>CM061353.1:79100000-79552500 GCA_030867105.1 Liasis olivaceus
GATTTTGTTCTTCCCATTGAGCTGGCTCTTCAGGACCTGTCTTATCCTTTGGTGGTACTTGGATGTTGTTGTCTTCCTTGCCTTCTCATCATGGTTCCCATGTGACTGTGGGATACTAAGGTACTTGTAGCTGGTCTCTATGTCTGCTATGTGGGCCACTGGTAGTTCCACCCCATCAGTCTTAACTACCTTCCCTCTCTTTACTATCATCCTGCCACACTTCTCCAGTCTGAATAACATCCCAATGTCCTCGCTGTAGATCCATGTCAGGTGGATCAGTGAGTCTTGTTCACTCTTAGCATACAGCTTGATGTCATCCATGTAGAGGAGGTGGCTGATGGTGATTCCACCCTTGAACTTGTACCCATATCCAGACCTTGTGATTATCTGGCTGAGGGGGTTTAAGCCTATGGAGAACAGCAGTGGGGACAGTGCATCACCTTGGTATATGCCGCACTTGATGGCCACTTGTGCGAGCTGTCTTGAGTTCACTTCCAGTGTTGTCTTCCACAGTCCCATTGAGTTCTTGAGAAAGGTCCTTCGTGTCCTGTTGACTTTGTATAGCACCAGGCATTCATAGATCCATGTGTGCGGCATTGAGTCATAGGCTTTCCTGTAGTCAATGCAGGCTGTGCTCAGATTGGTCTGCCTAGACCTTGAGTCTTGGGCAACTGGTGTTTTGAGCCTCTGGTGTTGTTCCCTATGCCCTTCTGAGCTGTGTTTATAGTCCACATGGCCCATATGGTCTTGTAGCTTGGTGGCTAGAATGCCTGATAAGACTTTCCATGTTGTGGGGAGCCAGGTTATTGCCGGTAGTTGGATGGTGCTGTTCCCTTGTGAGGGTCTTTCATGATCAGCACTGTCCTTCCTTGTGTTAGCCAGTCTGGGTGGGAGCCTACTTCTAGCAGCTGGTTCATCTGTTCTGCTAGGCGTTCATGCACTGTTAATTTCTTGAGCCAGTAGGTGTGGATCATGTCCCGGCCAGGTACTGTCCAGCTCTTCAAGTTCTTGAGCTGCTGTTGAATGTCTGCTACTGTGATGGTGACTGGTTCCTGTTCTGGGAGATTGCTGTGTTCTGCTTTCAGGTTGCACCCACTTTGCATTGGTGTTATGTGTCTTCTCTTTCTCCCATACGTTCTTCCAGTACTGTTCAGTTTCTGCTGGTGGTGGCTCTGCTATTACTGTGTTGTTGCACTGCAGTTGGGAGTACACCTTGGATGGTTCTTTGGAGAACAGGGCATTTATCTTTTTGCCCTTTTCTTTTCTAGTGTATTGTCTTAGCCTGGTAGCCAGTGCTGTGATCCTTTGTTTAGCAGTCTCTAGGGCTTCAGATGGAGTCAGGCCCATGTATTTTTTCAGTAGTCAAGTCTTATCTTTAATCTCCACATCCTTCCATAGTTCTACCAGCTGACTAACTTCTCTCCAACTTGCCTTGATCTTAGCCCCCAAACTCATTTTCCAGGGAGGGTAGGTACTGCTGCTCTTCTTGATCATGTAGCCAAGCATTTCCAGGATTACAGTGGCTGTAGCACATACCATGTTCATTGGTTTGAGTTATGGTGGTAGTAGGGAATGTCATGAGGGCTCTATTGGCATCTTGTAGCATACTATCTGATGGTACTTCTCCACTGAGCCTTGGTAGTCAGTGTCAAGGGTTGAGTGTAGCTATTTTCTCCCATTTTCTTCTTCTATCTTTACAGTTCCATTACACACACACACCCCCTTCTATCTGTACAGTTTCATTACACACACATTTCTGAGTTTTTCTTGAGATTTGGATTGGAGTTAAATCTGGCAAGCTACAAATTGATCTGAGATAAATTAGGCTGTTTCAGAAAACTGCTCAGGATCCTAAATGAATCTTGTGACCATTTTGCATCTCTTATAAAACTCTTTGGGCTATGAGTACCCAACTGGAGATGTTGATTGATTGTATATATATATATATGTGTGTGTGTGTGTGTGTAGATATATATATAGATATATATAGATATGTGTGTGTGTGTGTGTGTGTGTGTGTGTGTGTGTATATATACACACACACACACACACACACACATATATATACATAAGTATGCACCTATGCAGAACAGCAGTAGGGACAGTGCATCACCTTGGTATATGCCGCACTTGATGGCCACTTGTGAGAGTTATCTTGAGTTGACTTCCAGTGTTGTCTGATATTCTGATATATATATCAAAAGATCTGAGAGTGACTAAGAGAGCCTCTTCTAGGTTTACTAATGTTTCATAATGCCACTATTAAAGCTGAACAAGTTGAAGAAAGGCAAGATGAGACACGCCAATTGCGATAGATAAAATCCTACATGAAAGGATGCAGGGCAGGTTAAATGTTATTGAATAAATAAGAAGAGCTACACTTTATGAAACTACTGCCTGGTGAATTTTTCCTTCCACAAAAATGTTTTGATTTCTCTTATGCAACCAGTCAAACTGACAAGTATTTGACTGAAAAGGCTAATTTGATATACATATGTTATTTGAATAGGAAAAGCTGGCTCTGTTTCTCATACAGCAATATTTCAACAGGAACCATGCCCTACAAGCATGGAACTCTTGAAAGTTTAGAGACATAACTGAATGTGCTATATTTGTGGAAATTAAACTACAGTTTACTCAAGGAATAGAGGAAATGAAGTAAGATGTAGGGGCTCTTGAATGAGGAATTACCAATATAGGGAGAAAGTGATGCAAACCTATTCAAATGATCTAAAAGAAAATTTGGTCCTTTAGAATCAATAAATAAATAATTTGCTGAGAAATGATGACACTGTTGAGGAGGTGTAGGATCAATGACTAAACCCAGGCATTTAAAGACCCTATGCAGGAAAGGAAAGGAAAGGAAAGGAAAGGAAAGGAAAGGAGAGGAGAGGAGAGGAGAGGAGAGGAAGAGGAAGAGGAAGAGGAAGAGGAAGAGGAAGAGGAAGAGGAAGAGGAAGAGGAAGAGGAAGAGGAAGAGGAAGAGGAAGAGGAAGAGGAAGAGGAAGAGGAAGAGGAAGAGGAAGAGGAAGAGGAAGAGGAAGAGGAAGAGGAAGAGGAAGAGGAAGAGGAAGAGGAAGAGGAAAGGAAGAGCAAGGAAGGAAGGAAGGAAGGAAGGAAGTGGGGGGTATGTGGAGAGACAATGGAAGACAGAGAAACATTGGAGTCCCTGGAGTTCGCTGAGCCTGGTAGGTACCCGGGTAGGTAACATCTTCAGTGCTAGCAGAGAGAAACATGTGGCAGATGAGCAACTGTTGCATTTTATTAGAGCAGTTTGAAATTCTCTATATACATTCATTCATTGAGATATGACCTAATATTGAGGTTACATAGAAAGTGTAGTAGGCAATACACTGATTTGAATGGCTGCAGGTTATCCGGACCTTTACTGTAATTGGACTTCTTTACTTGAAATTTTAATGAGTGTCAAAAGTTGTTATAATACTTTACAAGGAAAATTGAACACAGTGATACATATCCAATGTGGCTGAGTGAGTGAATATTCCCATGTAATGGGGACTTCACAGCAGTTATGGACAGCTTGCAATACTTGAGGATTGCAAGGTAATAGAAGAAAACTCCAGTGGTGGTGGAGAACTGATAATGTCATTAATAGATCTGTGAGTGTTGAACAGAAGGAACTAATAACAATAAAGGGGAGGCTGGAGGGATAGAAAAGTGTGGAGGGATGGAAACAGCAGGAAGCCTAGTTAAGTAAAACCTGGAGAAAAATGGAAGGATAAAGTAAGACAGAGAGAAAGGAGGGGATTGAGAATTATGACTGAGAAAAGGGGGCAGAAGTAAGAACATACAGAGGAGAGACATGAGCAAAAGCAATAAGAAGGCAAACAAGAGCGAGAGGAGTTGATCTCTAGATTTTTATTCATGGATAATCTTCAGCATCTAAGAATATATGTCTACAATTCCACCATCTCGAGGCTAGAGATGATACTATTGTAGTTCAAAGATTCTAGAGTACCTGGTTGGAGAAAGTTGCCCCAAAGTATTGCTCAGTGACTATGCAAAGTCAGATGTCTCTTCTTTTCTTCTTTTCTTTTCTTTTCTTTTCTTTTCTTTTCTTTTTTCTTTTCTTTTCTCTTTTCTTTTCTCCCCAAGTAATTGTTTTAGTCCATTGTAAGATGGAAATAATACCTTATAAAATACAGATACTAGCTGGGTACGGTGGTATTTATGCAATATAAACTAGAAGTTGTTAACATTATGATGATTTAGATGTTAAACCTTTAAGGATAAGGAGGAAAAAAGTGTATATCAATATTAAATATAATTTCTAAAATGTTAATAAACTGTGATCTTTTATTAAGACTCTCCTGAAGGGCTAAAACGAATCTTTGAAAAGGATGCTTTCTAGAATGAGAAGTACTTCAAGATTCCCACCAAAAAACACAAATGTAAGTTGGTGCAAAAGTTCTACCTGAGTTCTTAAGAAAAAAAATAGTCTCCATTGCATGCACAATCTGTCTGTTTTTCCCTTTCAGTATAGAAAAAGTTGTGAGACCAGCTGTGAATGTTGTATTGTATGTATGCCTTCAAGTCAGTGTTGACTCCTGGCGACTACCCAGACTAGACCCTGCAGCTTTCTTGGCAAGATTTCAGGAGTGGGTTGCCATTGCCTCTTCCTAGGGCTGAGAGAGAGTGACTGGCCCAAGGTCACCCAGCTGGCTTTGTGCCTAAGGCAAAATTAGAAATCACAATCTCCTGGTTTTTAGCCTGGCACCTTAACCACCATACCAAACTGGCTGAAAATGAGAACTAAATAAATAACCAAAGTCCTAAAGAACTTCATTCAAAGTTTCTTCACTCTGATATTGATTTGAGCTTATTTGACAGAAGATGAAGAGGAAGTCCAATTGGTTCTTTCAGAAGGAGAAGGCAGTAATCAGAAATAGCTTATGTATATATTATTAATGCACTGGCACCTTATGTTCAATTAGAGGCACTAGCCATTCATGTATATAATTTATAGCCATATACTTTCTTTCTGTCAGCCCTATCAGGTAGACCAGACTAAGAAAAAGACAATGTGCAAACCTAAAGCTATTTTTTATTACAACAGCTGTAGTTACAGAAACTTGCAAGTCTGAATGCGCTTCCCTTTCCCCCCCTTTTATCTTCATGAAAATTAAGTGTCTGTGTGGCGGGGGCGGGGAGGAGTCACTGTCTGAAATGTTTTTGTAAACCACTTTCTTGGCCTGGGCTCAAGTCTCATTTTTCTGATCATTGCTTTGGTAGCTGATCTTCTCTCTGTCCTTCAAGGCCATCCTCTTTACTCACTACTCTTTATTTTATCAAAATATACAGGTAGTGAGGAGAGGCATGGTTTCACTCCATTCTCCCTACAACAGCCAGGATAATGACGTAGGATTTCACAAGGACATATAACAGACCTAGTGTTTTTAATTGGTTCATAAATTGGAATTTTAATTGGTTCATAAATTTCCATAAAATGGAAATGAAGGGATGATATTGTTGATGATATTTAGGGAGATGACAATGCAGGACTGCAAAAAGCTATGTTTTGTTTTGGTAACACGCCACTCCAATCATAACTGACTCTCAACAATTTACAAACTTCTAAAGCAGTTGTAAGATTAAAAACTAGAACACAACATGTAACAGTAAAATTTCCCAGGGCCAAGAAACAACCATAACACACACACACACACACACACACACACACACACAAGGAAAAACAGGAACATCCCTTCAGATCCCAAAGGTCTGTAGAAACATTCAGGTTTTCATAGCTTTATGAAAAGCTAATAGAGTCAGGGCCCATCTGATATCAGAGGGAATGCTATTTAAGAGAAAAGAGGGCAGACTGATTATGATACCAGCTTCATCGGATAATTCCTGTTCCTAGTGCTTTGAAAGGCAGAGAAACATCTCCATGTCCATTTTGTTTTCAAGGCCATGCATAATTTTTTATGATCTCCATGGTAGCCTTTTTTTCAAAGGTAAAGTCCAAGCAGTTTAGCCAGGTTCTGTGCTGTATGTAATAAAGATAGAAACTGAAAATTCATATTTATCTGAACTTATGTTATAGCCTTGCTTAGATACCATTCCCAATCCTGGTAACCTGGTAATGCTGTCTCAAAAATATTACCCTAAAGCTGAAAAGCCAGAAAGGAACAATAAATATTATAACTAAATCAGAGCACCAGGAAATCTGTTTCAGATCATTTACTAAAAAGAAACAAAAAGGTACATGACAGGGTTTTATATGATTTGGTAGAGCAAAATAAAGTATTTTATCACTGAATATGAATATGTATTCATATACAGTTGTATATATTGAGGAATTTGCTTTCACAAGCTATGATGATGATGACTGATGGATTGATTACATGCCATCAAGTTAATGTCGATTCTTAGCGACCACATAGATAATTTTTCTTCATAATTATCTATCCTGAAACTGGTCTTTTTGGTCTTCTAAAGGTGCACCAATTGTAACTGAGTCCATCCATCTTGCTGCTGGTCATCCCCTTCTCTTTCCTTCCTCCTTTCCCAGCATTAGAGCTTTTTCCAGAAAGCTAGGTGATAATGACTGAGTTATTAGATTAGAATAATATATGATGAGTGGAAAGATAATTGATGGCTGTAAATCATATTGAATGCATAGGATGTTTCAGTTTTGGAGGCACCAATCAAATATGGATATTTCCCTGATGCCTTGATTGTGGTGGTCCCAGCTGGATTTTAGTCTATTCAAGCAGGGCTTTTCTGGCATTCTTCACTTTTGCACAATGCTGACATTAGTATGTGTGTGTGTGTGAATATTTTAATTAACCAAATGCAAAGGAGACTGAGATAATCTCTTTGAGGTGCATTGTTTTTTGTAACGATTCTTACATGGTGCCCCAAAGTCAATTGCCAATGAATTTTTCTTAAGCAAATAATTTTCCAGAAAAATTACTGTGAGTGAAACATGTTGAGTAGCTGCATTTTTCCTTTAGAAAAAGAAGTCTAGAATAAGAAAATATTCTCTCTGGTTCAGACATGTAATAGATTGTTGGGAAGGAAAGGGGGAGAGAAATGATCCACTATGATTTGCCTTGAAGTCTACGAAAGAAGATGAAGTCTGGATGGTTGGGGATAATTTCAAGATTCTGTGGCTCAAGAGTATGGCTAGAAGAATTTGCCCCAGGCCTACTGGAGACCATGAATACCCATTTATCTTTTTTCTGATTAATGGTAGCGATGAATAGGCACTCTATTTAGAGGCATCATTGCTTTTTTGTCAGAGGAGATGAAGTTAAACATTTAGTGTTTCTGTTAGGTTTTATTATAGCAATTACTTCTGCCCATCTGGGGTGATGGTTTATGTGTTGACTGAGATACTCTTGGCCCAAACTTTGGTGCATTAAGTTGCCATGGTAGCTCTTACCTCCCCCAGCATCTGGGGTTTCTATTATTTCAAAGTATGGGATTAGTTCTGACGAACAGCTACTTGTTATAGCTGTAAGGGTTCATAAGTTTGTTTTTTACATTATTCTCCCTCTTCCAGATGATCTAAGTAATAAAGCAGAGATAATAAACCAGTTGTCTGTAATGGACCAACTGTGTTTTTTCTTTTTTCTTTTTTCTAATCTCTCTGTGATAAGAAGGACTCCGAAGGGAATAAGATTGTTAAATTAGAGGAAGATTTGATAACAACTCGGTGCTATTCCATTTTACCACAATTACAGAGATACTAATACACCATCTGGATTGTACATTAAAAAAAAAAAAAGGTTTCCTTGCAACAAAATTGTAAACTTGGAAATTGGATATGAGGTAAAACTAGTCTTGTTATTTTTCAAAGATCATTTTGTTTATTTGTTAAATAATATCTTTTCAGATCATGTCCTTATTGGTACTAGTTCATCTAGTAAAGATCAAGGAAAACTTTTCAAGAAATAAACACCTTCTTTTTCCGTGGCTTGAGAAGATTAGAATTTCTTGCAATGCAGTCTAATGTTTTCGCCAAAGTATGTTCTAAAATGGAAAAGGGCAGCACAGAGAGATCCAATAGAAGATTTAATCAGCATTATTTTTTAGATTATCTTGATATGTAGTGAAGATACATGTGAGATGGAGATATCAATTAGACTAACACCTGTGGTTCCCACCCCCTGCCCTGTTTTTCTCTCTCTGTAAACCAATCTGTAAATCGGCCTTATTTGTTCTACACAGTTCTCTGGTTTAACTAGCATTTAGAATTTTGTTGTTTTTTCACTACCCTACAATTAATAGAATTTTAATTGCATGTAGTATTTGGTAGGTCAGAAATGTACACTGAAATTTCTGGAATGACCATGAAGATGTGAACTGAAAGCAATTCATCACGTCATACTAGGTTTTTGATTCCAGAAAAAAATTGCCGAAGATATTAATTTCCTTTGTGAAGACTGACTGTGATGTATATAAGCGAAAGCTTTTGTTCTAAGCATTACTGAACTTTTTATTAATCAAATGGAAGACATTTTTGTTTGTTTAGTGGGTGGGGCTAGCTTTCAGGAGGAAATAAAACACTAAGCAACAGGACAGAAAACCAATAAAGTCTACGTTGCTTTTTTTTTTTTTAAAGGCTTCAACTAAAACAGCTGTTTAAGTGCCAATTAGCTCATTTGGAAAATGGTATGTATCAGAACTGAGAATAAAATGAAAACAGGAATATTAGGAAAAAGGTGGCTAAACACAATAATGACTTAAAGGGATGGAGTCAAATCCACAGGATGATTTGAGATTATAGCTGTTCAGGAGTCTGAAACTAAAAACCAATCTTGTTTAGTGCAGACATATTTGATCTTATGCACACTACAGTTTGGGACTGTTTTAAATCATTTTGTTTCCTTCTTATGATTATGATTAAATATTATTTCTGTTCAAAACTGGGTTTTTGACCAGAGTAGTTCTTTTAATGTAAAGAGAATATAAAAGAGTTACGTGCGTTTATTAAATACTTTTGCTTATTATTTTACTTCTCTGTTGTTCACTCTCAAATTCTTCAGCTCTCCTGTGTGGTCTATATCTCAGTGCATATCTAGACTGTGTTCCATCTATCAGTTCTCTGCCTACAGACCCAGCAGCACTGTTCACTTCAATTTACAGAGTACATATATTTATTTCTGCTGATCATGCTAAAGCAGATCCACAGGATTTTACAATAAAAGTTGAAGATGACTTCATTGACCTTTATCTATCCTTAAATGAAAAAAAAAAAAAGACATATTTCGTTTTATGCTCTTACATATTGTTCAGCTCCCATCTATAGCTTTATCAAATAAATTAATTTAAAAAGATACCAATATTTTACCCCACATTCATATTCCCCCAGAAGCTGCATGTATAGGACTGGGAGGGAGGATATTTTTCTGCCTCTTCCAAGCATTTTCACTTGCATTCCATTCACTAATATATATTTACTGTATATCACTGGTTCAAACTTCATTCATTCATTCATTCATTCATTCATTCATTCATTCATTCATTCATTCAAATGTATTGGCCGCCCAACTCCAGTGTACTCTAGTGGCATACAAAACTAGGGGGGAAAAAAAAAACCCTATAAAAACAGCTAAAAACATAAAATCAGACAGGCAGCCCAGATTAAAATAATCTTATAATTAACAAAATCAACAAAACAAAACAGGGACCTTAAACAAATCATAAACATCGACCCATGCCTGTGACTAACGCCAGGTTTTCAAAGGTTCAGGGGGTGGGGGCCATGGCAGAGAAGACACTTTTCCTAGGTCCCACAAGATGACAGTGTTTAATGGAAGGGACCTGGAACCCATTGGGCAGGCAGAAGCAATAGGAGACAAGTGTCTCTCAGATAGCTAGGGCTGATGGCATACAGAGCTTTATAGGTAATAATCAGCACTTGAATTACACTCAAAAGGCAGCAGTAGCAGTGGTGACACATGAGCACACTGAGAGGCATCTGTTACTGCTTATGCAGTACTCATGCTCTTATTCTTACCCACACAGAGGCACCTTTTGAAAATAAAAACTGGAAAGGCTTTTAGAGCTTTTTTTCATTTTCTGCCTTCTCCGATTTCTTCTTGAGCCACAGAAGGAGATAAACTGAAATGGAAATCTTACATCACTCTGGACATCACACTTTGTAGTTGTTCTCTTTTATTCTTATACTGCAATAACCCTGGGGAACGGGAGAATCTCTATGAAAGGTCTTAAGCTGACAAAAGTGAAATGGGAGGTGCTTATAGGCATCTGGATGCATGTTCAAAAACGCATGTTTGTGAGCTGCAGATTATCCATGTCTGGAGTAAAGAGGTCAGGGACTGGATGGCTGAAGAAGGCTACTGAAAAAGTAGCTACATATTTTTAACAGTTACAGTGATGTTGTCCTCACTCTGATTAATATGCATGAATACTCACAAAACCCCTCATACCTGAACAAATATCTGAAAAAGTTTTTCTATATCCCTCCATCGCAAAGGGAAAACATGATGCATCTCCTATCTTAAAAGAAAAGATAGTCGTAGTGGAAAATGCCATGCAAAAGTCCTCTTTCTGCATTTTGAAAAAGCATAGGAAATAGAAAAGAGGCTGCACCTGCCTTATCCCCAGCCCATCCTTATTATCATTAGATCTGAACTGGCTCAAAGAAGCAATGAAGAAAAATGGGATTTTTCTTCAAATGCCAAGGGGTAGACCAGAAAGCAACCACCTCCCAATAATTCTAAATCTAAAGTTGACTGGATTTTACCATTGATGATATATACTGATAATTTCTATCAAATCAATCTAGGAAGTGGAAGGGGTTACAGGACAGTAACATGGACAGTCAAGATGAACAATGTTGCTTCTCATTTTTTTTTTTTATTCAGATAAGATGCAAAAAACCAAAAAAGCAACAACCCCTAAAATGTGGCAACCAATTAGTCCAACAACTTGGCAGATTTTGAAAACCTTCTCAAAAATTTATAGGAACTTCTAAGAAGGAAGGGAAAGGTATATACGTATTCTAGGTCATGAGCTCCAATCCATGGTTTGATAAGGCACGCCTACAGGCAAAAACTTGCCTGCAGTTAGAAACAATACAGGAATAATATTGGCATTATAAATCCTGAAATCTTACTGCCTGCCCCCCCCCAAGCCAATACAAACATTTAATTCTAAGGCAGGCGGGGAGGCAGAAGGCAATGAAAGAAAGCTGACTTCAGTGGATTGAAGCAGTAAAATCTAAGGACTCATATATGTTTTGGTGTAACATGACATAAATGTCAGATGTCAGGCTTGAATGTCGGGTATCAGCATATGCCTAGGGAGCTTACTTCCAATCATTAAAGCCAACAACATGGTGCAGATACTAACGTATTATTGTAGTCTATAATAACTCCTGAAACACTGCCATGCTAGCCAACTGCATCTGTCTAGGAGGTAAGACAACTAACTGAACAACTAAAACTTAGTAAACCGCTGGTAGGGATCTCATTCCTGCTGAGATCTTTAAAAATAACACTGATTGGTGGGCTCCAATACTGGCAGCACTTTTTACATTTATTGATAATACAACTTATATCCCAGAAGATAGGGCACAACCATTACAGTCCTAATTTATTAAAAAAAAAAAAAACAGCCAAGGAAAGACGCTAAGAGTAATTATGCAAGTCCCTCAGTGTGTACCTAATACAGCTTTAAGATTAGAACAGGGAACTGCAAGAACAGAGACTCAATTTGGGTTGTCATCTTTAACTACTGGCTGAAATAAATGTTTACCCTAACAGAGCTAACTCCTCTGATATCAAGGATAATTTCAATCTACATGGAAGATACATATCAGAGGAAAAAAATGCTCTACATGGCTTCTCTTGTGAGACATTACAAAGGATGGGATATGATCAAGCAAAAAACGTACTTAAGAAGAGTGTTTTAGACAGGGGATGGCAGTAAGATATTAGTATGACACCAAGGCAATGTAAGTCTTGGGAGCTTACCCTCATTACTATATCAGCTGGTTTTGGTAATCAGTAACCAGTTATGGACATCACAGGGCATTTGGCCTAGCCAGACCTGATGCACTGCCTTCAGCAGTCATTGATATACCCCAAAATTCCCTACTGTGAACACTTCTGCCTGTGTGGTTCTTCACAATAGAAGATGTGCAACATCTACTGTAATGTCAGTAAAAGTCATATTTTTAGTTTATAACTTGCATTTAGCATGCATTTGCATATTTAGACAAGAATAGTTTATGATAAGCGATGGGATATAAAATAAAATAAAATAAAATAAAATAAAATAAAATAAAATAAAATAAAATAAAATAAAATAAAATAAAATAAAATAAAATAATGCTGTTTCTTCATGGAATGTTATGAGGGCAAAGGCAAAGCTATACATCTTAGTATGTCAGCCATAGAAGGAAAAGTATAACATAATTTGTCAAAATCATAATGCATTATTCATTATAATATATTTTGCTGATCGGGGTCATTATTCTAACTTCACTAAGAACAGATTTCCCCCCACTTGGTATAAGTGCAATTATATGTGTTTGCCAGATGCTCTGTTTTCCTGTACTCTGCTTCTTTGTATATTTGAATGTAGAAGGCTTAATGCAATATTTTTCAAACTGGAGCCCTGAACATATGTTGAAATACAATTCCCAAAATCCCATTCTACATGGTAGAAACTCTGGAAGCTAAAATCTGATATATTCAGAGATCACCAGTTTAAGGAAGACCAACTACATGTAACAGTTATTCTACTTTGATAAATATATATATATACTACAGTGAATCTGTTTATTGTATTTCTTCCTTAAACTTCTTCAAGGAAATTCAACATAGTGTGCCTTATGCAGTATATATTATATCTTGACTCAAAATTAAGACATAGTTGGATACATGAAAAAAAAAAAAATTCTGAGACAATGTTCTTTCACTTTTTTCTATTTTTGATTAAAAGTTGTAGAAAACCCTGGTTTGTATCAAATAATTGTTCAGTTTACCTATGTTCTCTATTTTTCAAATTATTAATTAATCTGTGAGTGATGAAGGTGCCACTCCTACTATATGTTTCTTCTTTTAAAACAGGATTTGATGGACCTTTCTTCTGAGTAACTATCTCTGTTTTGTTCATTTTGGAAATCTCTTACATGCAAGCTTCCATCTAGCTTTCAGGTAGAAAAGAAAGAGGACTGAATGTTTATTGTCCTTCAAGTAATAAAAGAAAACCTATTTAGTTTATATCCAGGGTAGGGAACTTGTGACTTCAGGGTCACTTGAAGCTCCAAACTGCTTTTCTGAAGCCTACAGAGCCTCACCCAACCACAACTGCAAAAAAAGAGGATGTAATAATGAAAGCATAAACTTGGTTTAACACAATTTTAAACAAGGTAAGCAAAGCACACACAACATGGCTTCTGAAATTCTTTCCATAGCTCTGCTCTGGATCACCTGACTGGGAAGGAAGAAGGAGAGAGCTTAGAATGGAATCTGAATCACTGTCCAATTGCCTCTCCCGTCTGGCATTGTGATTTTTTTTTCTCCCTCTGTAGTCCCCAGCCAGGTTTGGCTATTATTTAAAATTGATTTCTCTTCTTTTCTCTTTCCTTTCCTTTCTCTCCTTACACCAAATTTGGTTCCTGCTCAGATCAGTGCTTAGAGAGTTATCCTTCTGATATGCAGTCAACAGACAGAGACATTATTTCTTTGCAACATTCTGTTGAGTTGGAAAGAATAAAAAAGCAAAAATCCATTCCCAGAATGGCAGAATTAGAGTATCCTGACCATGTCCATATCCTTAATAAGGCTTCACCCATTTTCCATAATTTTCTAATCCATTACATGGCCCTCCATCCTCCCTGAAAGCACATCCCTAGTCATCAAAGGCTCACCAACCTGGTTTAGATGCATAGATCAACAAAAGTTGTCCATGGTACTTTGGCCTCCCAGTTCCTATTAAACAGATCTATCTCAGAGGAGATTCAAATTACTTAGGGAGATAAAGTGTATAATTTTTGTTGTTGCTCTATGCCTTTTAAAAATAAACACTTATTGTCAAACATATTCACATAAATTTAAATTTTATTCCCATAATGGCTTTTAATTTTTATTTCCTTCTCTGAGCTGACATAATGCAAGTTTGGGTGGGTTATTTTTTATTTTTATTTTAATCTAAACACCCTTCTATTAAAGCTGTGTGTGTTATTTTCCTTCTGAGAGTTTATGAGGACCAGTATATCACTCTGATTCAACAGATTTGTTTTGCTTAATAGAGTTCCACTACATTATCCTGTGTAATTGTAGAGGAAGAATGGAATATTTACTGTTTACTTGTTCATTGTATATGCTGTAATTTATATATTTTATGCCAAAGAAGTAACTTTGTTTATTCTTTCAACTGTATTTGTTTAAAAAGTGAGCAGAATTACAAATAGAATAATGATAGAGTTCTGTTTAAAGTAAGTAAAAAAAGAAAGAAAATCTATTCAAACTCTAGTGAAATGTATAATGTTGTTTTTAAAGAAAACAAGTAGATTGTGGATTATATTGTTGTTGCTGTTGTTTCTACACTGCCTTTCCTAAGTGGCTAGGGACAGTTTACATTAAAATTTAAATCATTTAACCATATTAAAACAAAATAATAGATTAAAATTAACATAAAAATGATCTCAATGTTAAATTAACATAAATGCTAACAAACATTGGTAATAGAATGGAGCCATGAGGGATTCCATATAACAATTCCTATTTTGAGGAGAGACTGACACAAAGCACCACTATCTGAGAACTACCTGAAAAAGAAAGGATAAGCCACTGCAGCACAAGTGTTGCCAACCCCAATACCTCAAGTGATTCAGAAGAACACCATAGCTGATAATGTTAAAAGCCACTAAGAAATCTGAAAGAACTAACACAGTCACTGTATCTCTGTTACTCTTTTGGCAAAAACCATCTATCAGGCTGACCAAGATCATCTCAAACTCATAAAATATTCTAAGGTTGGTATAAAATGAATCTTGATAATTTGTTTTTACCAAGATGACTCAAAGCTGATTAGCCACTACCCTGTCTATCACCAATCACCCTTCTCTACTATGGAATGTTGGAGACTGATCTATACATTGCAATACCAAGAGAGGTCTAACCACTGCTTCCTTTAAACAAGAAGTCCAACTTAGAAAGGCAACGATGATGACATATAGTACATCAGTTATGACAAAATTAATGTCAACCAGTTCAAAAAAAAAAAAAAACCCTCTTTGCATGATAAAATCAGTTACGTTGGGCAAGGATTAAAAACAAAAAACACCTAGTAGTGAGCTGTATCATCCCAACCAGTTTGTCCACATTTTTAAGAGCCATCAACTGAAACCAAACCACTGTGATATTATAAAAAGGATTGCTTGATATCCTCTTAACTGATAGCAAAAATACTGGAGGTCAGCCCAGATTATTTTATTATCATCATCATCATCATCATCATCATCATCATCTTAAATAAGCCAGGAAATTTCATGTGGATGTGAACTTGTAAGAGCAGTATGCATAGAACTAAATTGCTTTTTTTGCCACATCTTATCTCACAGCATAAGCCTTAAAAAGAGATTTGTGCTGTGTCTTACTGAATTTAAGATGCAACTTTTTCCATCTGAATTTCAGTTGTCTATAAAATTATTTCCCCCTTTTTTTTCAGCTGAAGAATCATAATTTAAAATGTTGAGAGACAACTAAGGGTTGCTTTTGAGACTTTTTGGAACCATAAGATCTTAAATTGTGTGCTTTTGTTTACAGGATTTCAAACTGCCATTTTGTTCCCAAACCACCACCACCTGCAGATAGAAGTGGACCCACCACAGATTCTGCTGTCATCTTTTTATCATATTCTGCTATATGTATTGCATTTTGAGGAGATGAAGCCTAAAATTTGGGCCTGTGCAAGTCATTTGACAAGGTGCTCCTTTAGAACTCCTCCTTGAAATCACAATGGACTGAATCCACAAAGAAGCTGCTTGAAGGCCTCATGCAATTAGAGGCAGTTCCCAGGTTAAGAACAAGTTCTGTTCCCAAGGTCTGTCCTTCAGTCAAATTTGTCTGTAAGCCAGAACAATAGTAGTATTGTGTGATTAATTTGAACTATTGTGTATTTAACTTGAATCACTGTGTATTTAACTTGAATTTTGCTACAATAGGCTCCGTTCTTAACAATGGATTGTCTGTAACCTGGGGACTCCCTGTACTTTTGAAGCTTTTTGAGATCTTATGGACAAGGATATGAATGTCCAGAAGACAATTCTGGAGGGATAGCCAGGGATTCAGTCTCAAAGCAGGTGCAATGAGCTTTTAAGATATCCTTGCCATTTCACAATTTCAAAGATCAGATCCAGAGTGGCAAATCATTTGCACAAGTCTACTAAAATAACGAATGAAACAGCTTCCTTAGTTTGATTCTGGCCTTTTGGAGATTATTTGGACTGCTGCTGGGTGCATTAGGGATTTTGTAGCCATGTTGCTTTCTGAACAATGCAGCATATGTTTTGTATTTAATAGTAAAATATTTTGATTTCTTTGAGTAAGGTTGATAAATTGTGTAATAAATACTGAAGCAAAGCAATCACAATAACTCATATGGAAGCTTTTATTGTTGGAAAATGTTTCACTGAACTATTGGTTGTAGTGAAACAGAAAGGAGATATCTAAAACAGGTTAATACAAGAGAGCATAAGCAAACTGCAACTTTGTAGTTTGATCAAACCAGGCACACAATATATATTTTTGGAAGGAAATGAAGGAGATTTTAAAAAATTTTAAGTGTCAAATATTAGGAGCTGAAACACTGTTGCTTGGCTATATAACTTCTTTAGGGATATATAAATAAATGTAAATAAAGGGTAAGCAAGCTGTGTCCCATTCCTTTAATTGGTGACATGGTTTCCTGTCATTTTGAGCCCTGAATCACACAAAAACTTCACAAAAAATTCCAAGGTAATATTAACATAGTTTTAACACCTGAAGAAAGATCTTCAAAACTATACCCAGAACTTAGAGAATAGCAAATCCTGGCCCTGAAACCAGTGCGGGATGAATTCATTTACAATTCTATTCCATAAAAAAAGGAAAGGAAAGGAAAGGAAAGGAAAGGAAAGGAAAGGAAAGGAAAGGAAAGGAAAGGAAAGGAAAGGAAAGGAAAGGAAAGGAAAGGAAAGGAAGGAAAGGAAAGGAAAGGAAAGGAAAGGAGAGGAGAGGAAAGGAAAGGGAGGAAAGGAAAGGAAAGGGAGGAAAGGAAAGGAAAGGGAGGAAAGGAAAGGAAAGGGAGGAAAGGAAAGGAAAGGAGAGGAAAGGAAAGGGAGGAAAGGAAAGGAAAGGGAGGAAAGGAAAGGAAAGGAAAGGAAAGGAAAGGAAAGGAAAGGAAAGGGAGGAAAGGAAAGGAAAGGGAGGAAAGGAAAGGAAAGAAAGGAAAGGAAAGGAAAGGAAAGGAAAGGAAAGGAAGAAAGGAAAGGAAAAGGAAAGGCAAAGGAAAGGAAAGGAAAGGAGAAAGGAAAGGAAAGGAAAGGAAAGGAAAGGAAAGGAAGGAAAGGAAAGGAAAGGAAAGGAAAGGGAAAGGAAAGGAAAGGAAAGGAGGAAAGGAGGAAAGGAAAGGAAAGGAGGAAGGAAAGGAAAGGAAAGGAAAGGAAAGGAAAGGAAAGGAAAGGAAAGGAAAGGAGAAGGAAAGGGAGGAAAGGAAAGGAGAAAGGGAAAGGAAAGGAAAGGAAAGAAAGGAAAGGAAAGGAAAGGAAAGGAGGAAAGGGAGGAAAGGGAGGAAAGGAAAGGAAAGGAAAGGAAAGGAAAGGAAAGGAAAGGAAAGGAAAGGGAGGAAAGGAAAGGGAGGAAAGGAAAGGAAAGGAAAGGAAAGGAAAGGAAAGGAAAGGAAAGGAAAGGAAAGGAAAGGAAAGGAAAGGAAAGGAAAGGAAAGGAAAGGAAAGGGAGGAAAGGAAAGGAAAGGAAAGGAAAGGAAAAGGAAAGGAAAGGAAAGGAAAGGAAAGGAAAGGAAAGGAAAGGAAAGGAAAGGAAAGGAAAGGAAAGGGAGGAAAGGAAAGGAAAGGGAGGAAAGGAAAGGAAAGGGAGGAAAGGAGAGGAGAGGAAAGGAAAGTCCTAAAACTGCAATATTCACTGAAACTATTTTAATTAAACTTTCCTGTGGAGGGGTATGCAACAGACTGGAAACAAAAGTCTCCATGCCCTAAAATTCTGCTAAAGAGAAGATGTTACCTAGCTGGGTAATGAAATGTTTGCAAGAAAACCACCAAGCTCAGAGAACCCCAAGGACCCAATCTACCTATGCCTAACACAGAGTTGTTAGTTTATAGGTGGACCTGCCTGATCCCAAACTCTATCAGTCTGAAGCAAACATGGAATACTTTCTTGGGGATGAAGTGATGGATGTCCTTGCTCGCTTGTAGCCCACTTCAGCTTACTGCTCTGCTTAGTGGCCTTCACTATACTAGAGACCAATGTAACTGTTAAGATGCCCCCCCCCCCCCCTTAAACCAAACCTGTCTGGAAGGCACCTAAACAGGTTTTTCAAAATATTGATTTATCAGTTTGAATTTTCTTCCTTAGATGTACTCTCACTCCCCAGAATGCCCTTGCTTTTGTCTTAAATATGCTGTCAAAGAGTAAAGACCAGGCCTTGCTGTGATGTTCCAGGAAATCACCCTTTAAGTATCTTTAAAGATTATAATTCCTGATAAGTTTGGTAGGTTGGATAAGTCTGAGTTAATAAAGTCCTTCTTTTGTTCTATTTAATCTGTAAATGAGTTTTTGAATATATAAAAAGGCAGGATAAAATAGTAATAGTAATAATATGGGGATGCAGTGGCATAGGGGCTTAATGACACTGGAGTTGCTGGCCAGAAATGGTTGACACTCCAGTGGTTTGAGCCCGTCTCCGCGTGACAGGGTGAGCTCCTGTCACTCGTTCCTAGCTCCTGCCAACCTAGCAGTTTGAAAGCATACCATCCGTGAGTAGATAAATAGGTACTCCCATTTCGGTGGGAGGAAACACTGGTGGCACTTTGCACAGGGAAGCTGGAACCAGTGCTGGACCCAATCAGCAGAAAAATACCAGACACTGGATGCAACTGACACTATGGGCAGAAGATGATCATCGGCGAAGAAAGCCCGGATGAGCTAATTCCCTTGCGACCACTGCTGGCCACAATAGAGTAGGGCCATAATTGTAATAGAGTAGGATTGTAATTGTAATTGTAACTATAATTGTTATATGTTGTACTATGTGAGCCACCCAGAGTCCCCATTAGGGGTGATGGGCAGAAATAAATCCAATGTAATAATAATAATAATAATAATAATAATAATAATAATAATAATTTAAAATAATTTTAAAATATTATTATTATTATTATTATTCAAATTTATGATTCCTCTTTGTTCAATTATGTTAACTGGGAATTGGAGTTGATTTAGTTTTTTCTTGGGAAGTGGTCTCATCCATCTGCCAATTCCTTGATTATTTATGCTAGCCTGTTCTAAAGGAGAGAAAAAGAAAACTATGGAAAGGTTATCTGTCTTTCTTTAGAAGGACAACTCCTGGACATGAGTTTTTATCTGTCCAGTCACAAGTTTAACACTTGGAAAATCCATGAGTGGCAGTAGCATATACTAAATGTACAACAGAGGGGGTATGACAACCTATCCTACCTTGCAGGATTGGAAATGCAGATGCTATTTGAATTGACACACTATGGATTCCTAATATATGGAATATGATGTTAATTAATCTGAGCCTTAAAATCAGATGCTTACATCACATTCTTATCCCTGTTACATCATGGCCCATCCAGTGCTCCAAGACTAGTTCAAACAGATATCTTGTATTTAATAAAAGCATGTCTCTATTTTGAGAAAATACTTCTAGATTTGCTAATATTTAGATTTAAAATATTTGAGTGGGAGCCCTGAATTGGATTAGGAATCATGGCAACAGAGTGAAAGGGTGCTCTCTTACCAAGATCCAGTCTAAAATGGATCTCCAGACCACTAAATGTAAAAAAATAAAACAAAATGAAAGTATTTGGTTAACAGTGAATGGTATGTTTAATTCAGCTATTAATTCTGTATTGATTTGTTTAATCACATATTTGTCTGTCTGTCTGTCTGTCTGTCTACCTACCTACCACAGTGCTCTGAAGATCTTTGAAGACCTTTCCACTGAAAAATTGCATAAAAGAAAACTTAATATTCCTTTAGCTTCCACTACTTCCCCAAGGATTAATGCATACAAAATATAGCTAAGCAGTAGGCTCAAGATTTATAGCTACATCATTTAAATGTTTGTGCTCAGAGAACTTGAAACAAGGTGAAAAACTATGAAAATTCATTTTAGAAGTTCTTCCAAGCAATCTTTTTCTTTTTCTGCTTTTAGACATAAAACAAAGTTTGTTTGTTTTTTAAAACTAAAACCTCCTGACTATAATTTCTATTTGCTGCTCTTAATGTTTTGTTTGTTATTTTACTCAGACGTTTTTAACAGTGTAAAAAAGTTTCAAAGTTGCCCAGGATGGGAAACACTGTCCAGAATGTATTGTCGAAGGCTTTCACCGCCAGCATACGAAGGCTGGTGTGGATCTTCCGGGCTGTGTGGCCGTGTTCTGGAAGTTCTGTTTTCTAACGTTTCGCCAGCATCTGTGACCGGCATCTTCAGAGTGCAGGAGCACAGACAGGAGCAGTTCTCTCTGTGCCCAGGATGGTGTGACCCTTTTGTGGGTATTTATAGAGATCTGAAGGGGGGGGGGATTGGGGGAGGATTGGGGGGGCACGGGGGGTGGGGGGGTTAATGAGTGGCTGCTTGTTTTGGTATCAGAATATCTGTGTATCTTCCTGTGGGTTAGGCAGGGTTTTTTCTTCTATTGAGTTGTTAACGAGTGGCTGCTGAGGGTGATTGGCATGTATATTGTGTGAACTGTTCGCATGTCCTGGTGGTTGAGCTGAGTTCGTTGACCTTCTGCAGGCTGTATTTTTCAGGATTGGTAGCCAGGTTTTGTTGATTTTTAGACTCTCCTCTTTTTTATTGAAACTGTGCTGGTGTTTGTGAATCTCAATGGCTTCCCGGTATAGCCTGGTATAGTAGCTGTTGGTGTTGTCCAGTATCTCTGTGTTTTCAAATAGGATTTTGTGTCCAGTGTGCCTGAGAGCATGTTCAGCTACTGCAGATTTTTCTGGTTGCTGTAGTCTGCAGTGTCTTTTGTGTTCTTTTATCCTGGTATGGATGCTGCGTTTTGTGGTCCCGATGTATACTTGCCCGCAGCTGCATGGTATGCGGTATACTCCTGCGGTGGTGAGGGGATCCCTTTTGTCTTTTGCTGATTTTAGCACTTCTTGTATTTTTCTGGTGGGTCTGAAGATTGTTTGGAAATTGTGTTTTTCCATCAGTTTTCCCATGCGGTCTGTGACCGCTTTGATGTAGGGCAGAAATACTTTGTTGGTGGGTGGCTGTTTTTCTTCTTCAGTCTCATGTTGTTTTCTTGGTTTGATGGCTCTTTTTATTTCATTCTTGGAGTAGCCATTCGCTTGTAGGACCCAATTAAGGTGGTTAAGTTTAGAGTTTAGGAATTGGGTTTCGCAGATCCTATTGGCACGATCCATGAGGGTTTTGATAATGCCTCTTTTCTGACGTGGGTGGTGGTTGGAGTTTTTGTGTAGACACCGGTCTGTGTGGGTGGGTTTTCTGTAAACTTTGTGTCCTAATTTGAGGTCTGGTTTGCGTATGACCAAAGTGTCTAGAAATGGAAGTTGGCCGATCTAAAAATCAACAAAACCTGGCTACCAATCCTGAAAAATACAGCCTGCAAAAGGTCAACGAACTCAGCTCAACCACCAGGACATGCGAACAGCTCACACAATGAACATGCTAATCACCCTAAGCAGCCACTCGTTAACAACTCAATAGAAGAAAAAACCCTGCCTAACCCACAGGAAGATACACAGATATTCTGATACCAAAACAAGCAGCCACTCATTAACCCACCCCCCGCGCCTCCCCAATTCCCCCCCCCTTCAGATCTCTATAAATACCCACAAAAGGGTCACACCATCCTGGGCACAGAGAGAACTGCTCCTGTCTGTGCTCCTGCACTCTGAAGATGCTGGTCACAGATGCTGGCAAAATGTTAGGAAACAGAACTTCCAGAACACAGCCACACAGCCTGGAAGATCCACACCAGCCAACTGTCCAGAATCTTGCAGTATGCACCTTTAGGCAATGTTTGTTTGATCTTATCAAGTACAGAAAATGTGAGCCAATTGGCACTCACTGTCTCTGAGTGAGGGCCAGATCAAAGCCAGAGACCAGATTGATCCATTACAATAATAATGTAAGGTGTCAACTGCTCTTCCCACCAAACTGGGAAAGGCTATGCCACATGGATTGGAGACAGAGACATAGCATTTGAACCTTGTTTATGCTTGCAGTTGATGAATTTCCTCATTCAAGATTTTTCTAATATCTGTAATAAAACTGGATTATAAAGAACTATGACCATGAATCTCTGCCTGCTAGACTTTGAGTTCCAATATCAGTCTAGGAGAAGCCTGATGCTCTGCCTCAAATTTCCAGTCACCAAATTTCCTCCCTTTCCATGGGTAGACAGATTCATAGAATTAATTAAGCTTCTGTAATGTCATTCCAATTCACATGGCATCCAGTCAGCAAATTCATTTATTTTATGTATATTCGTTTGGCAGTTTTGCAAAAAAATAATAATAAAATAATAATCAGCAAATCCATTGAGGAATTATTCTCTGGTCAGCATCAGATAAGCTTTCTTGGTAGGGAGTGTTACTTATAGCACTAAAATCAGTGAGGATTTCATGCCAATGAATCAGCATTCCTAGATTTTTCCCTGATCTGATTCAACTGAGAGCTGAGGTGGAGATGGACAATTGGCAGACACTCTTGTCTCCAATGAAAAATCATACATCTATAGACATAGGAGCGGTCTGCTTGAATGTAACTTTTATATTTCACTGAAGGAAGAAGGAGGGGGGAAAAACCCTGATTTTGCAAGAATGGCAAGTAAGCAGTTTTAGGAAATTTATCAGGAGGAAATGTGGGTATAATGACCATGTGGTAGGACTCTATCTTTTGCTCTTATAAAATTCACTTTTATTAGACTTACTTAAGTGATTCACTTAAGGACATCACCACATAAGGCTGGGAAAGACTCTTGTCAGAAATCCAGACAAATTGTTGCCAATCTGTGATGTAGCTCACTTTTACTAAAACTTCAATGTACAAGTAGCATGCTGATCTTAGAAAGTGAAGCCAACAATGTCTGACTATACCAGCTAATAGATATCTTCATTCCCTTCTTAAACATTGTCAGGTGCAAATAGAAAAGGTCCTTATATTCAAGAATCTTTTCCCTTGAAAGGCTCAATTTTATGGCGGGGGGAACTGAATGTTGCTCCTTTGAGCGAAGAATGGCTTTGCATTATTTGCTATACAACTTGTCTGTTGATTCTATTGAATGGTAATTACTTCTATAAACTCCCCAGCTGTTTGTAGTTAATAGCTGCATGTGAAATTCAGGTGGTTCTCAATATGTTTGCTTGGCTGATTCCACTCCACCTGGCTAATGAAAGAGCTCTTGTATAGCAGAGATAACTCAGCTAGGATGTGCAAAATTTGATAATTTCAATAGCAATTAGATTTGCCACAGAGACTCCTGTGACACAAATTCCCAGTACCGTACTTCTTAGGATAAAACGCTTTCAGAAGGGAAATGGTAAGTAATTATGAATTTACACTCCATTAATGCAATCAGAAATATTGTACGGAACCACAATCTTGAATCTTCTATCAAGGGAAGCAGGGAACAAGGGCACAATGTCTATAAACATGGGATGTGGGATCTGCTTGCTAAATGTACACCAGAGCAGGCAACAATGATCAAGAACTGATTTGTTAGGTGCTGCTTTTCACCATGGCAAAATGTTACAGTATTATACTGAGAGATGAACCAACAGCATTAAAAAAAATAAAAGTCTCAAGGATTTTGAGGGGAGGCACTTGGCTGACAACTTGGTTGCCCTTCAAAAATCATGCAATAGAACAAAAGAAAAAAAAAACTAAACTTGATTATATATAATTTTGTACTTAATACGAAAATTATTTAAACACAGAAAAGATAATAAGTTATGCATTTAGTACTTTTACCCATTACACTTACAATTAGTTGAACCACATCCAAGACTTTGGGGGAAAAAATACATGGTTTGTTTGTTTGTTCTCCCAAGATGCCCCCAGCTCTGCAGCTTAATTATAGAGCTCCTCATAATCCCTTTTCTTGTTCTTTAATGCTGGGACTTGCAATGCCCAAGCCCTAATATGGGTAAGGAAAAGAGAAGCAGAAACATCTCTGGATCTAGCCCTAGAATTCAGCAGGAATTCAGGCAAATGCAGCTAAACAGCTAAAAATTAATGACTATGTAGCAAAGCAGCCTCCTCCTGAATCCGCAAAGCCTTCAACTCCAGTGGATACTGATATTGCTTTTATTATACCTACTCAGCATTTGGGGGAGATCCCTCATGGGTCTCAAGAGCACAGTGATCCCCAGGGACTCACTTTGGCTGGTAAGCAAACTGACCTGTTGTTGGATGGATGAAATCGCATCCTTACATTTTATGTAACATATTAGCCAATTATCTGAACAATGTGAGGTCAGCTGAGTGTAAGGCAGATGTTTTGGCAAGATACTGCCTTTTAACAGCTCGGACCATGATAGCCTTGTTTGACCAGCTGGCAGATACTTCTGTTAAAACTGAGGAGTTGAGGGAAATATTAAAGAAGTACTTTAGCTCACTATCAGAGAAAGAACGTTCTACTCCTTTACTCTAACCACCAGGCCTCTGAGGAACCAGACTAAAGAAGATGATTACTCTGATGTCCACTCTGTAAAAAAGAAAGAGGATTTTCTTCTTTACCTATTTATTTATTTATCAAATTTATATGGCTGCCCATCTCATAAGTGACTTTGGGCAGCATACAACAATAAAATAGAACAACAATATAAAAACAATCATTATAAAAAATATTATCATTAAAAATTGAGATATAGAAACCACGAAGCACAGAAAGAGTGAATATATTAACCACAATAGGGGAGCCATCTTAGAATGTCACCTGTTCCCTGGGACCCCCAGGCCTGGTAACATAACCAGGTCTTGAGGGACTCCTGCAACATTAACAGGGATGGAGCTATCCTGACTTTGGGGGCGGGGGTGTAGAATGTTCCATAAGGCAGGCACCAAGGCAGGGAAGGCTGGACTCTTGGGACCCATCAAATGTAAGCCCCTTGCCGATGGGACCCACAGCATGCCCTCTCTGTCAGATCTAATGGGACAGACTGGTGCAATCAGGGAGAGGTGGTACCTCAGATTACCCAGTCCCATGCCATGAAGGCATCTAATATACCATTAGATTTAGGCAATTATACAAATAAATTTAACAGTCCTAGCTAGTAATGCTAATGTTGAAAGATGGGCTTCTAAGGGTTCTGTCTGCTACTCTTTATGCCAATTTCTTTGCTGCTAGTTATAATCAGTGGACTTAGCACAAGTGTTGTGGATTACGTCTGAAGAAGTAGCACAACACTGAGAAGAACCAAACTTTATTGCAACATTTGTTGGGTGCTTGCTTTACAGGAAAGAGGGACTCCAGACAATGGAAAAGCAAAGATTTTTATAGAAATTGTGGGCTACAAGGTAGGAAATCCTAGGGATTTTCTAGCCAGTTTGGGGAAACTAGGGAGGTCCTTGTCATTATACCTGGGGTTAGTCTGATTGTTAGGCAAAATGGGCCTTTCAGCAGGGCAGCATTGCTGAAGGAGGTGGAATGTTGAGGGTGGAACTGATACAGGATGAAACATTGTGGGTTCTCTAGGTTGCAATTCCCTTTTAAGGGCTGTCCTTGGGCTGTGCTGTGAGCTGGTGAGGAGGCTTCTATTCTTTGGTTTAGATGGGATTGCAGGGGGGCTTTGGGGGCAGGGAGGGTCAAATTGGATCAGATGAGATTAGTCAAAGAGATCAAATGGGGTTTGACCCTGGTCATATCTAAAAGACAGGGAGAAAAAGGGTGCAATCTCCATTTTGTTTGCTAGGTTTATTTTCTCCACTACACAAGTTACCTGGATTCCAGGCCATCATGGTCAGGAAAAAAAAAATCTTCTTTTTCAGCACTCCATTGATTCCTTTCTTGTTTCAGAGAATGAGAACTTTTCTTTCAGCTTTTGATATTCCCTTCCTGAGTATTTAGAGATCTCAACAGAAAGGATCTTTGCCTAATGCTGAAAGTGCATACCCACAGGGCAACATAGGAACCTGACATGGTTGATTGCCAAGAGCTGTCCATCTTATCTACATCCTTGACAGTAGGGAGTATAGTTGAACATTCTACCTGCCTTAATGAATCTGTTGATGATATTTCTGAACATAAGCTGATTAATTCCTTCAGTAGCATGGCTAAAGACAAGCAGTTGAAAATACTCTCTAAAACAGAAGGCCTGGCACAGGCAACATGAGACAACACAACCTCTTGTAGCCCTCTTACACAAAAGTAAGCTCCCAAATATTTGCAAAGCTGCTCTCAAGTTTGCCTGAAGCTCAGCTGCAGCCAACAGACCCTGCTTCCCTTACAAAATATCACTCTCCTGACCAGCATGCAGAGTACACCAAGGTTGCTGTCAGTGTCTCCTCAGCTGAACTTCTGACTCATATTGGCCCTAGAGAGCATAGTCCTACCCATACCCATGGCAATGCTACCCAATCTGAGGAGTCAATTGGTGAGTCCATGTTGATGTCCCACATAAACCTTATTGAGGATCCTCTTACAAATAAAAAGCATCTGATTTATTTGCTTAATGTCCCAACTACTGTACTGTAATGTCCATACTACTGTACAGTCAGATCAGGGGTCTTCTACCCCTTACCCTCTTCAATTACACAACAGTGGTCACTCCAACCTCTTCCTACCTTAGCAGCAGTTTATCTTGTTTATTTAGCTAGCCCCCACTCTTCAGTTTCCCAGGACACAGTCACTGTGTCTTTATCTCACTCCACCACCAATCCTGCAATTGCTCCTACTGCTCCAACTCCAACAACATCAGCTGAACTATCTGGGAATTTGTCAAAGCTGTGTCTCTCTGATCTTGTGGAACATAACTGAATAGAAGGCCAAGAAGGATGACCCTGCTTTCTTGGCCCAGATTTCTGAGTTCAGATTAATCCTCCTACATAAATCCTGTTCCCTGGAACAGGTTACTGCATCAAAATAGATTCACTCTCTTGCAGCGACAAGAGGAGCAGCAAGAGGCTGTTCCTGCAGATGTCTATGCAAGTTGTTCTCCAGCAAGTTCAGAATTGCCCCTATCCAGCTTGGGCCTTTTGATGCTTTGGGACTAGACTCTCTGATCAATTTGGCAGTCCAAACGTTTCAATTTTAATGTTTCCCTTCTTCTGTGCAGGTGGATTCACTCAACAAAGGCTATTTGGGATAAGCTAAAAAATTATCTTTCCCACTTGACTTGGGATCATGCAGATGCCACCATTATTTTAGTATGAGACTTTAATGCTAGATTTGAACCCAGTGATGTGGCCCTTTTCTCCTCCTCCATCTGGAGCTTGGCTTTTTCCCCCTATGCCCATCAGGAGACCTAGCCCTTGAGAAGCTATAACTATCTCCAGGGATTTCATCTCTGGCTAACCTCTGCCCAGATTTTCAGGTTTCAGGATGATATGCTTCTTTGACCAAATCCAGAGGCCCTAGAGGCATATAATGATCTTGTAGGCAACATCTACTCCTTACTGGAGAACTTTCAACAGCTGAGAAGAAATGGTCCCCATTTTCCCCATAAACCCTGATTCAGTGAGGGCAGATTTAGTTTCAACTTTTAAGGCCTATAGAGCAAACAACTGCCCCTTATTAGGAATCTTCTAATATCTCAGAGGAAGAGTTTAAAAAATTAATGAAAAGGGGAAAAAAAACCTGGCTTTTATTCAAGCTAGAATGACAATTTTTTCTGGGTACTAAGGACAAACATTCCCTCTTCTGGAGACTGGTTGCTGACCCTTCTCACAAAGAAAAGCACTGTTCAGACACTAAGATTTCTACCACTATTTGGGAAGAATATTTCAGTTCCCTATATAATCCCTTCCCTCTATTGTGTTAATTACCACACCATTCCCCATGGCCTCTGGACTCCCATTCAGGAATTGCTAAATTAACTAACAAACTAAAATATAGGAAAGCACCTGGCAATGCTCTCTACTTACACAATGGACTCTTGGAATTGGTGTTACAAGAGAAGGTACTATTTGAGGAGCAAGCAGGATTCTGGAAGGGTAGATCCACTGTGGATCAATGTGCCAGTTCTTAGCTGAAAAATACACAGGCAGGCAACATCATTTCCTTTACAGTGACTTCATTGGCCTAAAGTCAGCCTTTGACTCCATTCCATGTGACAGGGTGTGGTGGGAGCTGTCATTTACCTCTATAGATTGGCAGCTTCCCTGATGTTAGATATGACAATGCTGGGCACCTTACTATAGATATCCCCATAAGCAAAGGCGTGAAACAGGGCTGATTCTTAGCTATCTTTCTTGTTTAATATCTGTTTGAATTCTATCATAGCAGCCCTAACTAAAAGAGAATTTCACCCTGGAAACTCAAAGATGGAGATTTGAGGGATATCTTCTGGTTGGTTCCTTTCTCCTTCAGAAGCTTACTGCTTTAACTTGAGGTCTTGAAGGGCTCAACTGGCTGAGGGAGAAGCAGGGAGTAAAACATGGTGTCGAGCCTCTATTTTAACTTTATTTTCATGTTCTTGAAATATTATTTGGAAACTGTTATGCAGAAAATGATGGGTAGATCATTTTGCCCTGAGCTGGACAGAAAACAATAGTTTTAAAGTTGTATATGTGTGAGAAAGCCAGAATAGATAGCAATGCAGCGTCCCAAGATTCTTGCAGATGCCAAGAGTACTGACACTAGTTGTGTCTACTAGAAAAAATCTCCCAATACTGTATTAGGCAGTGGCATGTGTGTGTAGAAGGTAGAAAGGTACACAAACACACATATACATAGCTTTATATGTATCTGTGTGTGTGTGTGTGTGTGTAATGCATGCAACTTTTGAGCTCTTCACAGGGTTCTGCATTTAAATTTTTTTTTTAAAAAAAGAGAAGTAATTTCTAAACTGTTTGACCCTGTTGTTGTTGTTGTTGTTTGTGAAGATGTGGGGGCAGGGGGAGAGAAAAAAAGCTAATGTAGAGATTTGATCTATGATAAGTAAGGAACAGGAGCTTTCATACATAGAGTTTCATGGTTTAAAGTGTTGGTCCCTAATTCAGGCTTGATGTGAGTCAATAGAAATCCAAAGTTCTGCTGACTATCTGGCTTCCATGCAATACCCACTAAATAAAATGAAAATGCTGCTGTCTGCATGTCATTTTCTGGCAATTGCCTGCCTTCTCCAAAGTTTAGGCTGTTTTTATCCTTAACAAGTAATGTTGTTGTTGTTAAAGGTCTGTTCAGTTTAGTCACTTATCAAATAAGCACATATGAACCTCTGCTGTTGGTACTGTCCCTTCTGCCTCAACTTCTTTCCAAATAATTAATCAGAACCTTTGAGATAGAAACGTAGAGGGCTTCACTGGAGAGTCTGAAGCCATTGGAAAAACATTTTTATATGAGCAGTACAAACATGCCAAGCAGAAATTATTGGCAAAAGATAGTAAAATAAATTGAAATTGCTGAGGGAAAAACCTCAGAGAAAAAGGCTGTGCTTAAGTCTTAGCGCTAACCTAAATTAGCTAAAATGTACAATTTTCCTTCTGTGGGTGTATGTCAAAGAGAGGTTGAATTTTTCTCTAACACACTCTTAGTCTACACATGGAAAAATACCTTGCTGCATTGTTGATTGTAATAAAGACCGACATTATTGTCTTAAGATTAAAAAAAAAAATGCTTCTTTATGTGAGTGTTAGAGGTGGGAAGATGCTTTTATAGTAAATAAAAGATCCAGGTTACAAAAATGAGATGCTTTTATAGTGCTTTAGGCAGCTGATAAGTGCTTGGATGTTCCATTATACACATCTTCCATTTTTATCACTTACCAGTAAAATTGTGTATTGTATCTCAGTCAAACTCCCAAACTGAATCTGCAATTTCAGAATTTTTTGCTCATTCTTTCTTCCTCAAGCAGGAACATTTAAAGATGTTTAGTGGAATTTGCAGGTATCCAGAATCTTATAACATAGGGTGTTTGCTTAGAGAATGTTGAATGTCCAAGTACTTTTACTTCTGTCCCTGAAATTCAGTGTCATGGATTAATTGTTTAAAAAGTGTTAGTCTACAACCAGTCAGCCCAGGTTCAAGTTCTCATGGAAACTCACTGGATGACTTTGAGTCAGTTGCTATTTCTCACCCTCAGGTGTCTCAAGATTGTGGTTGAGGAGATAAGTTGAGGGAAGATGCCCATTTGCTGTGAGAATTCATAAAAATAAGCTGTGATATAAAGGCAAAAAAAAATATTTATTTATTTATTTATTTATTTATTTATTAAACTTGTCCCCGCCCATCTCCCCCCAATGGGGAACTCTGGGCGGCTTACAATGTATTAAAACAATAAATAAAAATACAGTTAAAATTTATAAGAAGACACATTTACAAAGAAAAGGAAAAGGAAAAATCCAGGAGGCCGATGGAAGCTACATGTAAATGTAAATGCTACATTCTCAGTGTACCTCTTTCTTATTACACTTACTATGACCTTGGTGTTACATAAAGCAAAAGGATTTAAATTGTTTCATTTATCATAACTCCCTAGAACCTGCACCTCTTCTGATTTTTATCAGGTTTTTTCCATCTCCTCCATCCCTGCCTCCCTCCACATGCAAATGGATAGGGAACAAGAAGCATAGTGCCTATTTTTATTCCATCATCCAATGGGAATGCTGCATCTGTCCTGATTTCTTTCAGATTTGTTAGGTCAAGCCATTCTCATGTTTGGTGTCATTTTCTTGCACCCAGGGGAAGAAACAGTAACATTTCGTCTTGTACAGAAGATGAACCTAATCATTTTTATTAGGAAGAATTGGTCTATTTAAACTAGCTAATGTTGCCTCTAAAGTTTCCCCACTTCACCAGTTCCTCAGTAATTGGTAACTATTCTTTGAATTTTAGATTTTTTTTTCTTTGAGTGTTAACAATTCTTCAGGAAGGAAAGAAACCTGACAATGGGAACTTTCATCCAAGTATGTTGAGTTCAGAAAATGCATATAGCCATTTGAAAATACTCAATGATTGTGAATGGCTGGATTCACGCAGCATATTGTCTGAGCTAAAATGTGATTAGATAGTTTGTGGTTCAGAAGCCAACTTTTGTTTTAATATGTTGCATAAACAAGGCCATCATGTTAAATGATGGTTTGTTTGGCTATTTTATGTTACATGAATATAGTAACTGTGTTTTGTTAACCTGGGTTTAGCATGTTGTATGAACCCTGTCAACAAAAAACAAAACAAAACAAAATTGTATTCCTATATTCAGTTTGGAGCACCTGTTGGTCCCCGGTGCACTGGACTGTTTAGAAATCATAGGGCCAAACATGAACAGAACATTGAGGTTATTGCTCAGCTACCAGAAATATTTTCAATTTTCTAATACTGGTAATTAATAAATCCCTGCCATTGTTAGCCTACAGGGAGTTGTCCTTTGAAAGAAATTGTGTATGAACAGATATCCCATTTATCACTAATGAAATTTCAGGGTTTAAATAAATGACACGATCTCTTAAGTTATGCTCGGTTCCTGGGGACTAGACATTCGCTGCCCTCAACTGAATTTTTTATGTGCTGCTTTGTTTAACTTCTCAGTCTAATTTACACCCCCGCCCCCCTTACTTGTACATTATCTGTTTTAAATTGTATATCTTAGTGCAGGAACTATCATAGTGTGGTTCTCTGTAACCATTCATGGTTTTAATGAAATATTAGGGTAATAATGCTTTAGAAAGAAACCCAAGTAACCAAGTTTATCTCTTATATACCATTCTATTTAGAATATGTTTATTTAATCACGTAAAGCCCATCTGTTCCAGTTGGAGGTGGTTCAGTCCAGTATATTTATGCATACTTTTATTTAAAGGATATAGCTCATCTACCACTGCCGATATTTCTCGGCACTTGACATAAATGCTTTCTTTTGAATATTGAAACCACCTTTTTAGCCAGCATATTATTTTTTCTGTCAAACCTGCATAACAAATTCCTGTTTTATAGAACTTGTAATAGATGCTGTTGTCACTATATGCATTTCCCCCCAAAAATGTTTGACAGTTGGGAACTGCCATAGGCTGTTTTAAAGTATAATACCCTCACACGCACAAACATATGTATATAAATAACTTGTTGCTTATTAAAATTGCCTTAAAATAATATATATTTCCTACACTGAAAAGCAAGCTGCTGAGGTTTGATGAAAACCAGCAAGAACAAAGAAAAACAGAAGCAGATTGGAATTAAGTCCCTCTACCCTTTATGCAATCTTGCTTTGCATGCTTGGATTAAAGGAAACCTTGTTTTTTCCATGCATGCTCTTGTAGTAATTCCAGTAATGCTGATTGGGATGTGTTGTAAGTATCAGAGGCTCTCTGGATCATGGAAAGATAGCCACATATTTTCATTTTGCCAGAAACTTTATTTGACACTGACATCCTCTAGATAAAAAGGAAAAAATCAAGAGTGAACATTTTAAATCTCTTTAAAATGATATCCCTTTCAAGGAGACCCAGCAAAAGTGTCCTGCAATAGAATTTTTATAAAGATATGCTCACCCAAGTGATATGGAAGCTGGGTGGGTGTAGAAATTAGCATTTAGATTGAGACATAGTGAGGAATGGGAAATCTAGCAATTTTAGGAGTGCTCTTCGTTGTCATTTCATAGATGTTGAGTCTTCCTGATAAAAGTGTGATGGCCTGCCTCTTTAGACATCAGAAAGACAAAGTAAGTAAAGTGAAATGTTTAATAGGGTGAACTTCTTTTAGCAGGTGTCAAACTGCCTCCCAGAACTCTTTTTAAAGAGGTGTGAAGCAGGGATTGAACATAAAGTCTGTTCAAGCACTGAAGTGCTCGGTGAAAATGCAAATGGGAAAGACTCATAATCAGTGCCAAGCAAATCGGAAAATAAAGGTTGGAGAACATTATTTAAAGTAGTACAGTGCCAAAATCCTCATTCCAGTTTCCTGAAAGTTTTCTTCCACTGTGAAAAAAGGTGTCCCAGGTTTTTGCTTCATCCCCAGGATACCTGAGAATTTCTTCAGAATTTCTTTCGGCTGAAATATTACAAGCTTACTTTAAGATGGTGAGATTGTAGAGTTTGTGGGTGTATATTTCTCCATTATTCTGCAGTTCTCTATGGCTGCCAGACTTCCAGAACTAAAGAAGGAAGGAAGGAAGGAAGGAAGGAAGCAAGCAAGCAAGCAAGCAAGCAAGCAAGCAAGCAAGCAAGCAAGCAAGCAAGCAAGCTTAATGAAAAGTGTTTCATGAAAGTATCCTCTTTGGGATTTCACTGAAACATGGGAAATCAGGATGGCTGTATTCCACTGGATAGACAGTTGTTCCATGAATGTCTGGATAGTCACACTCATAATTTAGCCACATCATAATTAAGAATATTCAAGAATCCTATATTCTCCCTACCTGATAATTTCAAATTTTTTCCACTCCCTTTTGGAAACAAAATCAAAGGAAATTTCTTTAATATCAAATTTAATGAAAATGACTGGAACAACAGAATAAGTTTTAGTACAGCATCAGAAAGAACATATATGATTTTTAGTACAGCATCAGAAAGAACATATATGATTTTTTTTCAGTTTTCAAAAGAGTGTCATTTTTTAAAAATTTTTTATACAAGTTTTATTAAAGATTTTTAAAAAGGAAGATGAAAACCAATACAAGCTAATATAAAGTAAGAAAAAGAAAATAAAAAGAAATCAAAGAACCTCTTACTCCTTGGTTACAACATAACTCTCTTCTTTCTTTCTGTAATCTATCCTGTCTAATCATCAAACCCATAAATCATAAGTTCACTTTTTTTCTGTTTCACACAAAAGCTCTATAAGGGGTTTCCAGTCAGTAATAAACATAAATATTGTCTTTTTTTCTAATCAAAGAAGTCAATTTAGCCATCTCAGCAAGTTCCATCATCTTCACCAACCATTCCTCCATTGTGGTAGTGCCAAAGTAGTTACCATCTTTGTGCATACAATAATCTTGATGCAATAATCATATATAAAAACAAAGTTCCATGACTTTTTCCCAACAGTTTGACCATCAATCCCAAAAAGAAAAACCTCTGGTTTCAATTGTATATTGAAGGATCTTTAAAATCCTCTAAATCAGGGTATATATTTGAATCCAGGATTTTCTAGCTTTTTTACTTATCCACCAAACATGATAAAATGTCCCTTCTTGTTGTTCACATTTCTAACATAAATTTGAAGTGCCTTTATATATTCTAGAGAATTTCTCTGGTGACATATACCAACAGAACATCATTTTATAAAAATTCTCTTTAAGATTATAACATAATATAAATTTCAATCCTTACAGCCATATATTTTCCCATTGTTCCATCTGTATGTTATAGCCAAAAATTTAGCCCACTTTATTATACATTCTTTTAATTGTTCTTCTGCTTCAAATTTTAATAAAGGTTTATATGTTTTAGCAATTACATGTTCATCATTTGTATACAATTCTATTTCAAACTAAGCCTTACAATGTTCAAAACCAGAAATTCTTTTGTCTAATTTAAATCCTTCTAATAATAGTAAATACGAGAACAATTGACAACTGTATCCCTCTGCCACCACTTCACTTGATTTTATTTTACATTCCCCTTGACAAAATTCTAGTATCTCACAATACATTAGCCATTTGTGTTTGCCTATTATTTCTCATCTATAAAATGCTTCTTGTGCTGAGAGCCACAAAGGTGTTTTGGGGCAAAACCTGGGTTTTTATCTATTCCATATTCTCAATATGGCACATCTAACATAAAATCCACATTAACCTTGACTTTGTCGTACCACAAATATCCATGCCACCCAAATCTCAGGTCATGTTCTTCTAACTCCAAAAGCCTTCTATGTTTCAGCTAAACCCACTCTTTCATCCAAACCAAATAGCAAGCTGAAAAGTACAATTTCAAATCAGGTAAACCTGATCCTCCTCTGTCCTTTGCATCTCGTAACACCTTATATTTAATGTGTGGTTTTTTTCCCGCGCCATATGCATTTAGATATATCCTTCTGTCACTGTTTAAATGGTGCATCAGTTGTCAGAACAGGTATTGTCTGAGCCAAAAAAAAAATAAAAAATCATTCTAGGCAAGACATTCATTTTTATTACAGAAATTCTCCTCAGCAATGATAGTTGTAATTTCTCCCATCTTACCATATCTTTTTTAACTTCATTCCATGTCTTAACATAGTTATTTTGAAATAACATACAATTCATATTTATCATACTGTTCCCCAAATATTTTATCCTCTTCTCAATCTTCAAACCCTTTTTATTCATCAATTCTGTTTGATCTTCTATTTTCATATTTTTTGTTAACATCTTTGTCTTCTGTTTATTAATTTTGAAACCTTCTAATGCACCAAATTCTTTTAATTTGTCCATTAACATTTCAATTCCCTTTAAAGGATCTTCCAGAACTAACACGAAGTTCACTGTGTTTTGTAAAGGTTGTAAAAGTTCATCCTTAAAACATTTATAATAAGAACCTGATAATTCATCTGGTCTAGGCAACTTTCCTAATTTAATATTTTTTATAGCTTCAAAAACTTTGAAGCTATATTGTTATAGGTCCATTCATAATCTGTCTCTGTTCCTCTGTAATCATCAGTAAATTTTGTTTCTTTGGGTATTCATCTATTCTCTCTAGAAAGATGTTGCTTCCTTTATACAAATTGAAATAATATTGATGGAATGCTTTTTGTATGGCCACATTGTTCATTAATACAGTATCTCCCTCTTGTAATTTCAATATTTTTTTCTTTTCTTTTTTCTTTTCACACTTTATATGCTCACCATCTTCCCCAGTTTATTTACAAACTCTTTTTTTTTTTTTTTTGCTTTACATAATTCATTTTTATTTCCATTTCTCTTACTGTAAACATAGATAATTGTCATTGTAAAAGCTTAAGATACTTATCTTCTCTGGAGATTTCTTTAGTTCTTCTTCTTTTCTCTTTATTTCATCCAAAATAGCAATCAACAAGAAGACACATGAAACAATCATCATCTTCAAAGGAATAAAATTCACAAGGGAAGAAGAAAACAACAATGCACCTTCCTGGATATCCTCATCATCAGAAGAAACGACATCAAATTAGATATGCAAGTTTATTGAAAAACAACCCCACTAGCCAAGTGCTCAATTACCAAAGTAACAACTGACCCTCCCACAAGAGGAGATGTGTAAGAACATTACTCAGATGAGTAGAAATGAACTGCAGCAATCTAGAACACCAGTAAAAGAATCGCACAGCCTATACAAGATCTTCCAACAAAACAGATGCCCATGCAACCTTATAAAAAAGTGCCTGTCCACTCAACCCACTATAGCACAAACAACACAAGCTATGAAATGGGTAACACTACTATACATGAAAAACATGTCAGAAACAACCGACAGACTATTACAACCACACAGTATCACTGTGGCACACAAACCAACTAAAGCCCTCCAAAACATCTTAACTAAGCCAAAAGACCCAGTAGCCCAGGAAGAAAAAACAGGAATCATCTACATCATACAGTGTAAGGACTGTAACAGCCACTCCATAGGATGACAGGCAGAAGGCTAGCAGAGCACATGCACGAACACCAACTAGTAGTCAGAAGACACACTGAAAACTCCTTAATTTCACAACGCATGGACAGACTCAACCATAGTTTCAACTTGGAAACTCTGAGCATCCTAGACCAAGCAAAAATACTAGGGAATTCCTAGAAGTTTGGCATTTAGACACACCAGCCATCAACAGACACATAGAGATAAACCACATTTACACACTATTCAAAAGAGACAATAAAAAAACCAAGAAGGAAACAAAAAGACCAGAACACATCCACTCCAGCAGCCAACCCAGATAAGCAGGGATTAACACCAGACAAACAATCAAGCAGAAAACAATACTCTAATCAAGGACAAAACCACAGCCCTGCCAATGCTCGCAGGGCAAGCTACTCTATATAACCAGGGAGCAAACCCCACACTCATTAGCACTGATGATGATACTAGTCGGGTAATGAAATGCCTGCAAGCAAACCACCAAATTCAGAGAGCACCAAAGGCTCCATAGTGTTAATTTGAATGCCATATCACCTTCAACATTATTTTGAGGTTGTAGCAGGATGCCCATCACAAAAAATAAGTCTGCCAGATCCTTGCCTAAAACCTCCAACCTTTCACCTCCTTTATGGGATGGTCTTTCTGGAATGTTTGCATAGTTGTTTCCCCATTTGAAAGAGGCCCAGTCAAGAAGGTACTAAAGGGGCCTCCATCTGTTTCTTGAGTGGGGAGATGTCCTCTGTGTTTCCCTGGGATCTGAATGAGTCAGAATAGGAATCTCCATTTCTGTAGGACTCAACTTTTAAACTAATATTTCCAGTTACCTGCTTTAACTGGGGTGACCAGGTTGGTTTCATGCATGTGTTAATAAAAACCCTAGATTGCAATAACAGTGCATAATTTTTGTTATTATTTTAATAAACACAACAAGTTGAATACTTGGGGAAGAGGATAACTAAATCAAGTTAGAGGAGGCCTAAATCTGCATTTAAGAGCTATCACAAATCAACAGACAAACAAAGAGTCAGAGAGACAGTAAATGCAAGCAAAGATAAATTACTACAGTAACTATACAAAGCAGCGCTGAAATGAATAAAATCTCCCTGATGCTTCCCAGAGAAGAAGTAGGCAAGGGAGTTCCAGGCCCAGTCAGGAAATTTGGTCTTCTCAAGACCTTCAACCAAACACAGAATCTCCTAGCCTGCATTTTATTTCTTTGGCTCTCTTTGGAAAAAACAGTAACTTTACAGCACTTAGCATATTTACACCTATTTATCTAGTTAAAGAATTTATATAGCTGTCCATCTGACCATAGTAACTCTAGGTGGCTTACAATAAAATTAAAGCCAAAGGAACAAAACACCATTTATACTTTTACCACCAGTGACTGTTATTTTGGCACAAGGATGGTTGGATTACTCTAAAAGATGCCTGCTAGCCTATAGGCTCTTTTAATCTGCTACAGAGGTACTTTTGATTTACTTATTGCTGGAGAAAGCAGAATGCACTATTGCTGGAATTGCTTTCTGTCACACATCAGTCTGAGGCCTGCCAAGCTGTCCGCCCTTCCCAGCCAAGAATTGTCCAATGAAAGGAGGTTTCTCATCTCTCTCTTGATTTTTCATAGAAATGTGGGAAGCCATGAATGCTGCGAATCACTAGAGAGGTTCTCATACAGTAACAGGCCATTTTACTGTCCCTTATTTAATTGTATGAATAAGTGCAAGGATACCATATTCCATCCATTTAAAAAAAACAAACACTTAAGTCATCTTCTCCTTTGAAGGAAGTTTTGAAAGTGAATTTTTCTTCAATATATTGAATGAAAACAAACAGGGAAAAAAAGATGCATCAAAGAATACTGTTTTTAAAAGGATGTAGATATATGGGAAGAATAGCTTTTGAAAAAAGGCAAAGCATTTTAGTTTGATTTTTTTTCCAAAGCTGAAGCAGTGAGCTTACTGAGACTAGTTAAAAATCCAAAGAATCAGTGAGATATTGGCATTTCAGAAGATTTCATCAATCTCTTTTTTTAAAAAAAGGGAAAAAGAGTTATGGAGGGCATATTTTGAAATAATTAAGCTGGGAGAGATGCAGATTGCTAAGAACCCATGTAAGAAAATTGAAAACTGTAAAATCTTTAAAGAGCTAAACATCTTCATTCATGTTGAATATGTGTGCACGTGTATTGAATGGGTTACCACTAGATTTCAAGAGGGTTTTACCCTATGCCTGGAGAAATAAATCCCAAGGACCCAACTGTAGAAGTAGAGAACCTAATTCAGGCATTCCAGAAGACTTTTTTTTCCTTTGTCCCTGCTAATAGGTTTAATTGACAATTTTGTGCTTCCTTTTTTAATATAAACATTTGGTTGAATCTTAAGTCCTCTTTTAAGATATGTGAAGATAGAGGTATATTGATCTTAAAAAAAAAAAAAAATCTAATAGCCATCTAGAAAAAATAATTGGAAACAAAAACAACTTTTATTTGAGTTGCATTTATTACTTACTTCTTCCAAGCCAAAATCCAAGAGGCTGGTTCTTTCTTTTACACTGAAATCCTTTGAATTCTTACCTGGAAGTAAGCCTTTCAGAACTCAGTGGTGCTTACTGCAAACCCTATTGAACTGAATGTGGCTTACTACAGGTGAAATTCGAAAAATTAGAATATCGTGCAAATGTTCATTTATGTCAGTATGGCAACTCAAAAGGTGAAACCAATATATGAGATAGACGCATTACATGCAAATCGAGATATGTCAAGCCTTACTTTGGTATAATTGTGATGATTATGGTGTACAGCTTATGAAAACCCCAAATTCACAATCTCAGAAAATTAGAGTATTACATGACATCAATAACACAAGGATTGGAAATAGAACAATATCGGACCTCTGCAAAGTATAAGCATGCATATGGACTCAGTACTTGGTTTGGGCCCCTTTTGCAGCAATGACTGCCACAATGAGGCGTGGCATGGATGCTATCAGCCTGTGGCACTGCTGAGGTGTTATGGAAGACCAGGATGCTTCAATAGCGGCCTTCAGCTCTGCTGCATTTTTCGTCTCATGTCCCTCATCTTTCTCTTGGCAATGCCCCATAGATTCTCTATGGGGTTCAGGTCAGGGGAGTTTGCTGGCTAATCAAGCACAGTAATCCCATGGTCATTGAACCAGGTTTTGGTACTTTTGGCAGTGTGGGCAGGTGCCAAGTCCTGCTGGAAAATCCCCATAAAGCTCATCTGCGGAAGGAAGCATGAAGTGCTCCAAAATCTCCTGGTAGAGGGCTGTGTTGACCCTAGACTTAATGAAGCACAGTGGACCAACACCGGCAGATGACATGGCTCCCCAAATCAACACAGACTGTGGAAACTTCACACTGGACTTCAAGCATCGTGCATTGTGTGCCTCTCCATTCTTCCTCCAGACTCTGGGTCCTTGGTTCCCAAATGAGATGCAAAAGTTGCTTTCAGCAGAAAAGAGGACTTTGGACCACTGGGTAACAGACCAGTTCTTTTTTTCTGTAGCCCAGGTAAGACGCTTCTGACGTTGTTTGTTGTTCAGGAGCGGCTTGACAAGAGGAATACGACATTTGAAGCCCATGTCCAGGATCCGTCTGTGTGTGGTGGCTCTTGATGCACTAACTCCAGCCTCAGTCCACTCCTTGTGAAAGTCCCCAACACTTTTGAATGGCCTTTTCCTGACAATCCTCTCCAGGCTGCGGTCATCCCTGCTGCTTGTGCACCTTTTTCTACCACACTTTTCCCTTCCACATAACCTTCTATTGATGTGCTTTGATACAGCACTTTGGGAACATCCAGCTTCTTTTGCAATTACCTTTTGGGGCTTTCCCTCCTTATGGAGGGTGTCAATGATGGTTTTCTGCACAACTGTCAGGTCAGCAGTCTTTCCCATGCTTGTGATTCCTACTGAACCAGCCTGAGAGACCATTGAAAGGCTCAGGAACCCTTTGCAGGTGTTATGGATTCATTAGCTGATTAGAGTGGGACACTTTGAGCCTAGAATATTGAACCTTTTCACACTATTCTAATTTTCTGAGGTTGTGAATTTGGAGTTTTCATAAGCTGTATGCCATAATCATCACAATTATACCAAAGTAAGGCTTGACATATCTCGCTTTGCATGTAATGCGTTTATCTCATATATTGGTTTCACCTTTTGAGTTGCCATACTGACATAAATGAACATTTGCACAATATTCTAATTTTTCAAGTTTCACCTGTATATAACTAGCAGTTTAAATATCTTGGTACTCATTGCCCTAAGCACTTTTTAAATTTTGTTTGCTATTCTGTTTGGGTGTTTGTAAGTTTTTAAATAATTTGCTAAATTTAACTTTGCAAATATTGCATTTAACTACTTTTCATTGAAAGTAACCCCAAAGTAGGGTACAAACAGGCATTTCACAAAATGTCTGCAAGAAAGCATGGCTAGCTACATACCAACTGTTCACTAGAATAAAATGTTCTTCTCCGTCCCTTGTAATCTTGCAAAATTCTTTGTACCATCTCAATTTATAAAAGTCAGGGAGAGCAGAGTTTCCAAAGGAAACATTAAACATTTTCTGAGACTCTTTAGGTATTCTTGAAAATATGTTGAATTCTGCACTGACCTTTACAGCACATCAGCTATATAAATAACATAATTATAATATAATTTGTCCAATTTATAAAATGATATTAAAAAAATAAGGTGGAATATGGGGCCTAGTGGGGGTCAGGGAGTCCAAGTCAACAGTCACAATAGGGACCATATAGTTAAGGGGCCTAAACTAACTGGTTGCAAAATATATAACTAAACTAGAACAATATAAACAGTACTTTTGATAAATTATTATTATTGTTGGTCCCACAGTCAGCCAGATGTTTTGGCATTGTTATCCACCTATCTAGTCCTTCTCAAGGAACTGGGATAGGCAGATGTTGTTGACTGGTGGTATTAAAGGTATCGTCACAGGATGTAAGCTGTTCCAAGTAAAGTTGCCTTTTGCAATTGGCTGATGGTGTTTTTGTCAATGCTGATGGTCTTCAAGTGGTGATCCAGATGTTTTGGGATTGCACTCAAGGTGCCTATTACTATTGGAACTATCTTCACTTTCTTATACCACAGTTGTTCTACTTCTATTTTTAGGTCTTTGTATCTTGTGATTTTCTTCAGTTCTTTCTTTTGTATTCTGCTGTCCAGGTATTGCAATGTCCGCTATCCAGACTTTTTTTTCTTTCTTATCAACAATTGTTAAGTCTGGGGTGTTATGTGGCAGGTGCCTGTCTGTTTGAATTCTAAAGTCCCAGAGCACTTTAGCTTCTTCATTTTCTATTGCTTTGTCTGTTTTGTGGTCCCACCAGTTCTTGTTCGCAAGCAAATGCTATTTCTTTCAGATATTCTAATGCACCATTGTTGCTATTTTGTCATGCCGTTGTTTGTAGTCAGTCTGTGCAATCTTCTTGCAGAGGCTAACTAGGTGGTCCACTGTTTCTTCAGCTTCTTCAGCAGAGGCAGCATTTCTTATCTGTTGCTGTCTTTTCAATTTTGGCTTTATACACATTTCTTCTTAAGTCTTGGTCTTGTACAGCCAGAATTAACCCCTCTGTCTCTTTCTTCAACTTTCCTGCTCTTAGCTATTCCCAGGTCTTGTTGTTATGTGCTTTGCCTGATAGTTTTTTGTGTACTAGCCATGTAATACTTTGCCTTGCCATGTCTCTTTTCGATTCTTAATTTGATCTTTCTTATAGGCCACTTTGGTTTCTTTGGTATTCACTAAGCCCTCATGGTACTCTAGATTCAGTGCATCTTCTTCACTGTCCTTCAGATATTATTCCAATGCCCTTTTTTCTTCTTCATCTGTCTGGCATATGTGCAACATTCCATATCCACCTATCCTCCTTGGTAAGTAGAGTCTGTCAACATTGCTATGTGGATGAAGGGCATGATTCATCGCCATTATTTTCCAGGGCTTCTAGTTCTGCTTGAGTCCAGTCCACTATTCCAGCTGTGAGCCAGTGTAATATTTCCTTTTAGGATGCATGCTGACTCTTTCCCCTTTTAACTTTTTATATTAATTCTTTGTTATGAGCCTTCAATATATCTGAGTTTTGCCAACCAAAGCATGTTTCTGTCTTTGGTGCAAAGAAGCCTGAGATGCCATCTCTGCATTTTTGTCTTCTACAATGAAAGTTCAATGGTTAACCATGATAAAACAAAATTAGTTGTTTTATCCAAAAGTCTTGTCATCTGTTGCCTCTCCTGGAAAATCATCCATTTTTTTACTGATGAAATCAAGGTGTTTTAAATACCTGAATATTTCTTTTCAATCCTTGGTTATTAGAACAGAATAACAAAGGGCTGTCCATTACCTGGGTCCACAAACTCTTGAATGCTATTTTGTGGAACACAAATTGCAAACATTATAATTATATCCCAGCTGCAATAAAATATTTAGAGCTAAAATCATTGGCCACCTGAGATATGCTGTCCAGATTAGTTATTATCACGATTTCAGTTTTATTGAAACTTTCCAATCTAAATTTTAAGAACCCTGTTGTGAGTTCTATGATACGTATGTAATTCTCTGTTGAAACTAGAATCTGGTCTAATTTCTGTAGAAACTCAAATGTGGCTTTGCTCTCTGAAATTTTGGTTCAAATTATTTTTCAATGGTACCTCCCTAGCTTCCTTGACTTTACAGGGTAACTTTATACTATCATAGAAGGTACGTATTGATCTAGATTTAAAATTTTATTGCTTATCAGATCAATATTTGTCCTCGCGTGGCCCTGAGATACTTTGCTTAGATCTGAAACTATGGGACCTTGACAATGATATTCAATATGACCTAAGTACAACCCTCACTTGATCTATACTCCCATGCCAAGTATGTAGCTAATATTCTTTGCCTGACTCACAGAGGAGAGCCTTTACAATCTCTTGATTTAATGTTTTGCTGTATTTGCTGCTAGAAGGAAGATTTAGCAACATTCCCATGCTACCTGCTGGGGAAAATAGAAACTCTTTCTCATGTGCTTTACCACTGCCCTTTTAATACAGCTTGGTGAGCTGACTGAATAATGCTCTGCTAACCCATCGTTATGTAGCTCAGAGGAGGACAATGCTCTCTCCCTTAGCTGACAGGTCACCTGATATCACTCAAAGGGCTTCCTAATTCTGATTCACTGCCATTAGTGTTTGACAGTAAATAGCATAGTAACTTTGTTAATTTTACTTACAGTATAGATTTGCATTTTTAATGCATTATTTCAGTATTCAATCTTTGGTTAAATATAACTTTCTTTTATTTATGTTATTTGTTTTTGGTATTTGACAGTAAATTAATAAAACTAAACAAAGCTAAGTTACCTCCTTTTATTTTTGAAGAAGATAAGCCTTGTAATGGTTTGAATGTCCTTCTGTACAGCTTTGTTCATAAGGGTTCATGAAGAATAATTGTTTATCTCCACATATAGCACAAGAAAAGATCAAGGCTCACAAGAAGATGAAACATACTTCTGAATCCTTTTGCTTGAAGAGTATAGTGGTTAATGTCAGGCAACGAGATTTCCAGAATGTATACGGAATGTTAAAAAGCGACTTTGTGTGATTTCTATATGAAATCCCTTTATGTGGGGAGTGGGGTGGGGATATGCTTGAAATGGAGAAGAAGTCGGTGTCTTAAAGCTATGGACAATGTTTTCATTGAATTTGACTCTAAAACAAATGGGTAGCTATGCAATTTTGTGAAAAGAGTTTGTGGATAGGTGGTATATTTGTGTTTCCGCAAACACTGAAGAATCTGTCCCAAAATATTTCTGTAACTCTGTACAGCTTTCACAAGCACCTAGAGAAGAACAGGCAAGATGCTTTTCTTTAACTTTCTTACTAATGCTTCTCAGATTTGCATTAAAATCCAGAAATTAATGTTGCAGGTATTGTTTGGAAGGAAGGAAGGATGCAAAAGTTGCATTTAAGTTTCTTCATGGTATACTTACTTCTCATTTAAATAATCTTTCATATAGAAACTAAGCATTATTCAAACTCTGTGGCCGTTTCTATTTTCCACCTTAGAATGAATGAATTTTGGAGATCAGTTTCTTTAGAATAACTCAGAAGTTATATCAAAAATCTCTTATATCAAAATGCAAGTACTTGTGTTAAAGTTGATGGTGTAGACTCCCCAAAATTTTTGAAGAGAAAGAAGTACTAAACTAGGATGCCCATTCACTTCAGTATTTTTGCTACTACATTAAAACTCTTACCAAAGGGAATGTAAGAGAACATTGGAAATACAAGCATTAGAAATAAAGCTGCATGTTATAAGATAAATCTTTTTGCTGATGATACTGCACTGATTACAGGTGAAACTTGAAAAATTAGATTATCGTGCAAATGTTAATTTATGTCAGTATGGCAACTCAAAAGGTGAAACCAATATATGAGATAGACACATTACATGCAAAGCGAGATATGTCAAGCCTTACTTTGGTATAATTGTGATGATTATGGCATACAGCTTATGAAAAACCCAAATTCACAATTTCAGAAAATTAGAATATTACATGACATCAATAACACAAGGATTGGAAATAAAACAATATCGGACCTCTGCAAAGTATAAGCATGCATATGTACTCAGTACTTGGTTTGGGCCCCTTTTGCAGCAATGACTGCCACAATACAGCATGGCATGGATGCTGTTAGCCTGTGGCACTGCTGAGGTGTTATGGAAGACCAGGATGCTTCAAAAGAGGCCTTCAGCTCAGCTGCATTGTTCGGTCTCATGTCCCTCATCTTTCTCTTGGCAATGCCCCATAGATTCTCTATGGGGTTCAGGTCAGGCAAGTTTGCTGGCCAATCAAGCACAGTAATCCCATGGTCATTGAACCAGGTTTTGGTACTTTTGGCAGTGTGGGCAGGTGCCAGGTCCTGCTGGAAAATGAAGTCAGCATCCCCATAAAGCTCATCTGTGGAAGGAAGCATGAAGTGCTCCAAAATCTCCTGGTAGACGGCTGCATTGACCCTGGACTTAATGAAGCACAGTGGGCCAACACCAGCACATGACATGGCTCCCCAGATCAACACAGACTGTGGAAACTTCACACTGGACTTCAAGCATTGTGCATTGTGTGCCTCTCCATTCTTCCTCCAGACTCTGGGTCCTTGGTTCCCAAATGAGATGCAAAAGTTGCTCTCATCAGAAAAGAGGACTTTGGACCACTGGGGAACAGACCAGTTCTTTTTTTCTGTGGCCCAGGTAAGACGCTTCTGACATTGTTTGTTGTTCAGGAGCGGCTTGACAAGAGGAATATGACATGTGAAGCCCATGTCCAGGATCTGTCTGTGTGTGGTGGCTCTTGATGCACTAACTCCAGCCTCAGTCCACTCCTTGTGAAAGTCCCCAACACTTTTGAATGGCCTTTTCCTGACAATCCTCTCCAGGCTGCGGTCATCCCTGCTGCTTGTGCACCTTTTTCTACCACACTTTTCCCTTCCACATAACCTTCTATTGATGTGCTTTGATACAGCACTTTGGGAACATCCAACTTCTTTTGCAATTACCTTTTGGGGCTTTCCCTCCTTATGGAGGGTGTCAATGATGGTTTTCTGCACAACTGTCAGGTCAGCAGTCTTTCCCATGCTTGTGATTCCTACTGAACCAGCCTGAGAGACCATTGAAAGGCTCAGGAACCCTTTGCAGGTGTTATGGATTCATTAGCTGATTAGAGGGGGACACTTTGAGCCTAGAATATTGAACCTTTTCACACTATTCTAATTTTCTGAGATTGTGAATTTGGGGTTTTCATAAGCTGTACACCATAATCATCACAACTATACCAAAGTAAGGCTTGACATATCTCGCTTTGCATGTAATGCGTCTATCTCATATATTGGTTTCACCTTTTGAGTTGCCATACTGACATAAATGAACATTTGCATGATATTCTAATTTTTCGAGTTTCACCTGTATATTGAATTCCCTTAAGGCATTGCCTAAAATTCTGCAAATTAGCAGGTTTTAAGTTTTGCTTTTTCTGAGTCAGAATTTCTATGTGAAAATGTTCCTATATCAGTTCAAAATATATTAAATCATGTTTGTTTGGTCTTGCACTACAAATAAATTTTGATAGATTGATTAAACAAGCCACCAGGAATTAACATTTGTAAACAGTTTTTCATATATCTAGGGGATCATTTTCCTAAAAGCTTGGGAGAAATTATTTTGATTGAACTTCAAATAAAAAATTAATTACTCAGAAAAATGAAATAATAGTTAAAATTAAAAGTATCCCGGGTTGGTAAAAATAGCAGTAATAAAAAATTCTCTATTGGGGATGATGTTGTGAGTACATGTCTCTTACCTCTCTCCTGATTAAAGTGCTTTCAAACTCCTGAATTATCAGACCGTGGATAAAGACTTTGATCATTGGTAAATAAAACTTTATTACATATTATCTTGTTTTTAATGAGTTATTGGGATGGCAACTAGATCCAAACATTCAACAGCTGGCCTAATTTCAACTACACCACTATCTGCCAAGACAGGCAAGATGACGGAGGTAGATTCTTCTACTAACTTGTTAAAAGGGATCCTTGCTCAAGTACAACAAGATCTGACAGAGCTTAAATGTGATCTAAAACTGATGTAAGGAAAATATGGCTTGTTATGAGGATCAGCTAAATTCCCACAAGGCAATTACTCAAGCCAGTCATAATATTTTGGATAAACAAATTACTTAAAGTAAAGTAACGTAAAGTCACAGCTGCAGAGAAAAAATCTACATGTGATTGGCATTGAGAACCCTCCAAGTCAATCAGGCCTGGCTGAATTTTTTCATAGAGGATTTTTTCAGAAATCTCCTTCCTTTGGGAATGGATTTTCCAGTAGAGATTGATCATGTGATTAAAATTTCTTTAATGAGAAAGAAGACTGGAACTAGTTCCAATATTATTATTGTGCAATTCCTTCGTGTTACCACAGGAAATGAGATTTTATGTATATTTCACCAGGAATCATTAAGGTCTCCTTTGAAGTGGGGTTCTAGCCAATGTAAGATATCAATTTATCCTGATTTTACTAAAGAAGTTTCTGAAAAGAGAAGGTTGTTTACAAAAGCATGAAACTTGCCAGATCAATACAACTTCAATATTTAATGCATTCTTCAGCCACTTTCTACATTAATCATCAAGATCAGATTCACAATCCTTTGAATACAGAGGCTTTTATCTTATCTTTAAAATCTGCTGATGGACAAGTCTAATTGTGCTTCATTCCAGGAAAAAGATTGTTGCAGGAAAAATTTGAGTTTGCTACAGCTCCACTGTAAAAGCCTTATTTTAAAAGCCTGTATACTTGCTTTTTTTCCCCCCCTTTACTCTTTCTTGTTTATGTTATGGTTAATTCCAAGATAGAAAGTCTAGGCATATTGCCAACTCTACTATTTATTTTTAACATACAGTATATTTGCTCAATTAGTAATATTTGAAACTGCTCTGTATTTTTATTTGTAAGAAGAGAGACGAAACCATCGTGTTATCCCACGTGGGAAGTTGTCAATTTCTTTGATTTTCTTTTCCATTTTTTTTCAGGGTTCTTTTTAATCTCGTTAATAACGTTACCTGTTTGTTGTTTTATTTTTATGCACATAAGTACTTTTTTTTTTCTTTTACGTATAGAATATAATATTTGAATACAGTATTTGAATGCAAAATTGAGTTTTAATGGAGGTTCTACATCTGTGAGCAATATTACAGAATATGATAAATATTAGATATTTGTCAAATGGTACAGGTCATAAATTAATTGGTGTTGGAAGAATATTGATAAGTGGGCCAAAATACAATTAATGGAGGAAATTAGTTAGTCTTAATGAAAAGGGCTGTGAGAATCTAAGAAACAAAATGTAATCTTAGCATATTTAAACTGTCAAGGGCAGATATTGCTTATCTACAGGAGACTCATTTAATGGAACAGGATAAATCTCTATTCATGAAGGATTGGGAAGGAAAGGTTTACCTCACAGATACTTCAATGCAAGCTAAAGGTGCAGCCATTTTGATTCAAAAAGAATTCCTGATTGATGTACAACAGGTTATTACTGATGCAAATGGGTATTATCAAATTTTATGTGCTAAAATAGCAAGAATTGTAATAGCTATGATTAATATTTATGGATCTAATTTAGATTCTTCTATTATGTTTTATAAATTTTTTGATACTAGAATGAATGCATTTATGATAAAGTGATAATAGGAGATTTTGATGGAGCCTGAGCTTGATAGAAATACACTGGCACAGAAAAAAAAAAAAAAAAACAATCATTAGTGAAGGAAACAATTAAGACTTATATGGAAGAATTGAATTTAGTAGATCTCTGGCATTTGATGTATTGTATCCAACTAAAAAAGAATATACATTTTATTCAAGTGTGTACCAGAATTTTTTTAGGCATGATTATTTTTTAATATCATTGACTTTATATCACCAAATTCAAGAATGTAACATTGATGTTAATTATGTATCTGATCATAGTGAAATCATCTTGAAATGGTTAAGCTATCAAGAAATTGGTATTTCAATGTTTCTGTATTGAATGATAAAGAATTTGTACAACAAATGTGAGTAGAAACTTTACAATACTTTGATTTGGATTCAGAAACATCAAGTGCCTGAATTTTTGAATGGGAAGCATATAAAGCATACATCTGAGGTTGAATTATTGCTTATGCACATACAAAAATAATATTAAAAATAAAAGGGAAAATAATTTGAAAGATGAACATTTATGGGCACAGATGGTTAGTGTCATGAGCCATAATTCAGAGTCTGACTCTGAATCTGATTCTGACAATGTTGCTCCAGCTGAGCCTGTGGAATGTCAGTCTCAGGAATCATTAAGCAATGATGCCTCTGAGACTGATCAGCCACAGGCAGCTCCTGATCAGCTGGAGAAGTCAGATGATGAGGCATGACCCCCAAGCCCCAGATCCAGACACATGCAGAGGCGAGCAGAACAGCATCAATCAAGGAGACTCCTCACAAGGGAAAGGGTGAGGCCTGAAGAATTGCAGTCAGCTGCCAGCAGAGAGATTTATGTAGCTTGTTTTGCCTTCACTCTCTGTTGGAAAACAACCATTTGGAAACCTAGTTTGTGTCTTGTGTGTAACCTCTTCTTGAATTCCTGACTTCTGGACTGACTGACTACCTACCCAATTTGGCTTTGTGACTTTTGGCACTGTAATTAGACTACTCTTTTGCCTCTCATACTACAAACAGTACTTTACTTTGCTAAATCTTTGTTTGCAACTTGTCTGCTGTTATCTGCTTCTGCTCCTTGTTTGCAACTATGTCTGCTACATGAAACAAAACAGTTAGATGCCCAATCAAAATTTTGTACAGAGAAATGCAGAAAAAGAAATATGAATTAACTACGATAATATCACAGCAGACAGAATTCATGCTAACATATTTATGACAGATACTGGGAGAGTGGTGAAAGATCATGGCTAATCACTTAAAGGGCTATGATTCCAATTATTAGAGGTGAAAGAGATAAAATATATAAATCTTCAATGGATATAAATTGTCATTTTTAAAAAATACTATTCAGAATTATATAGCAAACCAGAGACTATATCAAATGAAGATATAAAGGCCTTTTAAAATAAAGTTAACCTATCACATTTAGATGATAACAAAAACAACTTTTATTTGCTCCCCTATTTCAGGTAGAGATTAAACAAATAATTTTAAAAATGTCAAGTGGTAAAACACCAAGATTGAATGGATTCCCTACTGAGTGGCATAAAAGAGTTGCTCTGCAGTGAGATGGGTGGTGACAAATTTGAAATATAAATAATAAATACATAAATAAATTTATAGATCTTTTGGTGCTGAAGCTTCATGAATTGTATGATGAGATATTTGATAAGGGAATTTTATCAGTCACATTTAATCAGGCTTACATTACAGTTATACCAAAAGCAGGTAAAGATCACACTCAGTGTGCTAATTATCATCCAATCTCATTGATTAATGTTGATACAAAGATATCTACAGCAGTGTTAGCAAATAGATCACAGCAAATGATATTGTTTGTTATTAAGAATGATCAAGCAGGGTTTATAAATACCAGGCAAGCAGCAGGTAACATTAGGTTAGTTGTAGATTTAATAAACTTGAATACAGATAAAGATCAATTTGTAATTTTATCATTAGATGCTGAAAAATCCTTGACAAAATATATAAACAATACATGTTTGCTGTATTAAACAGGTTTGGATTTCCTTTGGAATTCATAAAATGGATCAAGCTATTATATGAGTTGTCCACATCTAAAGTAAAGGTCAATGGCATATTTTTTTCTACTTTCCCACTATTTAAAGGAACTAGACAAGGATGTCCACTTTCACCCTTGCATTTTAATATCTGTGTGGAATCCTTGGCTTGTGCTATTAAATAACAGGGACATCTACAGAGTAGTACACAACTCAGTTGAACACAAATTGGTTTATTTGCAGATGATTTTTTTTATATCTAAACCTCACACTACTATTCAGTGCAAATGATAGATGCCTTTAGTAAAATAGCAGAATACTCTATTGACTGGTCCAAATTGGAATTGATGTCAATAGGTGAAAATCTGGTTGCCCATTCATGTAAGGAATATCAATTCTGTACTTGTACCCAATCCATTAAACAGTTAGGTATGTGTACCCCAAAGGATATAAATCAGTTAATAGCATGTAATATAAATAAAATATATAGAGAGTTTTTTTCAGATATCAATAGATGGGAGTCATTAAACCTCACCCTTTGGGGAAAGGTGAATGCTCTCAAAATAAATACTATTCCCAGATTATATTCTGAGAGGAATTCCATTTCATATATCTGGAAAATATTTTCAGAAAATAAATTCTTTGTTTAGAAAATTTCTATGGGGTTCTTTGATGTCAAGAATATTTTTACAGAAAATGTAATTACCAGTTAATGAAGATGGATTTGGTTTTCTGAATCTGGAGCTATATCATCATGCTTACCTATTTTCAAGTATTAAATACTGGAAGCCCACAGTTAGTGTTAATTTTCTGATTTGGGCAACATTGGAATATGCATATGTAGCACCTTTGGATGGATGGACAGTATTAGAATCTAGTTACACTAAAACTCTAGAATCTCTGGAAACAATTACATCAGTTAGAAAGTTATGGAATGTAATGTCTAATTAAAAAAAAGGTTTTATCCTTTTTCCAATGCTAAATTGATGTTATGGGGAAATCCAACTTTAAAAATTGGGAAAAAGATGGTGATATGGAAAAATTGTATGGAAGTGGGGGTATTGACTTTGGACCACCTGATGCATGATGAAGATGAATTTTTAATATAGGTTGTCTTGAGAAATAAATATCATCTATCAACTCAAGGGCAATCAACTTCCTTTTTCTTTTTCGTAAATTTGCCAATAAACCGTGCCTTTTTATTGAATACATGGGAATTTCAAACCTGATATTTAAAATTTGAATGGATGAAACTGTCAGTTTTGCTTTTTCCAAAATCTGTAAATGTCAAGATTGTTCCATCTCATTGACAAAGAAATTTGCAAATTGTGTTAAGGTCTTATTAAAAAATGAACTGAACAAAATTATAATGAATTTCTAGTCTTGTTCATCTAAAGTCACTTTATTTGGAAAATCAGGATCCAACGTATATCATTTTACAAAAACCTGCTCTGTATCTTTACAACAAATAACATGTTCTTTGCTTTGCTGTATTTATTTCATATTACTATGAAAAGACGGGGATGCCAAATTATGATGGAAAATTGGATTCATTTTATTTTAGCTGTAGGGCAGGGGATCTTGAAAAAATAAAAATGTTATAAAGGCTGGGAGACTGCAAGTACTTTTTTGAAATATATTTAAAAAGTCCATGACACTTACAGCAGTGCTGAGAATTTTGCACAGAGATTTCTTCCCTTATCTAGCATTCCTTGACCTGACCATGTGATTAAGCAATATCACATACTGAGGAATGACTAGAAATTTGAGGAAGGACTAGAAAAGAGAATAGGCTTCTGTGCAAAAACAGACAGTGATAATTGATAAGAATATTGCCTCAATTTGTAAATTGGCAAAAGTGGAAGTGAAATGAACTGCAGGATGAACCAGATATTTGTGCCAACATTTAGACATGTTTCCCTTCTTTTCCAGCTGCTGGGAGATGTGGAGGGGCCAAACAGCTTTGTGTTTATCACATGCCTACTCTAAGCTATAGTAATATCTGATGATAATACAGTGGAACCTTGGTTTACGAATGCATCTGTTCACGAACAATTCGGGTCATGACCAGCTCTGGCCGCAAAAATTTACCCCCGGTCGCGAACGAAGGATCGGGTGACGAACAGGATCCGCGGCCATTTTCCCTCCCGTGTCAGGTGGTCGCGACTTCCTGTAGGGAGGGGACTTTCCCTCCAAGCAGGAAGTGTGGCCATTTTCCCTCCCGTGTCACGTGGTGGCGACTTCCTGTAGGGAGGGGACTTTCCCTCCAAGCAGGAAGCGTGGCCATTTTCCCTCCCGTGTCATGTGGTCGCGACTTCCTGTAGGGAGGGGACTTTCCCTCCAAGCAGGAAGTGTGGCCATTTTCCCTCCCGTGTCACGTGGTTGCGACTTCCTGTAGGGAGGGGACTTTCCCTCCAAGCAGGAAGCGTGGCCATTTTCCCTCCCGAGCAAGGTTAGCTTTCTCTCTCTTCGTACTTTACTTTGTGTCATATTTTTGCGGTTTTTAAAAAAAACAAACATGGTTCAGAATGGATTAACCGTATTTACATTGAACCTTATGGGGAAATTTGACTCGGGTCGTGACCAGAAATCGGTTGGCGACCAAATTTGGGGTCGGAACGGATTAACCGTATTTACATTGAACCTTATGGGGAAATTTGATTCTGGTCGCGACCATTTCGGGTCGCGACCAGAGTCGCGGAACTAATTAAATTCGTGAACCGAGGTTCCACTGTATTAAGCAATAATCAGTAATCACAAAAAGGAAAATATCTTTTTTCAAGAATCTGTTCTTTGATGCATTTCATTTCTATTTTATGTAAAAGATGGTCTAGCTTTATTATACTCATGGGATACTGTTAAAAGGATATTTGATCACCACTATCACTCCTTTTTTAAAATAATAAAATAGATTAAATGAAGAAACAGACTCACTATGTATAAATGGAGCGGATAAATAGTTATTTTACTGATAGGAAATCTATCCATCTAAGATGACTTTTCAGCGTTTTTAGAGATAGACTGCTTAGTGGTCACAAATTACCTCTGTTTAGAAGCTGTTTCTATCTGCAAGATGTGTGTCTCAGATCTTCTTAGTTGTGTGTGGTCAAAAAGAAAAAAAAAGAAAAAATATTCTCCATCACATATCTCAAAATTCTGTTTGCAAAAATTAAAGTACACTTTTAAACATTAACATTTTTCAACATTTCATCTCATGGTCATAATGAGTTTGTCACCATGCAGCTGTAGATGTGGAAAGAAATAACTAATTCTTAATTCTTTCCTTCCCATTTGGTTCTTGGGCACTCCTGAAGATGTATATGCAGAGATACTGTATACAACATTTTATGTTTCCTTTTCAACAGGAGCTGATTGTGCCGTATGTTTGGATCTGGGATTTTAAAACAGTCAAACCCTCATGTTCTGTCTTTTACAGTCATGGTTTCTATATGTTTTTACATTTGAAATGTAGCATTTCATTGTAATCTAAAAGAATTACAATTTAAGGATTAGAAGCAGTCAAAAATAAACTTTGTTAAGTATTCAGGAAAAAAAGAGCTAAATAAAATTAGCACATTCTTCCATTCATACTAAGAGTACAAGTCAATATTTTTACACTGTGCAATGCATGCTTTTCTGAGGAAAAAGCACAGTGCGTTGAAAAAAAAATCTAACGTTTAATATGGTGCAGTACATCCCCACAATTTCGTGAAGAGGAGAATGAAGCTTTGTGAATAATTTGAGCAGAACAGAAAAAGGCACAAATTAGGTTATACACCCCAATCATTAACAATCCTTACTCTTCTGTCTCTGCAGGATTTCATATATAGTCTCAAACAAAACAAAAACCCAGTTTGTGTGACATCTCTGTGGTTTCAGTTATGATTTATTTTCCTATACTTATTTAAGTGGGTTGTAGAGTACTTTTGCTTCTAGAATAAATCTGTGTAGATTGACTTGCTAGCTACACAAGCACGATCTTATGATTGTTTCAGTATATGCTGAACTGTATTTGAATTAACTCGGCAGCAGCCATAATCATATGAATTTGTCTAAATTCAGATGAAATAAACCATAGCTGTTGCTTGATGGAACTTATTAAACTTGAAGAAGGGCATGGAAATATTTATTTATTTATTTATTTATTTATTTATTTAATTAATTAATTAATTTATATGCCACTCATGTCCCCCAGAGGGATAAATACTTTATATGTATTTTATATGTACTTGTGATGGAATGGAATTATGAAGGCCAGACTCAGGGAGGGAAGCATCCTCTTTCGTCTCCTGAAGCTGGGGAAGAGATAAGAGGATGAGGCTGGCACCTCCCTGAGGAATTCACGCTGTGTTGACTGACTGACCCTGGGAACTAGTTTGAGTCTGGGAAGATTGATGTCAGGCCTAGCCCAGGGAACTCCAGGAGACCATGCAGATTCAGTTTAGCAATGTTTATTAGCTACAACCTCTATCAAGAATCTTCCCAGACTGAAACTAGTTCCCAGGGTCAGCCAGTCAACACAGCGTGAATTCCTCAGGGAGGTGCCAGCCTCATCCTCTTATCTCTTCCCCGCGCTTCAGGAGACGAAAGAGGATGCTTCCCTCCCTGAGTCTGGCCTTCATAATTCCATTCCATCACAGTACTTTAAGCAATAGCTTCTGACTGTATGTACCTCTGATCATCTCTGGAGATGGACAGGATTCTAGAGGCCATAAAGTCCAACTTTTTGCTGATGCAGACACCTGGAAATATGGTCCTTGTGGCCATGAAATTTCTACTTAACACCACAGAGTCTAGCACAAGTGCTAGGCTGGAAATCTGTGCTACTGAGTATTGATTGTACTTTCTGGGCCATGACTTAATATTGCAAATGTTCAAAACAAACAGAATGCAACCATGGTAATAGTTACACATGCTTTTCCTGAGCTCACTAAAAGCCAAACAAGCATTGCTTTCTAAGTACCTCAAGAAAGATGTGACAAGTCCAACTTATTGATGTTTCTGTTATACCTTGCAAACCTGATTCATTTATGAGTTTTTTTTTTTAATTTTTATCCAATGGGTTATAAAACAAAGAAAATAAAAATGGTCAATTGAGACACTGGTTTAAAATCCATTAGCAGCATTACCCTATTGGATTTTATACGAAAAGATCTTACTAAAGAAGATCCATTTTATCAACCACAAAGAAATAGAAACTTATCTGATAACTTTTTCTAATCACTTTTTATTATGGATTTTTTTCCCCCTAATAAATATGACTTTTTTCTGGTAGTACCATAGGTTGAAGCTGTTGAAAAAAATGGGGCCATACAATGTATACTAATATCTATATCTGTATTCCAGTCTATTTGAGGGAAGATAAAAAGGGGACCATTTATTTTTTCTATAATTCTTGTTTGTTGATTAAATGTACATTTATTTATTTATTTATTTATTTATTTATTTTTCAGGCTTGTATGCCGCCCATCTCCCCCAACGGGTGACTCTGGGTGGCTCACAATAATAAAAAAGAAGAAGAAACACAGGTCTCTCCGAACATGGCTAAAATCTATAAATAATTAAAAAACATATATTAAAAATGCCCTAAAAACCACCTATGATTTTAGCCCTAAAAAACCTGTAAGATGCTGGGGGGGGGGAGACAACCCATCATCCCACCAGCCATCTCCACAGGTGCGGGCCCCCCTCTGGCCCCCAGGCCTTCTGGCAGAGCCAGGATTTGAGCCCTTTCCTGAAGGCCATGAGGGAGGGGGCACACCGCACCTCAGGAGGCAGGATGTTCCATAGGGCGGGCGCTTCAGCAGAAAAGGCTCTCTGCCTAGACCCCACCAATCGAAATTCCTTGACTGGTGAGGTCTGCAACCTGCCCCTTCTGCTGGACCGAGTGGGGTGGGCTGAAATGACTGGGGCGAGGCGGTTCCTCAGATAACCTGGTCCCGTGCCATGAAGGGCTTTAAAGGTAATGACCAACACCTTGAATTGGACCCAGAAACAAACTGGTAACCAATGCAGCTCACGCAACAGCGGTTTTAGCTACCTCTCACAGCTATAATCTTCCTAAGGCAGCTTGCTATGGAAGCATACAGCTTGTGTATCAGGTTCATTCAATCATGGATTATTTTTAATAATCACTTTTAACACATTTTTAAAAGAATCAGATAAATCTCAAATGCAAAAAACTAATCTATGTAAAAAAAAATTGCATAATGGCACCTGGATACCAGTGGGACCGCTGTCTCTGATTGGCCTGGCTTATTAGATAATTTGAGGAGGATGTTAGCCTTGCGAGGTAGTCCAGGAAAGAAGTACACCCAGGAATACTAACTCGGTTGTAAAGGTTACATTAACAGAATCATGCTAGTCTGAAAGTACATCTCTCCCTCCTTGCCTTTATAGTCCAAGAAACTAGGGAGGGTCCATTCTGAGATATTTGCCATGTCCACATTCATTCTGGGGGCTCAGCTGCCTCTTATCTGATCATTGCCTAGTCTGAGGCTCTTCTTCCTGTCTCCCAAGGTCATTCCCACATACTATTACATCAGGGCTCCTTGTCCCACATTTCCAGACTCTCAAAGCAGCTGAATGTAGATGGGGTTGCTTTTCTTTCACATTGCCAGTGCTATGGAATGGGCTCTCAACTGAGATCAGATCAGCTTCTTTCCTGCTAGCTTTTAGGAAGTTATTAAAAATTGATCTTTTTCAAGGAGTCTTTCAATAACATCACCTTCACCTCTTGTTTTTCCCTTCTACTTTGCTTTTGTTCTCACAATCTGGATTTCATATTGTATTAATTCTGTGGTTTCTACTATAACAGTAAAAACAGTTATAACATTGCAACTGCTGAGAGTCATGTGATTGCAGCAGGATAAAAATCAAGTAAAGTAAATAATGAAATTATTTCATACAACAGATTGTTGTTTTTAAAGTATAAGAAACAACAAGTGATGGTGTGTGAAATGGGTTTATTTGGTCAGAAATGGCATAATTTCTTTTGAATTTATATTGGGAATATTTATAGTTTAAAATCTTGCTGCAACTTCTCAAAGTGATAAATTTACAGTTCATATAAAATTCTGCTCTAAGTTATTTCCCAGTCACTAAGTATCTAGATATTTGTGTGGTGTGTGCGTGTATTGTGGGGGAGGTGTCTTATATTCCATGCCTATTTACTCAGAGGTTCAATTGATTATGAGCAACAAAACTTTATTCAACAATAATGCGGCATGAAAAGATAACATGGGATGTAAACTGCTTCTCTAAAAAGGTACATCATAGAAATTCCTTGAGCACTTAATTTCAAAATAATTGTCACAACAGCAACCAGAGTTTCTCTTTTCATGGTATATGCAAACACATTCTTTTCCTTTCTCTGATTAGAGTCTGTGCAGTTTTCAACTGCCTTTGTCCTTTTCTATCCTATTTCTTCCTTTCTCTCTTCCCTTTCTGTCCTCTTTCCATATAAGGAAGTGTCCACTTATCTCTGCATCTGTAATCATCTAATCCCTACAGAATCCTGAAAGAAAGGAAAGCTTGCAAAGAGAGCCTAAGGGCAGACCTAAGCCTGCTCTGCTGTCTTCTTCACAGTCCTATTGGCACCAGTTGTCCTACACAAAGTACCCCAGAAATTATTTATATTTTTAAAAACAATTAGAGCTGCATCAGTGCAGCTGTTACAAAGTTGGGCTAATATAGATAGGATCACCACTAATGACATGTAACATCTTCTAGAATCATCCAGGATTGTGTCACTATAAGAAAGAAAGTGGCTCAACAATGGTTATGTAAGTCTAGAAAATGCTAATCAGAACTAGTGAGAAAATGGTCATAATCCTTCCAAGTAGCTCTCCCAATTCTTTCAGCAGCTCTACACTAATGAAGTTTCCATCTTATCTTCAAAGGCAGTCCCTTTGCAGAATATGTTGCAGTAGCTCAGTCTGCATCCATAATTAAGATTAGTTGTAGTATATCTTCTATCTGTACTACTGCAGCCAGCACTAAGTCCAAAACTTCTCCAAATTGTTTGATCTCCAAGGTACAAATTTCCTCCTTCAGGGATAGTAGAACTGTCTTTAATATCAGTTGAATTCTTTTAATTAGATTAGTAATTTTCGCATCCACAATTCATTGATTTATTTATTTGGGTCATTGGCCAGCATAGAACAGTGTTATATGTAAAATCCTATATGGGATAGCACCAGATCATTTAAAATGATTAAGTATGTTCTATAAGGTTACTGACAGGGCCTGTTTAAGATCCCACCACCACAGAAAGTCAGGGAGACATGTATCAGGAGTCATGTATCTTTACATTATAGAATATATTGCTTCCAGAGATATGTTTGGCACCTTCACTCCTGGCCTTTTGCAACATGCCTAGAAGATACCTTTTTATATGGACTTTTAACAGTTTTACTGCTTAGTGAGCAAGGAAGGTTGCTATATATTTGTTAATTGTTTTTATTAAGTTGTATGATTGTATTGAGTTCGTGTTTTGAGGATATCATGCTTCACTCAAAATTGATTGATTGGGGTTGCATAAGCATCTTGTTAAATAAATAAAATAGTCTACAAAGGTCTTCTGTAAATTAAATTTGATCACCCTCATCCATCCAAAACCAGCTCTGAAGTCTATTTAAGGGTTTCACAGCTGGCTGGGGAATTCCAGGAGTTGAAGTCCACACATCTTAAAGTTGTTGAGAAACACTGCATTGGAGGATAGAAAACATAAGTAGAACTGCATGTTGGTAGCATTACAGCCCACACCTTTACAGTGGCTTTCCCAGATATTTGTTCCAGCACGGAGAACAGAATGACACTTTGTGTCAAAATTTATGGAACAGAAAGAAATCTCAGGGTATTGTCCTCAGAAAAGTGATTGATTAGAATTACCTTAACATAGATTTATCTGGGTGAGCTGCTCCAGCTAAATAATCCAACAGTATACTCTAGAAAGCTGTTGAGAATTTCAGGGTTGAATGCCTCTGTTCATTTTCATGTGTAAATCAGTTCAAAGGTTGGCCTGAAACCAGATTGGAATCAGAATTTTCTAACACTACTGGTTTTAAGTAAATACTGTCCACTTTAAATTTTGAGAAATTCTGGCTGGCAACCTTTCCAATGTCTACTCCTAAGATTTGAAACCATGGGACTTCACTGGACTGCCCTCTCACTGATCTTGCTGAGACAGGAAAATAGATTTTTATTCAAGCAGGCAGTTTATAAACTGCTTGGTATGCTTTAATTACATGGGTGGCATCTCTTTCTTTTATTGATTATTTGTAATTGTGTTTTAATTATTTTTGTTATTATTTAAAGCATATCTCATTAATCAGGCAAAAAAAGTTTTTAGATAAGTTTCACTAGCGATTTTAATTAATTTGATTTATATTATTTGTGATTTATTTTTATTCTCATTAGTCCCTTTGAGGGCCATTTTTATGGAAATAAGGGGTATAGGTTCAATGGATGAATGAATATTAATGAAGGAGGCAGTGGGCCGAGAGACGACAACTAGAAAAAGAACTGGCAAAGCCCATTACTTCAAATAACTTTAAAAAGAGAGAGAGAGAGAGAGAGAGAGAGAGAGAGAGAGAGAAAACTATTACAACTAAAATTCTCCATCCTCTTTCTGGTTCAGCTGAAAAGCACATTTTATCAAATAGTCTTCAGCAATGATGATAATTATGTGTCATCAAGTCATTGATTCTTAGCAACCATATAAATAGATTTTCTCCATGATAATCTGTCGCTAAGCTGGTCCTTCAGCTCTTTCAATGGTGACCCTTCAGCAAAGAGGGATTAAGGTTTTTGAACAAGTTGGGAAGAGCTCCCCCCAAACCACCAGAAAGCTTCTCTCAGGATGTTAATAGAGCTCAGACTGTGGATAGGCCTTTTACTAGAAAATGAATATTATTTTTTAGGAAATTATTTCTATATAGTTAAGTGCGATGTACAAGCTTTTGGCAGAGACCAGCTTAAAAAGTGGTGAGTGGTGCTGGTGGTGGTGATGATGATGAAGAAGAAGAATAAATAACTGCTTGCAATAAATTTGAAAGCTTTGCAATATGCAAAATTATTATTTTTTTAAAATTAATAAAATAAAGGACAAATTCTCTACTATTTGTAGTGTTTGTAAACGTTGTATCTGCTCCTGCAGGAGAGTTCCATTGATAATTACTGAATAACATTTTCCCTTTATCGGTTGGCTTCCTCTACTCATTGGGTATAGAGTTATTATTTCCCAACAAAATTGTACTTGTTAAGTTACCTAAGATCATCCTAACTCTAACCCTGAGGAACTTAGAAAACAAGGCTTCCTTTAGTGAGTTCAAAAATCACATTTAAGCGTGGCAGGAACGGGAGAGATGTGTCTGGCCAATGAAATCAAAAGAAATGCTAATAATTTCATGCTTGTAGCTCTGAGCATTGGCCCATAAAATATAATGAAAAGCCAAGGAACTCAAACACAGCATTATTCACAGAATTATAAATGACATGTAAAAGAAGTAAAATGCCTTAATGAAGGGCTTGGTAGTAGAGGGCTGGCAATCCATTTTTTCCTCCCTTTTAATTAGAATAATCTTGTTCAGGCTGTTGTTTTCTTCCTATGAAATCTGTGTTGCCCTTCAGGTGTATTGTGAACAGTGAAATGTAAATTTGCAGTATAAGATATTATCTTTATGTTGTAAACTACATAAAGAAGTTGAAACTGAGGAGAAAAGACTTAGATGTAATATTTTCAAAATTTCTTTCGATGCAGGGTAAAAGGAAAAGAGAAGACCTTTGTAGAACACGGGATGTAGCCCATCCTTTCTATAATTTCCCAATTCTGCAGGAGCTGAATCAGGCACAAATTCTGCTGGAGTCACATCCATGCTGTGAATTTAAAAGCATTCATAGCAAGCAGCTGAATCCTAGGAAACAAAGAAGTCAGAAAAGAGCTAAGTGTTCCAGGATGGTTCAGAAAGAAGGACTCAATATTAAAGTAAGGAACGAGAAGAGTGGAGCCTCTAGATTGAGAATACAAAACAAATGAAACACCTTCTAGGAAGATGACAATTGCCCACCTGAGCTGGGAGCTTGCTGACCTCCTTGCCATCCAGAGAAAGACAGGGAGGAACCCTTTTAATCATTCAAGGGATTTTGAAGTATTTCATATTTAATGTGTCCAACTCAATTCAATTCAAGAGTGGTGATCCTTAGGATAAAAAGGAAAATGCAACTTTGCAATCCTTTTCAAACAGTCTTGTGTTGAAATCTGCCTTGCACCTTCTCAAAGCTTTCTTTGCCTGTCAAAGAGCCACTTGTCTTTGTTTGTTTACCTTAATCTCAGGATGCTTGAGAATTTCTTTTGAATTTCTCTTGGCAATCTTTTTGACCTATATGGTTGGAAGCAATGGTGGATATCAAATAGGTTAATTGTTTGCCTGGGCAAAGTAGGACTGATTTGACTCACTCTCTAATTCTCCAGCCCGCTGATTAGCTTGGCAGGGTTTGATGGCTTAGAGTGTAGATATTTACCAGTGTGGTAACAGATGAGTTAGCTCGTCTTTTTTCTATGACAGAGAAACAGAATGAGCAGAACTCCAATTGCTACCTTTTCTCTTTCAGGCATTGAGATAGTGTCACAGAAAGTTACGCTTTATTTTTTTTAAATAAAAATTGCCACTGTTACCACCACAGTTAAGTGTTTATCTCCTTCAAATCCAACACAAAATCATTTGAGGAATACCACTCTGATCATGACCTCTGTCATGGGGGAGAAACACTTCCCCAATTGGTCCTTTTTTTTTTTTTTACAGCTGTATATTAAGTTGTTTGATGTGTGGGCTTTCTTTGGTTTGATCTGGGTTTGAACTGGCAACCCTGGATAATCTGAAGTTATATTAAAAAAGAAAAAAAACTTCTCCCTAATAATCTTAACTGTTGTCCCAGTTAACTTCTGTATCTGCTTTCTATACCCCCTCAACCTAAAATTGTCTAGCTGGCAGTGGTTGTTGTGGATTTAGAAAAGGAACAGCTATGGACATCGAGGGAAAGCGGTTTTCTTCTCTGTCATGTTCCTTCTACAGAATTTTAAATGCCAGAAGGCCAGAGGAAGAAAGGAGAGGGAACAATCTTGAATATGGAATTAAAACAAAGGAAGGTCTCCCTTTGTAATGGGATGTGAGAATGGCCTTGGGAGACAGGAGAAAGAGTTGCAGCCTAGATAACAGTCAGACAAGAGATCTCAGCTCACAGAAGGAATGGCAGTGGAGAAAGCATCTCAGAAGGGACCCTCCTTAGTTCTTCAGAAAGTGAAGGCAGGGGAAAGGAGAAGTGTTTTTGACTTGCAAGTTTCTGTTATGATAACCTTACAATAAAGGTAGTGTTAGTATTCATGGTTTCTTATCTGGACTACCTCAAAGGGCTGACACCTTTCTTGCCACTGGAAAAGTAGCTATCTGACTGAGTATGAATCCATAACATCTATATTCAGACGTGCTATCTAGCCAGTACAGTGTGGTTAGTAGGAATCAGTCGTCAAGGCCAGGCATCTCCTTTGGAGAAAGTTGGCTCTGACTGACTCTCCAATGAAGCAGATGGAATGAATCCTGGCACTAGCTTACCTCGGTGGATGTAGCTTCCCTGCCACACTTGCTCTTCTGGGTCCATTAAGTACTGGCCTCCATGGAGTGACCCAACTCCAGGGTCAATGGGAGGGAGACCCTGGACTATCTGCTCAGCTGAAGATGCACCTTCACTGGTTGTAGTGGTTAGAAGCTATGGCAGAGCTGGCAGCAGTCCTGGCCCAGCCAGCTGAGGCACCCTAAACAAGGCCCTTTCTTTCACCAGGAGTTTAGTGGTGGAGTTGGATAAACTTTCTGCCTGTTGGATCAACCATGGTCTGTCCTCTCACTCCCCAGGATTTGAGAAATGCAAAGAGGGAGTTACAAAGAATAAATTTGGCAAGACTATGTGCCCATGTTTTCTAAATTGGCCTATTATACAGTGTGGCCAAAGTAGAAAAGATAGCTTTTTTCCTTGGGTATGCTCATTTGGAATGTGGAGGATTGTGGGCTTTCACACAGGATGGCAGATATGATCATGAAGGTCTGACCTATTCACAAAATACATTTAAAAAAAGAAAAATAAAAACCATTTAAGAGAAAGTGAATAGGTAAGATTGCTTCTCACCTCTACCTGTAGTATGGGAAATGTCACAATGGGTGTGAAGATATCATGCAAATGCCACAACTGTGGCACACTTGTGGGAAATATAGAGATTTTTGTTGTTGTTCAGTCGTTAAGTTGTGTCCGACTCTTTGTGACCCCATGAACCATATTGTGCCAGGCCTTCCTGTCCTTCACTGCCTCCCTGAGTTGGCTCAGTTTCATGCTCATTGCCTCAGTGATGCTATCTAGCCATCTCATCCTCTGCCGTCCTCTTCTCCTTTTGCCTTCAATCTTTCCCAGCATCAGGGTCTTTTCCAAAGAGTCCTCTCTTCTCATTAGGTGACCAAAGTATCTGAGCTTGAGCTTCATTATCAAAAATATAGAGATACAAGTAGTTAATGGCAGCATTTGTGTAACACACTCATCATGCACACATTGTTATTTTGGCACTGCTGCAGTTTGCTGTTGATGCCACTAATCCAAAGTCCTTCAGAATTACTCCTGTGTTTTACAGGAACCAAAAGGGTATATTTCCAAACTAAGCACTGGATTGCAGCCTTCTGCACCATTAAAAAAAAAAAAAAAAAAATGAATGGCTCAGAGACATTATTATAAACACTGACGATTCAAAAGCTAGTGCTTGGAAATATGCTGATTTCTCATTTTTCTCTTATCTTAAATAAAATATATATTTTTAGAAAGTTAAGAGAAAGGAGGTGGGCAAAAAGCTCTGGTATGGAGTATATCCAGATGTGCTCTAGATTTCTTCCATACATTAAACCAATTCTGCATAGGCAACAGTTTTGTTGATTGCAATCATTAGACAAGAGCTGCATGCAAGGCATTCAAAATTATCTTAAAACTCCATGTCTTTGAAATTGCTAACAGAGTCTGAGGGGAGAAAATATAAATGCTTAAGTCTTCAAGGCATTACCCCCTCCCCACCCACCCATTTGTCCTATCAGCAAGTGTCTAAAAGCTCTTCACATTTTCTAGACCACTGAGCAGCAATAATCCATTTATTCTAAATAGGCATATTCCATATGAAATGATCAGTGGTAACAACTACTAAGATGGATAGAAAATGATTGCAAAGACGAAAATTCTGGATATGTTTAACACTTTTATTGAAATAAATGAGACTTCAGAGCTTTTTAGTTTGGCTGGCCTGTTCCCAAAAGGCTAGATATAGATAGATAGACAGACAGACAGACAGACATGATAGATCAGATTTTATCATAAGGGTATATTGACATGGTTTATTTTTCTCAGCCCTAAGGCTTTATTTTCTTTTTCTCTTTCCTTCCTCACACAAGCATTGTAATTTATTACAATTATACTTTCCTAGATTTTGATCAAGTATGGCTTTGCTAATGAATACTATGAATAGGATTATAGTGAATATCACTATGGGGTTTCCTTGAAGAAAGTCTGCTTCACATCTTAGAACTGGATAAAAGAACGTTAAAGCCTTTGTGGGTTGGGGAAAATGTCAGTGTCTACAAATATCTGGGTGATGAGGGTGGTGGTGATGATTATGATATATGATTTTGTATATTCAGAATGAAGAGAGACATCTGTTTGAAAAGGAATCTCTTTCAGCTAAAGGAATAGTGCATATTTGCATGCAAACAAGATAGCTATTTGTGGCATTTACCAATGCTTCCCAAATGCTGAGACACCAATCAACTCTTGTTCATTTGGCCAGTGAATAAAAAGGCTTTGTGCGTGAAGTCTTATATGAATGTTAGGTGCTAGACCTATTGAAAGATATCCTACCTTGCATGTAGGTTCATACAAAGAACCCATTCATACTATCAAATGCATGGATGATGTGGGGATAGTAACAGCACTATAAGTAATCACTACTAGGGAAGAAGACAAGATACTTTGTTTGTTTTATAATAATTTTATTAAATTTTAAAAGAAACAGTAAAAACTAAGAACTAATATTAAAAGAGAAAATCAGAGAAAGAAAAAAAGAGAAAAAAGGGATATTAAAGATCTGAACTACAGAAAGCAAGGGAAAAAAAGAAAGAAAAGAAAAAAAAAAAAGCAACAGAATTAATTTCCAACCCTCCTTTGCAACAAATGTAAGTAACAATATACATAAACTCTTGCTCTAAATCCACAAATCACTTCCATTATTTCTATTAATCTATATATTTCTAATCATCAAATCCGTACAACATAGTTTCATTTTTTTTCTGTTTCCAGCAAAAAGTCCAAAAAAGGGTATACACATAAAAACCCTACAGTTATTATGAGAACAAAAATCAATAACTTTTATTGCAAATATATTTTAATCTTAATAAAAAAAAATATAAAAAACCATTTTATAATCCATTATTTTCTCTTTAAAAAAAATTATCTCATTATAAATCCGCCCTGTATATATAAAAGTGATTTCTTATCATTTTCTGCTTGTCTCCTCTCAAATACAACTTTCTTGATGCGACACCTTCTCTGCAAATGCATGATAGTCAGATTGTCTAAATCACACTTCTGTTTTATTATATGTATGTCTCCTTGTATTATTATATCATCAGTTGGTTTTAGTAGTAAATCCATTTTGGCTTCTTTTTCCATGTCTTTTCTCTCAGCTCCAGCAAAGCCACATTTTCTGATCCTTTCTCCAATTCAAGATCACTGGTCTCTGCTTTATTCTCCAGCACTTCGATTCTTTCAGTAACCTGTTTCATTTCTCCAGACCTTTGTTTCTTCTCTCCAGCTATTTGTTTCACATCACTGTCCATCCTGTCTGCTCTTTCTTCCATTTTCCCTCCCAAAGTTACAAATTTGGCCCCTAATTCATCAAACATTTGTTTAAACAAATTTAAAGTAACAATTTCTTTCAGTACTTTCCACTTAGCCATACTATTTATTTTCTTCTTCTCCTTTACACTGAATATATTAAATGCAAGTGAAAGTAAGCAGACAGTTCACGCCTTCTGGGGACTTTCAAGCTAGAATTGTAGGCAAACATCAAGGGAAACACAGAGGGATCAGATTACAATCTTCTGTTTTAAAAATCCAACCAATTCACAAGTATGATCTAACAAAAGAAAAGACTTTCTCATGGAAAAATCAGACCTCTTTATTACAAATGGAGTTTGTGTAGGAGAAAAAAAATCTTCAAGTAAATAAACCTTTGCACTGTAAATCTTTTAAAATCCAACTTTCATCCAGCTTTTTGCAAATTGTTCAAAGTCAAATTAAAACTCTGTTTCTTCTTGTAAAAATAGCCCCCCAAATAAGGATAAGCCCCAAGAGATTTACTTATCTGTTGCAAAGGATGGTCTCTCTTAAACTGAAAAATAATCAAAATCCAAAGTGTTTAGAGATGGGGACGGTGGCTCTAGTGTCCATAAAAAGGCTGCACCACAGCTGCGAATGAAAATGGGTCCCGTGCCTCCCTGCCATTCAACCTGAAAGCCATTTGCAGGGTCTCCCTCTGTGATTAACTTTCAAGGAACAGCCTTCTGGAGATCGAATGGGGTGATTTCACACTTCCTTCTTATCTGGAGCAAGTTGGGCAGCCAGCACTTGCTGCTAGCTGCCAATCAGCCAAGATGCCATGTCCTGCTGCTTTTGGAGATGTCTAAGCTGCCATTAATTCCCAGTCCAAAGCTAGATATTTTGATCCTGTGGTTCTTCTGCCTTATTTTTCAGCATAAGTAGAAGAGTTGTCTAATGTCCTCTCTTAGAAGAGGACTTCTGTTAGAAGTGTGCTCGGGTGGAATTTTGTTCTTTTTCCCACTGCTAGAGCAATACTAGAAGAATAGACACAGTCACTTGTTCTTCTGAATAATGTGAGGAACTTTAGAGTGTTGCTAACATCTTTTGAAAATTTCACAGGATGTACATTGGTGCTTAAATAGACCCTGGTGTTTAGGCTCAAGAGTTCTTATGTCTAAAGGACCACAAAGAGGAATGCTTTTGAGTTTTATGCATTTAAAGCATACTATCATCTACAGAATGTCTCAATAGAAAAAAGGATGGTTCTTAACCTCACTCTTAACTTGGAATGAGGATATGCTGCTACATGATGAGAACAGAAATATAAATTGACTAATTTGAAGAGCTGAAAATGTCTTATTCTGTCAGGTTTAGCCCAGGAAACTCCAGGAGACAATACAGATTCAATCCAGCAAGGTTTATTGGCTTCACTCCTGTTACAGAATCTTCTCAGACTGAGAGCAATTCCCAGGGTCAGACTACAAACATCCTTAGCATTCCTCAGGGAGGGGCCAGTCTCATTCTCTTATCTCTGGTCCGCTCCTCTGGGGATGAGAGTCCATGTTTCACACCTCTGCTCCACACTCCCACATCTTCCCTCTTCCTTCTTATAAGAATTTTTTAATGAGAAGAAAAGGGTGTTATGAAATCCTAGCATTTCATAACATTTTAAGAGTACAGGTGACTGAGAAATTTCAACCTTATACATGTGCCTTTATGAATATACACATATAACACATTCATACATGTAAAACATTATTTCAGGAAATTAATATATGTACTCAGTACGTGTTTTATTGAAAGATGCCATCTTATTTAAGAAACCTATGCAAAATCTGAATCTCTCTCTCTCTCTCTCTCTCTCTCTCTTCCTTACACACACACACACAAATATATATACTCCTAAGTCACCTACTAATGACTTACAGTGTTTTGTAAACTCATCTTGCCATTGTTAGGTAATATAAAGGTTGTTCTCATTAAAGTTGGATGGCTTCACCACAGCAATGGTTGAATGACTATAGATAAATCATTAGTGGGGATCCTACCTCTGAAGCTTCATTCTTTTTTCTCTCACACAATCATTCTTCTAAACTTAGCAATCTAGAGTGAGTATGTCCATGCTATCCCAACCATATTCTATCACACTGAGTAAGGAAAAGATATAAACATTAAGGGGGCTGTGTGTTGTTATGTATTGTAAGCCTCCATTTCACCTTTGACACATGTTACTCTCTTCCTGCTGTGGTTCTTAGAGAGGCATATTGATTTTTGCTTAGCCAGAGAGAATTCAAGTATAACTATGTGGAAATGCATCTATGTCTTCCTGCCCGCTTCTTTGTCTGATCTAGAGGCAATATATTGCTTATATCACCCAATGTGATGAAAGATAATTTTCCTTAGAAATTCCTTTCAAAGAGAATAAAATTTTGGAGAAATGCCACTGTTGAGTTCTTGCACTTATTTCATGATGAGGTAGTTAAGGGTTGTCTGTAAATATCCAATCTTCCACTGCATGATATTTCTCCAGCAGTCTGCATTCTCCCTGACATTCCACGTTTCAACTGAGCAAGATCCTCCCAGAGAGGACTTTTAAGTAATAGTACTCCTGTCACCATTAAGAAGGAATTCTGCCCTTGACAGCCTGTTTAAAATTATTATTGTTAGGAGAAATTCAGGAAATCACCCTCTTCATCCATCCACAAATTTGGTAGACAATATCAAAAGAACATTTAGACTGATCTTTTTGTTCATTTCATCTTGCTTATCACATCAGCCCTTTTGATCACATGACAAGTCATGAGTTTAGATGATTTTTTTTTTTTTTAAGAAGGATTAAAAGGTTCTTGGGAGATGAGTTTATTAGTCTTTATTAACCACAATAAATATAAATGAATGGAATTTGGACATGCTGAGATAGTGAGTAATACCAAGTGAAGGCAACTACCTACATGCCCTTTTTCATGACCTTCAATTTTACTTTGGGGGGGGGGGAAAGTGCTGGGCTAGATGGTTCTTGGAGCTCTCTAGCCAGACAACTCTCATGTTTTCAACTTTCAAATGTACAAAAACTGTATTCCATTTACTCAGAATATTGATGTTAATTCTTGATCATTTTATATGTAGCGAATGAGGCCAGAACAACAACAACAATGACAAAAGACCATTTAGAGATTTTTTTAAAGACTCTTTAGAGATTTAGAAAAAAAGAGATTTGTGCATATATGGATAGTAAATTGTACACTGATAAACTTGAAATTCTGAACTAGTCCTTATTTTCTACTGCATAGACATCTTGATTATTTTTTACTGTGTGCGTATTTCAGAAGTTGCAAAGACAACATTGCATTGGCTAGTGTTTTTCGAACAAGCAACCAACAACAGATCTTTTCATCTCATCAAGAGTTCTGAAACCATTTGGAGGGGGGAGAGATGATATTTCTATCATTATCTCAGAACAAGCACAGGAAGATAATAGACAGCATTATCTGGAAGGCCAGTAAGAGATGAAATAAAAGATTGAGATTGTCAGGAGTATAGATTGCACTCCAGAAAAGAACAGAGTTGTATAAAATATTATATTGATTTAATGACATTACTGTCAAAGTTTTGTAAGTGAGATGAGATCTATTTATGTGCTAATAATGGCATCCTGGCTTTTTTATACATGGCCCCTCACTCTTCCATCCAGCAAAGTAGATATAATTCTACAACATTATTCCATTATTTTTATCTATGGAACAATACTAGACCTATGCACTACTATAATGTAGTCAAACATGGTACCCTTGGCCAGTCATTTCCTGTGTAGCAAATCCAACTTCACTTGCAATTGTTGGTTGCAATATATTAGTAGAATAACATAAAGTTGGAAAAGGCCACTGAGTTCAACCTCCTGCTCATATCAGGAATCCAGATGAAAGTATCCCTGACAAATATCTGCCCAATATTTGCTTGAATGTATTCATTAACAAAGAGCCCACCATTTCCACATTGGTTCTATTGTTGAACTGATCATATTCCTATTCAGCTACAGTTGCCTTCTTATAGCATAAATCAGTATGCGTTATACTTTCTGGGAATAGAGAACATGTTGTGGTCTTCTACTGTAAGCTACTACTTAGTTGAGAATTGTTATTAGCTCTCCTAATAATTACCTTGCCCAATGATAAAAATACCTAGTTCTTTCAAGCTTTCCACATAGTTTCCAGTCCCCTGATTATCCTTGTTGCTATTCCCTGGACCTGTTCTGAGCTGGTCTGATTTCTTAAAGTCTGATATTGAGAAGTGGGCATAGATGACAAGGTGGGGCCCAATGCAGAATAAATAAAGGCATTGTTGGTTTGGAAAATATAATTCTATTGATGCAGCCTAAATTTTTTTTTGACTTTACAGCAGTCGTGACATACTGCTGACTCAGTCAGCTTGTGATTAACTACAATTCCTGTGTCAGTCACTGTTACACCCCATTAAAAACAATAAGACAAGTTAGTTGTGACTAAAAGTGATTAAATATTTGGATAATGGCTGCAATTCAACACCATTATTACTGGCAATTCAGCACAGAGTTATTCATTGTTATTTGAAGTTGTTGTTGTTTTTTTTTAAGTTGCAAGGTCCGTTCAAAACTTTCTTCCCATGACAGTTAGCAGGCAACAAGGGGCCCATGTCAAGAGTAAAGCTTTAAAACCATCTCTTTGCACATCATGGACTTACTATATTATGTATTATTTTTAAAGCAAATATTTAAAGTGACTTTGGTCATAATACAGAATAACTTAAAGAAGGAATAGTCAACATGATGCCTATAAGTATAATGTGGACACCAATACTTCCCTTGATTCCACAGGCACTCTGACATCTTTAAAAGGTTGATTATTTAAAAGAAAATGGAAACTGACATGCTACAAAAAAAGTACCAGTCATTCTTATTATTGGGAATGTCTTTGAGCCCATAAATCCATTTGAGAAAGAAGATAGCATCCATAGGACTAATTTGTCTTCTACACACACTATAGCAGCCATTTTGCAAACAGGAAAGTTCCCCTGTGTCCCCCCCCCCACCAACATTTTGTGATGGGGACATTATACAATTTTAGATTTTAAAATAGCTCCTTTTCCCTAAATATTACCTACTTCCAGTCCAAGGAAAATGGTTGTCCACAGAGAAAATCAACCTGAAACCTTAGATTCCCTCTGATAGTCGTATCTTATTTTTTGCTTTCTTGGAATTCATTTTTATTCTACACTGACTTAGAAATCTCAATGCACTGTTGAACCCCACAGTGCTTCTTGTCAAAGGCAGGCTTTATAATGTCTTCCTTTCATCACTCTATATAAAAAGAGATATTTTGTTTTATTTGTGAATATAAATCTAGTATACTCCTACTTTAATTAAGTGATGCTATGTAGCCTTTTCAGATGGTGCTCTCCCACTTCTGTTGAACTTCATCTCTTAGACTGTGTTCATCCAACATGCTTAGGCAGGTCAGATATCAACTTAGTGGTTGTCTGGATGCAGCATATGGAACTTGGTTAGTGTTAACCTTATTTAAATATTTTGCAGGGTTTTTATTTATTTATTTATTTATTAAATCAATTTATATTTACATCTCAAGTACATGACTGTGTGCAGCTCACAACATTATATAATTTCAACGTATAAGGCCCTGATCCTAATATATATATATTTTTAAGGCACCATGCAAACCATGTAGCCATTTAAGTGTATCTTGTGAACCTAGTCATAGAATTTCAAGCCAGTGTACCATGCTGTTTGGGAGGGAAGAAGATTGAATTGGAATGGTATAATGTCTTATTTAATTGTATAAAATAATGTGTAAAATTATCAGGGAATAGAGGGACATCAAATAGTTCCAGCCCCCCAACTGCCTGATAATAGAAGTGGTGGGATTTTTCCTGAAAGGGATGAACAAAGAATGCCAGGAGTGCATGCCAAGAGTATATAATCTCAGCAAGGTCACCCAATGTGTGATGATCATCCCAGGTCCCCAGATAAAGCCGGAAGGCTCCAATAATGGGCAACAGCGATAAAGGAAGATGCTGAAGGCAGATGATCACTTTAGTCATAACAGCAAAGGCATAATTTCATACTGTGTTGAGAAAGCAATGGTAAATCACTTTTGTATTTTACCAGGAAAAACACATGGATAGACAAGATAAGGTGACTGACACTAGGGTTTTGATGTTGTCATGCAGGAAAAAAAGATCTGAAGCTGCAAAGATAGAATTACAGTGGGAATATGGAACATAAGAAGAATGAACGTAGAAAAGCTCAACACAGTTAGAGATGAAATGAACAGACTACATTGACATCTTAGACATCAGTGAATTGAAGTGGAGTAGAATTGGACAATTTCAGTCAGAAAATCAGACTTCTACTACTGAGGACATGAAAAGCAAAGAAAGAACGGTGTTTTGATAGGAACGATAAAGCAAGGACAATGCAATCAATGACCAAATAGCATAAATTAGACTTTGTGGACAATCCCTTAATATAATAAATATCCAAGTTTAAGTCCCAACCATTGATGCAGAAGAAGAAAAAGTTGATGAGTTTCATGATCAAGTTCAATCTGAAACTGATAGAACATGCAAATGAAATACTGACATGCCCAAGTTGGAAATATTGTAGGACTGTATGCCCTAGGAAACAGAAATGAAGCAGAAGAGTAATTTATCAATTTATGGCAATCCAATTATTTCATTGCTAAGACCCTCTTGACCCCTATATACATGGACATCACCAGATGGAATGTACAGAAATCAAATGGACTACACTACTGACAGAGGAAATGGAAGAGAGCTAAATGGGGGGAAGGGGGGGGACTTAGATTAAATATAAAGACCAAACCACTGACAATAACTACAGCAGCCAGCCTTAAAAGAAAAGTAGATAGCTTCTGTCTTTTAGGATTAACTACCAACAGTAAGGGAACTAGCAGTCAAGTAATATATCACAGACTAGCACTTGATAGAGTAGCAATGAAGGCCTTGGAAAATGTATTCAAATGCCATTCAAACCTCAGAATCGTGTGGGCAGTGTTTTCCCTTATGATATTCTATGGAAGTGAAAACTCAACTATGAAGAAGCAGGAGAGAAAATATATTCACACTTTTGAATTTGGGTACTGAAGAAGACTCCTGAGAATACCTCAGATAGCCAAGAAAACAAACAAATGAATTACAGAACAAATCAATACACTCAAGGCAATAAATGACCGGGTTCAAATAATCATATTTTGAACACATTATACAAAGACCTAGCTCTCTTGAGAAATCTGTAGCACTGGTAATGGAGGAAGGAAGGAAGGAAGGAAGGAAGGAAGGAAGGAAGGAAGGAAGGAAGGAAGGAAGGAAGGAAGGAGACCAGCAGCAAGTGGGATGGACTCAGCACTGATGGGTGCATCATTGGAAGACCTGAAGGACCAAGCTGGGGACATATCATCCTGGAGAAAATCTATCTATGTGGCTGCCAAGAGTCCACAGTGACCTGATGGCACATAATCAATTAATCAAATATCTCCAACAAAATATAAATGTAAATAATATAAATATATATGGATAATACAGGATTACAGATTGTATGGCAACCCTCATTCATACAGACATGTTTCATGCACATGCAATGGACTCTTCTTTTTTTCTTTTCATATTTTAAGATATCTGGGGAGCAGCTAAAAATCATTATATGTAGAGTGACTACAGTTCAGATTTTTATCCATATGCTGCTTTTACCACTTTCTTTAAGAAGTAAATAGAGTTCAAGTAATGCTTATAAGATCACAAATTAAGGGTAGGAGATGGAAGGTGCAGAGAGAAAGAGTGACAAAAATATCTATGAAAATTGGAATGAAATAATAATGGATTGAAAAGAAAACTTTGTTACTTTGAATTTGCTAAAAAATGCAAAAGGCAACCTTTACAGATGGTAAACTGTCATTATTACATGCAATACACTCTTTTTCCTCATAAAGGGAAAAAAAAATTAAGAGTGGTGCCATCAGCCATCTTTCTGTCTGGGCTTTGATCATTCTAGCATTTAAAAGAAAAAAAAAATGAAAAGAGGAGATCCCTGGAGCTCTGAACCATTAAGAATGGTTGAAATAAATATTTATTAGTGATTTTTTTCTTTGCTTTCTAAGCTTTATTGTTATGGTTGTTGTGGTGATGGTGATGGTAATGGTGGCTTCAGGAAGCTTAATGTACAATATTCCCTGTACATTAAGCTTCCTGAATAAATGGCAGGAAGGAATACATTTATCAGGACTATATGTCAAATACATGCTTGGTTTAGTAACCATGACATGATGAATTGCCTGTCCACAGGGAGGTCTTATCATACAGCTGTAGCAATAGAATGGAACAGATGGACCTTTCACTGTCTTGAATTTGGTTGCAGAAATGAGATAGAAAAAAGGCTAGATATGAGGATGATATTAATTCAGTTCTCATTTCAATGAACTGACTTAAGTCTCCCTTTACAACCAAGGGGCAAAGCAGAATGCCATTAGCTTTCCATTTTTGCACTTCTCTGAATAAAAATGAATACCAAAATTCATGCATTTGGGAAACTGTACACAAAAAGCTTTCCCTAGTGTGTATATTAGGGAAACAGTGTATAACATGCATTTGAATTTTTATGCAGATTAAAACAACCAGTCATCTTGTGCTGAAACAGAAAGGAATAAAATTTTGATTGGAAAAAAAAAAAAAGATATTTATAGAAAGTGAAACAAGCAGGTTCATTTATCCCAGACAAGACATGGGATTGTTCGAGGTAAACTATATTTTGCTGGAATACAAATTGCCAAGTAGTATAAGAATTGAGATTCCACAAGGGAAGGGGATTATCATCATCATCATCATCATCATCATCATCCTTATATCCCACTTTTCTGCTTATGTAAGCAGTCAAGGTATATTACAACATTAATACAAAATATAAAATATAAAACACGATAAGAAAACCAAGACAAATTAAAATCAGTTTAATAGTTAGAAGTTTGGGGAAAGATGAATATTTGTCATTTTCCTAAGTATTGCAAGAGTGGGGGCCAAACACAAATCCCTAGGGAGAGCATTCTATAGACTGGGAACCACACAGGAGAAGTTTGTCTCTGCATAACAGATATCCAAGCTTCTGGCAATAGGACCATCTTCAAAAGATTTTTACAGCTGATCTTAGCAACTGGTAGGTTCAAAGGGAAGGTAGTCCCCCAGGTAGTCAGGTTCTAAATCTTTAACACTTTAAATTGAGACTGGTAGACATTTGGAGGCCAGTGCAAATCTTTCAGTATAAGCATATCCTTGTACCTTGCATTGAGCCTGGCCACTGTAACTTGTAACAAATGCAATTTCTGGACCATTTGCAAGAGCAACTGCATGGAGTACATTGCAATAATCAAGATTTGTTGAAAGCAAAGCATGGATAACACTTGTCAAGTCCAGTCACCTCAGAAAGATTCACATTTGGTATAATATGGCATACTATTTGCCATATAACACTTTCTTTCCCAGGGCTACCTCCCTGCAAACTTAGTGCCAGCTTTGATCAAGTAACAAATGGTATAAATCCATAACTTAGGTATCAAAAAAGAGTCTCTCAGCACTAAAATATGGGTGACCCCAGAAAAATGATGACTAGAACCACAGCTAAATAGTGCCCCCAAGATACAACCTTTCAGGGGCCAGTCATTGGTTAGAAAATGTCTGCCTAACTTAGTAAATTTTTCTGAACAGGAGATCAGGAATGTAGAGAATACAACAAAATATCCATTGTCAATGGACACTATGAGGCCTAAACAGAAGAGAAGATCCAAGTCTTCTCTTCTGGGATGGTGATACTTGTTTATTTATTTATTTTATTCAACACACACACACACACACACATATATATATATATATATAGAGAGAGAGAGAGAGAATTATAAACTTAGGTATCAATATAGCCAGGAAACAGGGCCCTTAACACACTTGGGGCCCCAGGCCCAACCATATAACCAAGCCTTCAAGGCCTTACAAAAAGTCAACAGGGTCATCCTAATCTCCGAAGGAAAAATGTTCCAGAGGGCAGGGGCTACGGCAGAGTAGGCATGCCACCTAGTCCCAGCCAGGTGGCATTCCTTAGCTGACAGGACCCTTAGTATACTCAACCTGCCGGATAGAATTGGATGGGTAGAAACAATTGGTAGAAGATATTGCAAGGGAGCATGAAGTGTGAGAGCTAACCAGGTAAAAAATCATTCCCACTTAGAAATAGTCAACTATCCCATATAGCTACCATTTCCTAGAATACTCTAAAGGCATCATTTCTAGGCAGTGTTCTTGTCTGTATGGGAATCATGTGCAGAAACACTTTTAATCATGTGGATTAAAGCACAATGGTCACCCCAGTTCAGTCCTTTGAAGGATAGTGCTGTTTCAGTTTGGTGCTTCACTTAGAAAAATGCTTTGACCAACAACTGGTTGAACCAAAGTGCCCTTTTGAAGTTCTGCACAGTTGGTTGCTACTACTGACACTACTGAGTTAAATGAACCAATAATCCTTGAAGGTGTAGACATTTTCCTACGTGCTGCACTTTTCTAGTTGACATATTAGGCTGAAATATATTTCAGTTATGTATCGCAAGTTACCTGCAAATTGGAGCTGAATACTTTTTTTTTTTTCTTTCAAAAAGGCATCAGCTCAAAAGAAGATTAAGAGTTAGAAACAAATAAAATTTAAAAAGAAATGCACCAAAACATAATTAACAGTAGGGAAAAACAGGCTAACAAACTTTCTAAACAAAATAAATACAGCTATACAGGTGAAACTTGAAAAATTAGAATATCGTGCAAATGTTCATTTATGTCAGTATGGCAACTCAGAAGGTGAAACCAATATATGAGATAGACGCATTACATGCAAAGCGAGATATGTCAAGCCTTACTTTGGTATAATTGTGATGATTATGGCGTACAGCTTATGAAAACCCCAAATTCACAATCTCAGAAAATTAGAATATTACATGACATCAATAACACAACGATTGGAAATAGAACAATATCGGACCTCTGCAAAGTAGAAGCATGCATATGTACTCAGTACTTGGTTTGGGCCCCTTTTGCAGCAATGACTGCCGCAATGCGGCATGGCATGGATGCTATCAGCCTGTGGCACTGCTGAGGTGTTATGGAAGACCAGGATGCTTCAATAGAGGCCTTCAGCTCCGCTGCATTGTTCGGTCTCATGTCCCTCATCTTTCTCTTGGCAATGCCCCATAGATTCTCTATGGGGTTCAGGTCAGGCGAGTTTGCGGGCCAATCAAGCACAGTAATCCCATGGTCTTTGAACCAGGTTTTGGTACTTTTGGCAGTGTGGGCAGGTGCCAAGTCCTGCTGGAAAATGAAGTCAGCATCCCCATAAAGCTCATCTGCAGAAGGAAGCATGAAGTGCTCCAAAATCTCCTGGTAGACGGCTGCATTGACCCTGGACTTAATGAAGCACAGTGGACCAACACCAGCACATGACATGGCTCCCCAAATCAACACAGACTGTGGAAACTTCACACTGGACTTTAAGCATCGTGCATTGTGTGCCTCTCCATTCTTCCTCCAGACTCTGGGTCCTTGGTTCCCAAATGAGATGCAAAAGTTGCTCTCATCAGAAAAGAGGACTTTGGACCACTGGGCAACAGACCAGTTCTTTTTTTCTGTAGCCCAGGTAAGACGCTTCTGACGTTGTTTGTTGTTCAGGAGCGGCTTGACAAGAGGAATACGACATGTGAAGCCCATGTCCAGGATCTGTCTGTGTGTGGTGGCTCTTGATGCACTAACTCCAGCCTCAGTCCACTCCTTGTGAAAGTCCCCAACACTTTTGAATGGCCTTTTCCTGACAATCCTCTCCAGGCTGCGGTCATCCCTGCTGCTTGTGCACCTTTTTCTACCACATGTTTCCTTTCCACCTAACCTTCTATTGATGTGCTTTGATACAGCACTTTGGGAACATCCAACTTCTTTTGCAATTACCTTTTGGGGCTTTCCCTCCTTATGGAGGGTGTCAATGATGGTTTTCTGCACAACTGTCAGGTCAGCAGTCTTTCCCATGCTTGTGATTCCTACTGAACCAGCCTGAGAGACCATTGAAAGGCTCAGGAACCCTTTGCAGGTGTTATGGATTCATTAGCTGATTAGAGTGGGACACTTTGAGCCTAGAATATTGAACCTTTTCACACTATTCTAATTTTCTGAGATTGTGAATTTGGGGTTTTCATAAGCTGTACGCCATAATCATCACAACTATACCAAAGTAAGGCTTGACATATCTCGCTTTGCATGTAATGCGTCTATCTCATATATTGGTTTCACCTTTTGAGTTGCCATACTGACATAAATGAACATTTGCACTATATTCTAATTTTTCGAGTTTCACCTGTACTATCCAGCATGAACCAGGCTGTCTTTAATTTCTCTCTATGTATTTGTCTTTTTCTGAAAGTGAATTTTAGGTGTTTGCTCTAGACTTTATATTAATGTTTGCTAAGTCTACTGAGTCTAGCATGAATTTTGTTTTACACTGCTGATTATAGATTCAGAGGTAAGGTGGTTTCACTTTAATGTCAAGGAAGACCTCTCTTCCCATCAGAGCCATCTCTTTCTAGTTTCCTCTTCTGGAATCACTAATGTCCATGGAGGAACTTATTTCCTTGATGCTGTTTCTCTTATATTTTAGTCCAGGCCTGCTCATATATTTACATATGTATACAAGATGGATTACATCCAAAAGTTGCCATGTTACCTTTTGAGCTGGCCTTAGCCAGCTAAATACTCAGTGGAAATCTCTACAAGATTTAATAAATTCCTGACTTCTTCCTGTTTTCCTAGCATAATCTTCAACAGATCTTAAGTGCCAAAATGGTAGGGGGGAACCTAATTCCATTTTTAAATATTGTGTTTTCTATGGTTTCTAGACATTTTCAAGAGGGAGGGGATGCATTTTAGTGTTTGCTTACACCGATTCGTATTTCATTTCAAAGTTCTTTTCAAAGTGCCTTTCAAATAAAAGAAGTGGCATTTACTTAGCTGTAAGCTTTGGATTGATGTTATCTAAGTTATAAAGCATTCTGCACTTACAGCACTATGACCAACTGGATAGGTAAGGCAGCCTACATTTATTATATATTTGCTATGTGCACAGTGAAGGCAATGTTTGGAGGCATAGAGAAAATGTTCAGAAACAAGTTTTATGAATGTCAGCCCAAGTCAACACTGAGACAAATGGGTCCAAAATCAATAAAGATTGTATGCATGGTAAGATTTCTTTTAACTGTTCTTGCTTCCATTTTCTTGTAATAACAGTAATCTTTCTCCAATTCACATTATTTGTGGGAGGTTAAATGTATAGTTTGAACATAAATGGTCTTTTTCTGTTCATAATAATCTTGCTTTGCAGTACATCTTAAAAATCACATATTTACTTCATTCATACAACATGTTTAACTTAGTGACTGAATTAGTCCATTTGCACAACATGCATACATTCACACACAAGGTTTTTTTAAAGCATAAATGCACAACCCATAGTTTGCAGGAACCAAGGCACACACAGAGAAACAGTGCTAAAGCTGGGAGGAGACTGAAGGCACCCATTTCAAAGTACTGATCTTTCACATTTTAAGAGGCATTAGAAACAAAATGAGTGCTTGTTCATAGTGACAGAGATTAGAAAGATGGGTGAAAAAATAAGAGACCTGGGAATTCCTAAGTTATTTGTGAAGAGAGCAGCCAGCTCACTAGTTCACAGAAGAGCAGTTACTAAGAAACTCAACAAAAGTCCTGTCCTAACAAACTGAAAAGTTGGTTTCTAAAGTGAAAGTAAACCAGTTGCTGAAAATTTAAAGGAAACCCATTTCATTTCAATAAAGCTAGTTAAAGAAGACTATGAGAATCTTGTTGGTCGAATTAATTACTAAGAATAAATTTTTAAAATCCATTCATTTCTTAAAACCTGTAATAACCTCTAAACTGGTTTGTACATTTTGGCCAAATCCAGTAACAACATGACATCACTAGAACATTCCTTGTGGCTCCCTGAGGGAAGAAAGAAACACGACAAAAGACCACATTTCTACTTCATCCTCTCACTTACATATTTCTTGTATGTAGATCCAAGCCAATGGTATCATTTAAAGGGACACCATATTTATCATTTAGTTGCTGTTGCAAATAAACACAATGATGTCACTGGTTTTCATAAGTGGTCTTTGTTCATAACATCTCTGTTACCCCAATAAACTTATTTAAGTTTGTTGAAGCAATGGAAATGTTATCTCTTTGTGGTTTTCCAGACTGCTCTACTTTAGTGATAGAAGAATTATTGAACCATCATTCAATATATTGTAAATGAATTCAGGAAGCACAGTAGTTTACATAAGAAAGCAAACATTTCTAATTTTAATGCAAACATTGGGTTTCTTATGTAAACTACTGTGCTTCCAGAATTCATTTAAAGTATATAGAGCTATCTAGGATACAACATACACAAATGCATGTGTTATATTTTATAAGAAGCAAATTAATAATGGAAAAGGATCAGTTTGGGCAAAAGAAAATGAATTAGTGTCTATTTGCCATAAAGATTGTCCATTTCCAAGTTTGGAGATTTGTCATACTAAAATACTTACCTAGAATGTAATGTCGTCAAAGTTACTTCATACTTCATAAAGTTTTGTTGTCTATTCACTAAGGATTAGGGCTGTAAACACTCTGAAGTATGAATGCAACATCTTTATTTGTAAATGTGAAATAAACTCATGTTTGGGGAACATAGTTAATAGGATACTGATACATGTATTGATTACAGGTCCCCATATGTTTGCAGACACACTTCCTATTTTTCCTACAACAATGGGTGAGATAGATTGGGCTAAAAGAGAATGACTGGCCCAAAGTCACCCAGCTTTTCATGTCTAATTCAGGTTTTCTCAGATTCTAGTTCAGCTATCTATCTATCTATCTATCTATCTATCTATCTATCTATCATCTATCTATCAGGAGGAGGGGGCTTTCTTGTAAATTGTCCTGTCTTACAGGACGCTTAATGAGCAAAAGTAAAACACTGATTGTCTAAGAATACTGAACAATCTTATATAAATGCTATATAAGGACTTCATTTAAAAACAAAATCTAAGAACTTGCTTGCTTAATGCCCTTAACTCTGTCCATATGGGGATAGGAGGAATATTAAAAGCACTTGGTATTACAGATACAAAACAAAACATCAACCATGCACTCCCCACAAAGAAACAATCTTCCACAGATTTCCAGGGAACCAAACTGAAATGATATGCCAAAATGAACTCCCCTGTGGCAGAAGTTAATAGTGTTCATCATTTTCTGATGAATATTTAGGGAAGTTGCAAACAAATTAACAAAATATAATTAAATACTGGATGTCGTTATGGAAAAAAAACAAGTTTTGGAGAAATTTACTTTAAGAAAGCATCCCATCTGGGTAATGTTTTACAAGTATGCATTAGGGATGGATGGATGGGCGGATGGACGGACAGACAGACAGACAGACACACATGTGTGCGTGCACACACACACATACTTACAAAGGGCATAGGGAAATCTGAACTTCAGGATCGGTTTAAGAAATAAACCATGTACCAGCATATTATCTCACTAATGCAGATTCTAACATGTAATGGGTTTATACAAGTCCAAGCATCTACAAAACTCATACAAGCCCACTATGAAAGCAAGTGAACATAAGAACAAGGTCTTCTCCCCCACCCTCACCTCCAAATTATTTTCCCCTGGTATCCTTTGAGTTCCTAAGGAGAAATTACTCAAAAGCTTCCTTTCTTTATCACTTATAGTCAAAGCTTGCTCTTTCATTCTTTGAAGCCAGACCACGATCCATCTCTCTGAATTGTTATCAATCTCTGAGGTTTACCCAGTGAATCATGTAGTTTCCTGTCATGTGGCATATTATGAATGGCTTTTTGACAACTTAGATAAATTACATACAGTGAACTGTCATCAGCACTCTTGCCCATAACCTTAAAATACCAAGGATATTAGCTATATGCATTCTCCTTCCAATTTAAGGGAATTCAAATTATATTATTCAGCACTCTATCCTATATTCTCCTTCAGTGCAGGCTTCATTACATTGCATGTCATCAACCCAGACCTGATTAGTATAAGCAGCAGTTTATCTGACTCCAAAAAATTGGCAAATTCAATAATCTAGATCTATTTAAACAAAATATATTTATATTAGAGGCATAGAATTAGCAATTAAGGCTCTGTGTGTTTTGAAAATGATTAAGAAATTCTTTGCAGCCCACTTGAACACAGCAATTCTCTACTATTCATTAAAGCACAATTCTTGCTCTGTGAGCCTGAAAAAAAAAAAAAAAAGATGTGGCTACTTTAAGAGTCACTAAAATGAACTGATTCCTTGCCAAGCAGTGGTCACATTTTAACATTTGGAGACCATAGTGTGAGTCATCTTTCAAAATGGCTGCCATCTGGGAGGCTTGCCTGTTTAGTATAATAGAATTCATTTTTTGTTTATAGTGAAGAGGTACGACGGTTGAATATAATTCTGTTTGCAAATGGAAAAGATTAACATTTGGAAACAAGCTGGTTAAATGACTTGAGCCATTGCTTTATATTCAATATAGTGAGCGTTTATGAAAACCTGTTGGCTTCTGCCATAGGAATGCAGTGAAATAGGCAAATACTATCACTGGGAGCCAAAGGATGTATTTCAATGCAGCATCAATCAACAAGGCTGTGATTTCAAAAGGCACTGAACTGACGAATATGAAAAGGAATTTTTAACAGACTATGGACATTCTTGGCCACAAAATGCATTGCATGCTCTAAATGAGTTTTTTATTTTAGTTTTTAAATTTGTTGTAAACTGCCCGGAGTAATCTTAAATTGGGTGGCTGTATACATTAATTGATAAATAAGTAAGTAAGTAAGTAAATAAATGTCTTGCAAGGTTCTTTCACTTCTTCTGTAATGTTATGGATCAGGTAAAAATATGGATGTGATGAAATGCATGTCTGGCTTCAGGTTCTGGCAAACAGGATTATTTCAGAAGAATCCAGAATTTGGATTTTGAGAAGTTCAAGGATTTAAAGCAAAGTGACTGAAAGAAAGATCTGCAGAAAAGTGAATATGCACTTGTACGTGCATTTCTCCTCATACATGTATTTTTTGCTCTTTTCCTGGTGTGCACATTTTTGGAAGCCCTTTTATTCTTACATATTTTTGTGCATATTTTTTCTTTATTTAAATATTTTGGTATACATTTTTTCTTAAGCTAAAATCTAGTTAGGATGGCTCCTTAAAAATAATCCATTAGCTGGATATCTCCTATGCAGGGACCTGTGGGAGGCGTTTGACACACCCCATTTGTAGAATTCAACTACTGTATTCAACTACTGATGGAGCAAAGCCTCTGATTTTTCAGGATCAGTTTAAAACATTCCCATTTGTCCAAGCTGTCAATTAGATTGCTACTGTTGCTTGGGTTTGGTCTGATGTTTTTGTCCTCTGTTTTAAAATCTTGATTTGTTTTTAGAGTTTTACTGCATTGTTGCTGTTGCTATTTACTGATAGAAATTGTATACATTATTGTTAGTCACACAGTCAGCCAGATGTTAAGACTAGATTTGGCATTTTTCCCCCACCTATCTAGTCCTTCCCAAAGACCTGGGATAGGCAGATGTTGTTGTTTGATGGTGTTCAAGGTGTCGTCGGAGGATATAAGCTGTTCCAAATAAAGCCACCTTTTGCAATTGACTGATGGTTATTTTGTCAATGCTGATGGTCTTCAAGTGGTGCTCCAGATGTTTTGGGATTGCACCCAAAGGGCCTATCACTATTGGTACTATCTTTGCTTTCTTTTGCCATAGCCATTCTACTTCTATTTGCAGGTCTTTGTAGTTTGTGATTTTCTCCAGTTCCTTCTCTTCTATTTTGCTGTCTCCAGGTATGCAATGTCCATTATCCAGATTTTTTGTCTTTCTTATCAACATTTGTTAAGTCTGGGGTGTTGTGTGTCAGGTGTCTGCCTATTTGAATTCTAAAGTCCCAGATCACTTTAGCTTCTTCATTTTATATTACTTTGCCTGTTTTGTGGTCCCACCAGTTCTTGCTTGCAGGCAAATGGTATTTCTTGCAGATATTCCAATGCACCATTGTTGCTACTTTGTCATTCCGTTGTTTGTAGTCAGTCTGTGCAATCTTCTTGCAGCAGATAACTAGGTGGTTCACTGGTTATTGATGATGATGATGATGATGATGATGATTTTGGTTCACTTTGGTTTTATTTTAAAATTCATATCATATTGAAAAACGTGGAAATGAATTGCTTCTACTTATTTATTTATTTAAGTTCAGGAGATACAGAAAGGCTAGATTGGTGCACTAACTTGGGAAGAATAAAAGTAACATCCATCCTGGCTTAGCAAACATGTAAACCTGCCAACGTTATTATGTCTATCAAAGACTAACTTTCAGATGCCAAGTAGCACAGAACCACTGCTGAGAAAGCTTACACTCCAGATGAAAGAAAAGTGTTATTTCTCCAATATTATTTTCCAGATAAGAGAGGAAACTGCCTATGTAGCTATATTGTTAATTCTATTTTGTGACAGGCCTGTTTCTCAGAACCTCCTATAATCATTTCCCTTTCTTGCAGATCTTGACTTGCCAATGAGATATTCCTTAATCAGGTTTATTGAGTTTGCAGTCTCACTGGAAATCAGAATTTCCTGGAAATCCATTGTTTTTGTTGTTGTTATTGTTTCCATTTCATGTTGCCCCTCCTCTTGCTGTGTTCCTTCCAATAAATCGAAATAGTTTATTTTTTTATCTTTTCTGGCTAATGAAATAATGTTTCCTTTCCCTTTCCCCCCAAAAGCTGTCCTGTACACATGTGAAACAGGGAAGAGTGATTGATTTATATTAAGGATCAATCAATTTACCTTGACTTTATCTTTAAATAGTTCAGCGCAACAACTTTTAGTATCTGCCATGAATCCGCATGAATAGACTTCTTTCACCTTGAAAGGGCTGTTGCTATGAATCTGATGAAAAAAGACAACATTTATTTATGCTTGATACAATCTGTGCGCCTGTCTTTTGTCTTCTCCCTTCTTGATGCCCCAGAGTACTAAAATCTTTTGGCTTAATCTAATCAGGGCTCTTATGTGAATCTAGCAGGAACTTGTCATGGATAGGAGCTTGCATTTTTACTCCCATGTGCTGCAAATGCAGCTTTCAATGTGATGATGGTCATATTGTTTTGCTTCTCTCTCTGGATTTACATTCTCTGCTTGGGGTTTTGCTGGTCCATTTGTCTCAAGAAAATTTTCTTTGGAGATTTTTTCTCCCTGAGGATATATGCTTTTGTTGTTTGTTTGTTTTTGTTTTTGGCAGTAGCTGAAAGTGCCGGCCAGAAATGGCTGAAAGCTTCAGCGGTTCGAGTCTAGCCTCGCGTTAACAAGGTGAGCTCTTGTTTCTATACCCGCAGCTTCTGCCAACTCAGCAGATCGAAAACGTACGTGAGTAGATAAATGAGGACTCCGGTGGGAGGAAAAATGCTGGCAGCGGCTCAACAGAGAGATGGGACAAGTTGCCGGTAAAAGCGCGAAAAACCGCGCTCGTCCGAAAAAGGGGCGCGAAGCAACGGAAATCCCGCCTCCTGTGCTGCCAGCTGGGCTGACGCTCTAGGAATTAGGCTCTGGCAAAGTCTAATTCCGAAACTAGAAAGATGCAATTGCCTTGAAAACCGCTAGGGGGCGGTCACTGCAGGGTCAGTAATGACTGTTAAGCAGATAAAGATAAAGATTGCAACTTTGCAGAGAATTTGCAACCGTTTTCCACAAGAGCTTAGCTCGATGCTGAAACTTCGGTACTGTAGGATATACAGAGCCAGGGCCTTATACAGTTGATTCTATAAACCATGACATTAAAGGGGGTGGGGGAAGGAAGAAGGAGGAAAAGAAGGGCTATAAAGCTGTATTATTAGAATGCTAAGAGTGTCAGCTTTCCCTTAAGAAATTCAGTGAAATGTTTTTCCAATTTTCTGTTCATGCACATATGCACATGCAAAGAGCAGCACACAAACAGACACACGGTTGAAGAATTTTGGAAGGTTCCTCATGCATATCTCAAAAATCACTCTTTTTCAATTTTATGCTTTTCAGTCAGGTTCTGTCACAGCAAGTATTAGCACCCACCCAAATTGGTGATCTTGAATAAAACCTAAGTAGAGTCAGGCTCAGTTAGTTCTTTGAAAGAAAGACCTACAGGGTTGAAACCTAGACTGAAGGGGGGAAAAAAGTCCTGGAGAGATGCAATGGCAAAATACATTTGTATCCTTGCCAAAAAAAGAGATGAATGTATCCATGTAGTCATCAGGAGCTTGACTTGAGGGAGTCTTTATTTTAATTAGAGGCCTAAAAAGATAGATTCTTAGATCCATAATTCACATCAAGACATGTAGTTGTAAAAATAATTTCTAAATAATCCATAAAATACTACTTCAGCTTGAAATAGGAAAACACCAGCAGGGATCACATTCACTGTAGGCTGGAGGTGAATAGAAGAAAATGCTCATCCCTGTCCTACAGACATGTTGGTGACCCATACTCATGATATGAAAACCTTTAGTTTCACAGAGATCAGCAGATCTATTTTTCTTTCTTTTGTTAGTCATATTTTAGCAGTTAATCTTCTTGTATTCTAAGTCACAATCTTTCATATGCCATAGTCATCAACAGATGATGTTGTGTCATCATAGATATTGACCTCTACTACCATTATGATATTTGGTTACACATAATATTTTTAGAGAAATTGTAGACTAGTTCACTAGACTTAATCTCACCTGTATCCTGTGCAGCATTCCCTACTAATAGTAAGGACAGTACTGGTCAGTTTTGGCACATTTTGGCATAGTATGCCACAAGCTCAACTGAAACTCAGTTTCCCCACACATGTTTACTGTTCTGTGCAAGCTGGGATCTCTAATCTTGAGATTATTTTGCAAACCAACATACTGTACACATTCCACTAGGAGAAGGTACATACAGTATTCTGAACTTACCGATTCTGATACATACTTGGGATACAGCAAAATAGGCATTTTACTACAGTGTCATATAGTCCTTAAGAAAAACTGCACAGTTTCATATTTTTTTTTAAAAAGTATTATTATTGTTATTATTGTTACTATTATCAGATCAATAGAAAGAGAACTGAATGAATGAACAGGTGGCCATAAACAGAATTATAAACCACCAGAAATCATATATGTTCACTTATGTTGTGGGGTTAGATAAATATTTATATATACCTAGGTATAAATATATAGCTATGCCTATAGTACAATTAATTTTAATTATAAATTTCGTTTTTAAAAAAGTCACTTCCAGTCAGCTTTCAGATCCTGATCATTTTTTATATAACTTTGGGTGAAAGATGTCAACATGTTTATAACATGTTAACAAACAAACCAAATAATATTATAGGTATTTATTCAAAAATAAGTACCCCATTGCTTAATGACACTTAACTCCAAGTTAAATAAAAGAGAAGACACTGTAGTCTTAAAGAAAGCAAGGTTCCCTCCACCCCTTATCATTTTATAATATTTTAATTTAAACTCTAGGCAGGAGAATTTTTGCAAACGCTTTACTTTCAGGCTCTGGCTATTAGAATCTCATTTCTATTAAGAACTCACATAAAAAAGTAATAAAGACTGGATTAAGCTTCAGCTTTGAAGAATTCATCTTAGGAGGAGCTCTAAAACCACTGTCTAAAAGCAATAATATCACTATTAAAAGCTGAAAATTATGCCAACAGATGTGATGTGATGCACTGCATTGTGAATGTTTGTGCATATGTGTGTATTTACGTCCCTGAGCATATAATCAAGGCTACCATAAGGCAAAATTGCTGATGATATCTCAGTGTCAGGAAAAATATACAGAAAATTCTAGGTCTTTGCTGCCATCTAATCTAACAGCAACCTGGATTTTTGAAGCCCAGATTCAGTAGCCCTAATCCGATAATAGCACTGACAGAAATAATTAACACTCTCTTGAATCTTGCCCTTTTATTCAGACAATTCTTTCCTTCCTTGCAGAGGGAAAACATCTCTTTAAAAACTGTTAGGTGGTCCATGGAAAGATAGTTTGTGGGTGTATATATACATAATTTTCCCTCTGGGAGCTCAAGGTGGCATGCAGATGACCCCCTTCTCCCATTTTTGTTCATGAAAGCCCTATGAGGTAGGTTATGCTTAGAGACAGTTTGTGGCCAAAAGTGACGCAGGAACCTTCCATGGCTGATGGTGGACTTGAAATGGGTCTCCTGGTCTTAATCCAACACCTTAACTACTATATATTTTTGATATAAAAGGCTAATGTGGATGTCCTACTGAACATGGATAAGATCATACATATAGAATGAACATGAACAATTTTGAAATTAGATGTTGCTAATAAGGAAGTGTGTGTGTGTGTGTGTGTGTGTTCATTCATTCTATAGGTTCACAAGACTCTTCTTGCAAAAACGATTTCAGATTTTCCCAAAAATGAAGTGAAGGCAGAATCCGTGCATTTAATGCGTCAGCTGTGTCAGCCAGCAAAGTTCCATGATAACAACCATATGAGGGCTTGTGTGGCCAAACATCATTCCATGGATTTCAGGGGATTTGGAATGGGTGGTATACTACCATTCAAGGTTAAAGTGTCACTAAGAGCCTTTGGGATTGGTTGTAAAGATTGGGGCATGTTCCTTGTTGCATGATACAGACCTTGTTGGCTGGCTTGATCTTTTGTGCTGGATCTATCTCAAAGTTTATATCATAAAGTTCCTTGATCTACCACTCTACTGAAGACAGTTTTAGGTGTGGGAGGGGTCCCATTCTTGCACTGGAAGAAGGACACTGCCTAGTGGAGTAGAAGAGTATTGAGGAATTGAATTTTTTAGATAGGATACTATAATCATGAGGAATAATATCTTTAACAATTAAAGGACAACTTTTCCATGTCTTATTATTAACTATAAGTGCTGGTAACCATAGATTACACACAGCTTATTTTCAGGATGGCGTCCTGCTAATTCTTTGCCATTTGTAAGAAGACATTCAGTACTATAGTTTCTTTGATAGAATAATTAGAGAGAAAAAAGCTAAATGCTTTCTAACTGGAGTTTGGTTATTGTTGTTCAAGGTTGTTTTATCAGCTGTTTTAATTTTACTGCTATGTGCTTAAGTGTTATGCCTGGTGTCTGCTGTCAACTGATGGGTCGAGCCTGATCAAAGACTAGAAAGGACTGAAAAATCGCTGGGCTGAACACTTTTCCAACCTCCTCAGTAGGCTGTCCACAGTTGATCATGATATCTTACAGCAAATTCCTCAGCTGTCAGTCTTGGATGCCCTAGACCTCCCTCCCTCTACTGATGAGATCAAAAAAGTGATCTTGCAGATGAACTCAAATAAAGCAACAGGACAGGATGGCATTCCTGCTGAGATCTACAAAGCACTAGACACAAACACCTTACAGACATTCCAAGACATCTTGACAAAGGAGATGCCTGATGACTTCTGCAATGTCCTCATTGTGGCTCTCTACAAAAATAAGGGAGGCAAATCAGACTGTGGAAACTATAAGATATCTCACTGCTGTCCATTGCAGGTAATATCTTTGACTGCATTCCCCTGTACGGAATTGTCACTGTCTCAGAAACAGTGCAGTGTGACTTTTGGCCAGAATGGAGCACAGCAAACATGATATTTGCTATGAGGCAAGTCCAGGAGAAGTGCATTGAGCAGAACAAGCCTCTTTACTGTCTTCATTGACCTGACAAAGGCATTTGACACTGTAAACAGGGAGGCTTTCTGGATCATCCTGAGACATTATAGATGCTCAAGGAAATTTGTGAAGTTCATTCAGCTCCTCTACAATGGAATGACAGGACAGGTTCTTTACAACGGTGATACATCAGTTGCATTTGCCATTTCCAATGGAGTAAAACAGGGTTGTGTGCTAGCTCTAGTTCAGTTCAATCTGTTCTTTGCTTGTATGTTGTCATGGGTCTGAAGGAGGCAGTGCACATCAGGTACCGATTGAACGGCTCTTTCTTTGACCACTTGAATGCATGGATGGTGCCTCCATACAGTCATCCAAGGAACCCTCTTTGCTGATGACTGTGTGCTCCTGGTGCACAAAGAACGATCTACAGTTGATGCTGCTATACTCTTTGGCCTGACTATCAGCCTGAACAAGACTGAAGTACTTTGCCAGCCCAAAGCAAATACCAACCCCGTAGAATGAAAAGACACTGTCGACGACACCCAGCTGAGAAATGTAAACAGCTTCAAATACTTGGGAAGCATCTTCTTGAGTGGTGGATCTTTGGACAAAGAAATTGACTCCAGGATCAGCAAAGCCAGCCAGGCACTGGGGTGGCTGCGTACTAGAGTGCTCAATCAATACAACATTCATATCTCCACAAAGTTGAAAGTCTACAGAGCTGTGGTTATCCTTTCTTTCCTATATGGATGTGAGTCCTGGACTCTGTATAGAAGGCAGATCAAACAAATGGAGAAATTTCACATGCATGCTCTCTGTTCCATCATCAACATTCATTGGCAAGACCATGTCTCCCACCTGGAGGTCCTGAATTGTATGGAGTCCACCAGCACTGAGCCCCTGACTATCAGAGCCCAGATGCAATGGGTGGGACATTTCATCAGAATGGAAGACTGCTGTATGTCTCACCAGTTGCTCTGTATTGTACTGGAGTCTGAGAAGAAACATCAACGTTGACCAAGCAAGTACCACAAAGATGCTGTGAAAGAAACCCTACGCTACTGTGAGCCAAGGGAACTAGAAGCTCCAGCTGCTGACAGAACCCACTGGTGAGTCCTGTGCTATGAAGCCTCCACTGGCTTTGAAGACAGGTGACACCAAAAACTGATAGAAAACCATGAGAGGCATCACAGAATAACACCTACAGTTACTACAACAATGAGTTTCCACTGCCCCCATTGTGCTGAACTCTGTGCTTCCAGACAGGGACTGCAGAGCTACCTCCATGTCCACAGATGAACTGCACAACAGCCTGTCTTCTGCGAATCTGAAATATTACCTTGCCCTCGTAGCTAGAAAGCAAAGGATTAATATTAAATTCAGGAAAAGAAAAACATACCTGGGATAGATTTCTAGAAAGGCCAGATAGTTCTTGATTTTAAGTAGCACAGATGGAATGGTTCAGTTTTTAAACTTAAGCACAACTCAGTAGTTATCAGAGGAAGCAGGAAGCTTTCAAAGTCCACTTGTGAGATTGGAATACCTAAGAATTGGCTCAGGGAAAGTGTAACCAATTTATGAGAAGTCCATCTATGCTCATTTGCTCTATTGTCGATAACAGCAAGCATAATTTGAGCTGTTTGAAGAACAAATAAAAAAGCTACACTCACAAAGAACATGGAAGAATTCCAATTTCTAGATGGAGGGAGCCAATCAACTTCCCCAGGAGGTAATGAAATAGCCTTCACTGAACTCAAAGATTTGTGCTTTTCAGCAAGTGGCATGATGTGAGGATATTCCAAAAATTAAGCAGTGTGTGTGTGTGTGTGTGTGTGTGTGTGTGTGTGTGTGTTCAATAGAGATATATCAAAGACACTTCATTGGCTACAAATGAACATTGTCCTGCCAATAGCTCCAGAAGAGATACTCTTGGAAAGAGTTTGGAGGTCTTTTTGTCTATGACTGTTTAGAGATCTGTTCAGAGATCTGTTTGAGAGAAAGCCTTCTTTAAGGGAGAAGAAGTAATAAGCTCAGTGTCTGTGGGAATGTGTTTTGAATTAGATTTAATTGAACTTAGAGGTTTGAAAAGGTTACTTGTAATAAAAGGAGCACCCCCACGTACTATACTGTTGTCTAGGGATGAATTAATTCACAAATCTTCAGTTGTTTCATAGTCTTTTAGAGCTTGATATCCTAGTTGAACAGGTGCCTTTTTTTTCTTTTTTTCCCCCCTGCTCAAGATATTTTTAGTATGCTTTGAAAGATTAGTTCAAGCATGATATAACTGGAAGGCTGCTAAGTTAGAGGAGGATTAGTCAAGATAAAAAGGCAAAGAAAGCTTGGAGTCAGTGAGGACCACTGCTAGCAGGATGTCATTGGGGGAAAAAAAAGAGAGTAGCTGGGGTCCATAGACTAAATTCCTTATCAGAAAGAGACTGCTGATTTCAGAAGATAGAAGTTGTTTATTATGTTGATTATATTTAAGGATCTAATGAAGACAATGGGAGAAAGGGAAAATGAAACATTCATGAATCCTGCAAAGTTTAACTTGAAGTTAATCTTCCAGGCAGGTCCACACACAGAAATCTACACAAACATGCAACAGAGTAGAACAACATAGGACTAAGAATATAAAGCTTAAGTCTATCCATAATACTGTTTTCCAAAAACAAACAAACAAACAAAATTTCTAATTTGGATCTAGCTGCACATTTCCCTGGAGGTGATATTCTTCTGATTCTCCAACCCTTCTCTGGGTTGGAGTGCTGTTTTTATTTAGGTGGAGCCAGAGTGAGAAGAGCTGCTTCTCAATCTTCTTGTGATGGAAAGCAAAAGAACAAAGGCAAAATGGAGCAGCCCCTGTCTTCCTTTTAAAAGCTCCCTTGAGAGAGAGGAGAACCTTTCTGCTCCTGATTGGTTAGTCAGAACACTGGTTTATCCAGCTTTGCTTAGTCTCTGCCCACTGTCTAGCTTGACAGATTTAGTTCTGATTAATTAAACAAATGCATATACAGGTGAAACTCGAAAAATTAGAATATCGTGCAAATGTTCATTTATGTCAGTATGGCAACTCAAAAGGTGAAACCAATATATGAGATAGACACATCACATGCAAAGTGAGATATGTCAAGCCTTACTTTGGTATAATTGTGATGATTATGGCATACAGCTTATGAAAACCCCAAATTCACAATCTCAGAAAATTAGAATATTACATGACATCAATAACACAAGGATTGGAAATAGAACAATATTGGACCTCTGCAAAGTATAAGCATGCATATGTACTCAGTACTTGGTTTGGGCCCCTTTTGCAGCAATGACTGCCGCAATGCGGCGTGGCATGGATGCTATCAGCCTGTGGCACTGCTGAGGTGTTATGGAAGACCAGGATGCTTCAATAGAGGCCTTCAGCTCCACTGCATTGTTCGGTCTCATGTCCCTCATCTTTCTCTTGGCAATGCCCCATAGATTCTCTATGGGGTTCAGGTCAGCGAGTTTGCTGGCCAGTCAAGCACAGTAATCCCATGGTCATTGAACCAGGTTTTGGTACTTTTGGCAGTGTGGGCAGGTGCCAGGTCCTGCTGGAAAATGAAGTCAGCATCCCCATAAAGCTCGCCTGCGGAAGGAAGCATGAGTGCTCCAAAATCTCCTGGTAGATGGCTGCGTTGACCCTGGACTTAATGAAGCACAGTGGACCAACACCAGCACATGACATGGCTCCCCAGATCAACATAGACTGTGGAAACTTCACACTGGACTTCAAGCATCGTGCATTGGGTGCCCCTCCATTCTTCCTCCAGACTCTGGGTCCTTGGTTCCCAAATGAGATGCAAAAGTTGCTCTCATCAGAAAAGAGGACTTTGGACCACTGGGGAACAGACCAGTTCTTTTTTTCTGTAGCCCAGGTAAGATGCTTCTGACGTTGTTTGTTGTTCAGGAGCATCTTGACAAGAGAAATACAACATTTGAAGCCCATGTGCAGGATCCGTCTGTGTGTGGTGGTTCTTGATGCACTAACCCCAGCCTCAGTCCACTCCTTCTGAAAGTCCCCAACACTTTTGAATGGCCTTTTCCTGACAATCCTCTCCAGGCTGCAGTCATCCCTGCTGCTTGTGCTCCTTTTTCTACCACACTTTTCCCTTCCACATAACCTTCTATTGATGTGCTTTGATACAGCACTTTGGGAACATCCAACTTCTTTTGCAATTACCTTTTGGTGCTTTCCCTCCTTATGGAGGGCGTCAATGATGGTTTTTTGCGCAACTGTCAGGTCAGCAGTCTTTCCCATGCTTGTGATTCCTACTGAACCAGCCTGAGAGACCATTGAAAGGCTGAGGAACCCTTTGCAGGTGTTATGGATTCATTAGCTGATTAGAGTGGGACACTTTGAGCCTAGAATATTGAACCTTTTCACACTATTCTAATTTTCTGAGATTGTGAATTTGGGGTTTTCATAAGCTGTATGCCATAATCATCACAATTATACCAAAGTAAGGCTTGACATATCTCGCTTTGCATGTAATGCGTCTATCTCATATATTGGTTTCACCTTTTGAGTTGCCATACTGACATAAATGAACGTTTGCACGATATTCTAATTTTTCGAGTTTCACCTGTATCTCTTTGGTTCCTGTGACCAGCTGCTTGGACCTTTGACTTGTACTCTAGGATAAATTTCTTGGACTCGGACCTAGCTGTCATTCTGACTAATTCTTTTCTTTTGTCCTTTGATCAATGGAACTCTCTTTGCTAACTTGGCTGACTCTTCGATTCTCATTTTTACTCAGCCCTGTAGTTGCTTTCTTAAAAGGAAAGCTTGCTCTATCTAAACCTCTTATTCTGTCATATATAGGAGTTTGTCAGCAGAAGCAGGTCATGACATTCTGATGGTTGCTGTGTAACAAATATATGCATCATTCCAGAATGCAGATGATTACAAAGTATTTTCAGATTTGATTATATGGCCCAATTATGCAAAATTAACAAGAGCCCTTAATAATCCTATCATCATACACTGTCTCAGTGATCCCTTGCAGGTAGTATATCTTGCAAGATTACATGTTGTCAGAGACTGGGGGGGAAAATGCCATGGTTCTTGTACCCTTCCAGATGCCACAGCAACAGGAATAAAATACCCAGTTCATGGGGTGAAATCAATAATATCACATTTGATGGACGATAACATCACTGGCTGAATACAGTGTGAAGAGGCATAATAGCTTTTCTGGTATAACTCTGAAGAATGCATATGGAACTATGGCTAATCTCTTACGTACCAGCAGAATAACAGTAAAATGAATGGCAATCTTCCTTGAATGTTGTGGTCTTCTTTGTAGTGCTTCACAATTGTCAATACCAGGTACGAGCATCAAAACATTTTGTTATAATCATTTGATAGAGTATTTTGGCTTTCTGTATGCTGTACTGAAAGGAGGGACGGAATAAGAGTGATGACTATATATATGCTTTTAGGCCAATACATATTAATGAATAATTGACTTGCCATAATATGCAATTACAGCAAAACATTCACCATTATAGAAAAGCTCTTACATTAAAACGTCTGTGCCTTCTTGAATGATATATTACATTGCTTCAGATGTCATGTCTTTGCATCTTGTTGCACTATATTGCTGATGATACCAGTTATCAACAATTTGTGTCATGAATTCTTTGTGAGCCTGAGTTATCATGAACGCATGGCTGATGAATGATGGATGAGGAAGAGCTTGAAATTTAATTCAATGCATACGTAATGTGCTTTGCTTATCAGACTTTGGGGGTCTTTCATTCTGCAGCATGGCAAAAGGTCTCAGATCTTTTCATTGTACATTTTGCTAAAGTAAGAACAAATAGTGCACTACCTTGAACATCTACTCAGATGGAAGTCTAGCAGTCTGTTTGGAAAGTATATGCAGGATTGCAGCCTAAACAATCGGAGAGGTGGGGGTGGGTTTTTTTTGGATATTTAGCTGTAATTTTTCAAATGTTTGGCACTCTTTATGTAGCCATGCTTATGTAACCATGAACAGTGTGGAGAGAAAATTGCCACACAGAAAATTGCCCATGTAATACCAATGCTAAAGACTTATCTAACAGCTTTACCTTGAATAGATGTGAGCTCCTAAGGAGAATGAGACCCCAAAGAAGTGTCTTGTTATGGGCTTTCTAAGGCTCTGCTCTTCTAATAACCAGATGTGAGGTGATCTGGTTTGGGGTTGAGAGAACAATTGGGATTGCTGCTAGTGTACTGACCTCCCTGCTGCCCAGTGGCATCCCTGCCTGAACTGCTGGATTCCATCACTGGGTTAGTGATAGATTCCCCAAAGCTACAATATTATTGCTTGTGGACTTTAACCTGCCACCTAATGGCATTGAGTTCAGGATGGCTCAGGAGTTTATGTCCTCCTTGGCCACTATGGATCTGTCCCAAGTCACTGATGGGCCAACACATACCTGCAGCCACACACTAGATCTGTTGATCTGTGATATAGTGGAGGACATTAACATTAGTTTGTTGTAGTGGAGAAATCATTCTTTGATTGTTTTTTGGCTTACGGGGGCGACACACACATCCCTCACTGGCAGGGAGATAGGGCATATTGAAGAGGCCCACCTCAGGTGACCAATGTACCCAATGGGAGTCCAGGGAAGGCTTGGGTTTTTCCTGGGTATCTGATGAGTGGCTTGGCCAAGGTCTTAGTCACTGCTTGAAAGGGGTGAATGACTGGGGCCTTGTCCTGATTGTTCCTATGTGGCCTTTCTGGGTCCACCAATTCTGGGGTGCACCTTGGTTTACCGAGGAGCTCCAGGGGATGATGAACTAGTAAAGATGCCTGGAGTGCCATTGGAAGAAGACCTGGCATGAGTCTGAACAAACACAGGTTAGAACCTACATTTGGGATTACCTTGTGGTGATAAGGGCAATGAAGCATCAGTATTTCTCTGCCCTTGTGGCACCTTCTAATGGCTGTCTGGTGGCCACTTTTAGGATGATGGGGAGGACTGGCCACTGGATCTGCAGGGCTGCTGTGAAGAATATTCTGGCAGTTTGGTAGATAACTCATATCTGCCCTGAGCTGGACTCTGACTGAGCCAGTCCACTGAGATGGCTGGGGCTTAGCCTTATGTTGTTCCAGAATGAGTCTGGAATGAGTATCAGTCAGTGATACCTGGGCAAGTAGACAGGGTTCTCTGTTTTATTAGTTTGGTCATCTGTTTATTGGACCCAGGTTCTTCCTGGGTTGTTAAGGGAGCCAGGGAGGTGTCCCTCAGTTGGGTTCCTGCTGTGTGTCGGCCTCATTGAGAGATGGATTGGTGCTTTCTGTCAGGCCTAGCCCAAGGAACTCCAAGAGACAATGCAAATTCAGTTCAGCTATGTTTATTAGCTACAACCTCTAACAAGAATCTTCCCAGACTGAAACCCCAGCTCCTAAGTAATGCCAGCCACAACATTGTGAATTCCTCAGGGAGGTGCCAGTCTCATCCTCTTGTATCTCCCACACTCCTCAGGAGATGTAAGAAAATGTTTTTCTCCCTGAGCCTGGCCTTCATAATTCCATTCCATCACACTTCAGCCTTTAAGAAGGCAGTGGTACACTTATCCTCAAGAGGCTGACCTTGGTCCAACAATTTTAGGCAACTACCATCCTCTTTCCCTTCCTGCTTAACGTCTATAAGAAGCCACTGGGTGATGTCATCCTCTAGTTTGAGGTTCAGCATCATCAATATGGCTGATGATACACAATTATATCTTTTAACCCCAGCCTGTTCCAGTGAGGCTCTTGAGAGCCTGTTCCAGTCCCTGGAGGCTGTGCAGGCCTGGATGGGAAGGAACCAATTCCAACTCAACCCTACTAAAGCTGAGTGGCTGTGGATATTAGAGTCCCCTGGATCCCAGGATGATCCATCCATACACTTAGATGGGGTAGCACTTCTCCACTCAAGAGTGGGGTGCAGTGTGGAGTTCTTCTTGGGCTACAGCTCCTGCTTGAAGAGTGGATGGCATCTGTGGCCAGGAGGACTTTTGATTAGCTCCATCAGGTATACCAGTTGTGCCTTTGGCACACCAGCTGTGCCCTTTCCTGGATGGGAGGCTCTTTGTTTGGTATGTGGTGTGAGATGCCTGTGAGATGCCCATTCACAGCAAGCTGAATTGACCCTCAGTGGCAACAGGGAGAAGACTCAGTCAGGAACCTGTGGCCCAGTAAACCAAATTGTTTTGATTCACTGACCATATCTCAAAGATAGTATGGCTAGCATGCTGACCTAGTAGGAAGGGATAAATAATAAGGTCATACAGATGGGTTTATCTAAAATATTCCAATGTAATGCTGTAATTTTCACTGGAATCTGCCTTTTTCTTTGTTTGCCTTTAGCTTTCTTTGCCTTGAATGTAATGGGCCAAAGGTATATGATCCCCAGTTCTGCTTTTGCAGTGGCCACTCAGCAAAGTATCAAAGCTTTGTTGGGGGTCCAGTATATACTGTATTATTGATTGTATGCATGCAGATAAAATTATGATGTATCTTCAAAGTGATTTAGTTGCTTTAGGTGAGCTAGGTTTTGGCCACAACAGGACACTCAAGCCTAGAAACCTCAAGGATTGATTACTGCAATGCGCTGTACATGGGACTGCCCTTGAAAACTACTTAGAAGCATCAACTAGTCCAGAATGTAACAGCGCAGGCAGTGATGTGCGTGCTTCAGTATGCCTATGTGACACATCTGCCCTGCATGTTGCACTGGTTGCCAGTCTATTTCTGGGTGCAATTCAAGGTGCTAATTATTACCAATAAAGTCCTGTATGGTACAGGGACAGGTTATTTGAGGGACTGCCTATCTGCATGGTTTCTACCCAGCCAATATGTGCAGGCAGAGTTGGTGTGCTCCCAGTCCCTTTGATTAAACATGTCTTCTATCAGGAACCATGCCTTCTCTGTCACAATGTCTGCCTTTTGGAATGAGACCTCTCCTGAAACCTATGTGTCTCCTAGCCTGGTGGCATTCCATAAAGCTTTGAAGACCTGGTTGTTCTCCCAGGCCTTGGGTGGAGATGGATGGGTCCCCTTGTTGTGCAGGTCTGTTATTTTTGCTTTTGTTTGTATATTATGCCCAGTTCTATCTTACTTTTGGATTATATTGGTTTTTATGGTACTATATTGTGAAATTAACCAAATCCATGTGGGGGGGGGGGGGAGTATGATAGAGGTTCATCCTTGGGCTTATCTGTTAATGCTCATGATTGCATAGAAGATTGTATTTTGGGATTTGAGTAAATTGTAAGAGTAAGAGTAAATTGTAAATAAATTAAAGAATTAAGCAAAATAAAAATAGATATGTTGCATGTTTCCAAAACTGAAAGGAAGGGGAAGGATATATCTGATCTGAATTAAGATTTTGTGGAGTAGAGTTGCTGAATGTAAGTATGGAAGTGAAGGTTCAGATTTAATTATAAATGAAAGAGCTAATATCTATGTCAGAAAGTATGAATTGGCATCATCTAGATTATTGTGGGAACATATGAAAATATGAATTAATAAATTGCTGACAATTGTCTTTGGAGTGTGTTAATTTGTATTGCTATAATATACAAGGTAGGGAGACAGAGACAGAGAAAGAAACAGAAAGAAAAATAATGAACAATTAAAAACAAAGGAAACAAAAAAAGCCTATTATGCTACATATAAACATTATTCAATCCAGTTTCAAAGGCATAAAAACATTGATCAGCCTTTCCATTGCATGGAAAAAGAGCCAGTTCATAAATAGAAAGTGAACACATATTGATTGTAAATCTGAGGTTGCACTGTCTTTCCAACACTGAAGAGTAATCTTTCTTGTTTGACCTCCATGTCAGAATTTCATCCAGGGCACAACAGTGAATTTCTGTTTTTGAAACTCAATCAGCATTTAGGAGCTAAGAGCAGAGGGCTCAGATAGATAGGTTGTTTTTATTGCCAATACAAGATCAACTACTACAGAATACAGCAATCCAGCCAACTGTATATAAGAGTTCCAGTGTTTAAATTTATGTCTCTTTCTTTCCCACTTATATAGTTTCCAACTTCTTGTCACTCATTTTTAAGCCCTGGATGTGGAGGACACCACTGTATTTTGATAACGTCTACTTTTATTTCTTTGCTTCTAGACTTAGCAGCTTCAACTTTCATACCTCCTCCTTCTCCATTTTCTCCTTTCCTTTCCTCCTTGGACATCTCACTATTCCTTCCCTCTACCTGCGGGAAACAGAAAGGGTTTGTATTCCCTTCTCTATTTTCATTTGTTTGGTGGTTGGAGATGATAAATGTCCCTCTCCCCCACCATTTTGGATATTTCTACTAACTCTACTACTAAGATATTTCCATTTCTTCTTTGGGGAAATAGGAGAGCTTTGTCCCTTTTGGGGGGGTCTCTAATCCTCTGTTCTTCTAGTAACAAACTGCAGAAAGGGAGTGGACTCCCTTACCTTCAACATCTTCATCAGCAGCTCCCTTCATCTGAGCTACCCACCTAAGCTTCAAGGGGGTGGCACAATGGTCTGACTCCCACTACCTAAATCAATCCCCATCCCTCTCAGTCAGAATTGTCAGCTAAAGTCAGAGTGTGTGACTGATCAGAAGCCTTGGGCTTATAAGGGCATTGTAAAAGAACTGTCAGAGGAAGTGAGGTGTGGAATTTAGCCTATTCTGTAGGCTCAGTGTGTAGGAGATAGAAAGATTAAACTGAGAAAGTAACTGTGCCCTCTTGACCTGGCAATGTAGGAGCCTATGGCAAATTTGCAAATGTTCCAGATTCCTGTGCTTACTTCAGACTTTTCTAGGATGTGTGTCTCCTTTAAGGAATATATTTATTTCTTTGATTAACAAATGTAGATGGCCACCCATCTACCAAAAGGAACTCTGGGTGGTGAACAAGAATAAAAACACAACACAATTATTAAAAAAAACCCATTCAATCAAAAAAGACAATGTTGAGGCTCCAAGAAAACTCACATCCATAGATCAAACACCATGCCATCTCCATTAATAAATATAGCCAATGTTGAAAGTCTTCTTTGCTGGCTAAATTTACCTTATTAAAATATTGTCACTCTTGTTTGTGTAGTAGAAATTGTCTAGAAAAGAACACACAAGGCAGAAAGCATATCTCAAAATCTGACATAAAAGTATGGCCCATAACTCATCAGCCTGAAGAAAAATAGAGCAGGTGGGATCTGGATGGTAGAGGATGGACTGAGAATTGAATAGCCACTTGAATAGGGGAATCTTTTTCTTGGTGGGATGAGTAAATTGTGTTGAATGCAGTAAAAATAGGAACTAACTTGTGATAAAAATAGTTATCCAAAAATGTTCCATGTCTTTATGCATGGGTTACAGGGGACTGGATCCATCTGGGTTCTTTTAGAAGAAATAGGGTAGCTGAAATAGTCCAAGACAGACAGATCAAAGGCAAATTACTCTGGTTTAGCATAAAGGTGAAGACATTGAAGGCTGAAGCTGTTTGGTATATTTACACAAATTAAAGCAAGAAGTTAAATAACATTTTTACATATTTCCATACTAGTGTTAGAGACTTTCTAAAATAAATTGTATAATTTCATGATTTAGCAAACTATTGCATAATTTCACTAAATTTGTGTATAGGAAATACCAAACACAAATTAATAATAATTTGTGTTCAGCTCCATCCAATATTACATACACACTGTATGCTGTTTGTTTAAAAAGGCAGGCCAATTTTTCCAATATCAAGTTATTGGAAAATTAATAAAAGAGATAAAGGACTTCTGTGATGAGTTCCATGAGACATCTTGATAGATGAAGACATGTTTTAATTTCTAATAGCCTAGAAAAGGAATAAAATAATAATTTTTTTTAAAAAAAAATGATGGAAATTTTCAATACTTCCCATTGAACCATATCAAATACCTTACCTCCAGTAAGATGACCACTTGCATTTTTTTTCCCTTGAAAGGACCTCCAGACTATCAGTTAGTAATGTAATAATACCAGATGCTTAGTGATCCTTTATAAAATTATATTATGCTGGGTGGATAATTGAAGATAATATCTTATATAGTCTTTGTGCCAGGATTGCAATTAATATTGTTGCCTCATCACTTTACAGAAAAATCAGACAACTTACATCGGGCCTGTACCACTTGTAGTTGGGAATTATTTTAATTGTGGGCCACAAAGACATAGCTGATGTGTGAATCAATTGCTCAGCGGCTAGTGGTGTGGCCACAGGACTGGAGAATGGCAGTGTCAGTGAGGCCTAGAGGCATTGGAGGTGCTCAGCAGCGTGGCCTTCAGGGCAGAGGTGGCTGTGAAAAATGAGGAAGCAAGGGCAGATCCTCCCTGGTGGCATTAACATTTGGCGCCAGTGGATTTGTTAAGTTTTCAAAAAATGCCAGTGAGCTACACAAGGTTTGGTGGGCCATACACAGCCAACAGGCTGTATGTTGTGCAGGCCACGTTTACACAGGGAGTAGGAATTGACTTCAAAATGACATTCGTATGCAGTAACCCTCCTTGAGGGAATCTGGAAAAACTTTAATTAAAGAGGCATTATTTCTCTCATGTAGACTGATCTTCAATATATGTTTTATCCAATTCAGCAGGGCAACCATCTATACCAAGAGTTTTTCCTGTCTTCAAAGTTTTAATGGCATGTATAATTTCTTGGAAAGAGACAGGGGAAGCTCAGTAAGCAGCTTAATCATACATGATCATAGGAAAAGATTTATTGTTGTTAGCCACCTAGAGTCACTGGTCTGAGATGGGCAGCTATATAAATTGAATAAATAAATACATACATACATACATACATACATACATAAATAGATAAATACATAAATAAATGATTATTTATATAGCTATTTAATCTTTTATTGAGACAAATATATTTATGTAGAATTATTTAAATAATTTCATCAATTATCGATGAATATATTTATTCTTCTTAAGTTACATTTGATTCCATAGTCTACGCTGAAGAATAAATATTTAAAAATGTGGGCTATAGAGTCAGAATCATAATACAGTCTATCGTGGGCATCTTTAATAGTAAAGTTACTATTACATTGTTGCAACTGTTTCATCTAAGAGGCTAGCCCAGTGTTTTTCAACCTTGGCAAGTTGAAGTTGTGTGGACTTCAACTCCCAGAATTCCCCAACCAGCCATAGGCTAGTGATTTACAAGTTCTTCCACCATATTCCCAGTATCTTTTCTTTATACAATTCAGTTAGCATTCTGTTTCAAGTGCATAAAGGGAACTAAGTTCCAGATTAGCACTTACAAAAGCTTTAACTAATTCAGATGTGGGTTGTGAGATATATAGTATTTTTATATGATTAAAATATTGTATTATTTTTTATAAATATTATTTTTCCAAATTTTATTTATTTATTTATTTATTTATATAGATTTATATGGCTATCCATCTTAAACTCTGGCCAACTCACACTAGCAGTAAAACCCAATAATTAACAAACATAAAACAATAAAACCATAAAACAAAAGCAAAAATCCAGTGCCTAAATCATCCTCTTGGAATGCCCCACAGCCATCTCCAAATATTCTCATCCCATTCTATCTATTCTATTCTATCCCAGTGCCTGGTAAAAGCCAGGTCTTGATGGCCTTCCAAAAGGCTAAAAGGGTGGGGGCCTGCTAAATCACTGGGGGGAGAGTGTTCCATTGGTTAGCTGCAAGCATGGAGAAGGCATGATTTCAAGGTCCCACTAGGTGGCAGAATTTCAGCGAAGGGACCTGGAGCATGCCTACCGTATCCGATCCTGTGGCATGGGCAGATACTCTTAGGGAGACGTGGTCCTGCAAATAACCAGGTCCTGTGCCATGTAGGGCTTTAAAGGTGATAACCAGCACCTTGAATTGTACCCAGAAGGAAACTGGGAACCAGTGCAGATCACACTACAGACCTGTAACATGTACAATCCTAAGAACACCCAATGCTGTGCATGCCGCTGCATTCTGGACCGTTGTAGCTTCTGAGTGGTCTTCAAGGACATCTCCATATAAAGCACATTGCAGTAATCTAACAGTGACTAATGTGTGAGTGACCATAAGCAAGGCTTCCCAGTCCAGGAAAGGGCACAATTGGCATACAAGATGGATCTGTGCAAAGACCGCCTCCCCAGCCATAGCTGCCACTCGCTCATTAAGCAGGAGCTATGAGTCCAGGAGGACCCCCAAATTGTGTACCAGCTCAGTCTAGGGCATGCAACCCCATCCAGAGTCAAAGATGACAAATCACCAGACTCTGGGGGGCCAAAAACCCAAAGACCCTCACAGCCTCCAGGCGCTTGGTTAGCACCGCAACAGCATCACCTGCCTAGCCAAGGGTGGAGATGTATAGATGGGTATCATCAATGTACATATGAAAGTTATTCATCCTTATGACATTCCTCTCCTAAAAAGGCAGCCAAATTTTAGCTTTGGCAAAATATCATATTGCCATGCTTCCTACATCCAACAGAAGTTAAAAACAAACAAACAAACAAACAGATGTTTGGTCCCATCACAGAAGGTCACCCACTTCTCTTTTAGACATCTACAATAAGTTCTATAATTCCCATTAAAAAAAGGTCACAATTCTTATGTGTTTCTTGTTTAGATCATGTTCTCTAATCTCTGGCATGTGTGTTACTGAGCTGTAACATCTATTTCACCAGGGAAAGCCTGTTTCAACCTGAACATTAATTTTGGATGGTTATACCTGACTTCAGTTAGAATTGTTAACTATAGATATGCACAGATATCAACAGAGAACTTAAAATCATGTATTGACGCTTGGGACCAAATACAGTACATATTTATCAGAGAAATTCTGCAAGCGGTAGCTTAATATTGATGAAAGATTTGGGTGAAATTTGAAGTATTGCTTCTCCATATTAGGTCAAAGAATTAGCACATGCTTCAGAATATATGTGTGAAGTTCATCTTTGCTGCTGCCAGTAAAAGAGTCTTTTAATCCTAAATAAAGAAAAGAGACTGTGCTTTTAACAGTTTTCAGACGGATTTGATATTTGACATCTTGGTAAAGTATTGCTTTGCAGTGGTTGTCTTAGCTCATTGCAAAGCTTGATGTTTGCACGGCTGTAACAAATTAACTCAATGTACCCCCCCAAAAAATCAATCTCTTCTATACAGTATAGTAGGAGAAACTCAAATAAGGTCATTCTAGATTCTTCCAAACTATGTATTAAATAAAATTTTAAAAAATGGTAATAACTATATCTACACTTTGATATCCATCCATCCATCCATCCATCCATCCATCCATCCATCCATCCATCCAAAGTATAACTCACTGGGATAATTTCAGTGGTTGAATGAGATGCAGATGGTTAGATATGAGATCTAATATTACCTTGGAGCAGTTTTATGTGAAGTAAAGTTGGAGGACATTGTGGTAAGTCTTTTGCTATTTGAGATCACTCTCTAGGTTACCTAAAGTTATTTCCTGTCTCAGATGCCTGCACGATGAAGAATTAATTATGTTTGTCCATCCTAGGTACCTTTTCAATCTAAATGGATTCTAGCTGACTCAGTTCCCAGTACCGGGTGACCCAAAGGTGACCAGAACAGTTGGCAAAATTGCTGCCATGTGGCCTATCCCAGTCTAGCAATCCTGAAGGGTTTCTTAGTTTACTGATGAGCTTAGTTATTTAGTTTACTTCAGGAGATGAAACAACACAAGAAAAGTGTAGAGCACTGTGGAAGAAGACTAGAAGTGAATTTGACTAAACACAGGTTTGAACTCATATCTGAGTCTATACCACAATGAAAAGTCAGTGAAGTACTCATATCTCTCCATTTTTATTGCACTGGCCAGACTGCATTCCAGTAGCCTTGTTATGGTGATCTACTCTCCTTGGGTAGTGCTGCCCTCATGCTGCTGTGAGATGTTTTGGCAACATTTTGACAATAAATTGCTCAATTTCACTCAGGTCTAGACTCCACTTAGGCAGAGTCTAAGGTGTTATCTGAGATGTATTTCATTCCATAGATTCTGAGGAAGTGAATATAGTGTTAGGCTGTAAGACCTCTGCCAAATGTGAACTAGATTTCACCCTACCTTGTTCTTTGACAGAAAGGTTGTGGCATGAGTGGCTGTATCAGGGAGATTATCAATGCCTCACTGGGAGAGGAGTTGATGTTAACTGTTTTGAAATAAGTAATAGCAGTCCCCTCTTGAAGAGGCCTTCACTAGATCCCGTCTTGTTAGACAACTATTATCCAGTTTCCAATCTTTCCTTTTCAGAGAAAGTTGTAAAGAGAGTGATGGGGCTTCAATTTTAATGCACTCTAGAAGAAGCAGGTTATCTGGCTCCTTTTCCACTAGGGTTCACACTCAGGCATGGGACAGAAACCATATCAGTTGAACTGGTGCATGATCTGGATGTGGGTGTGCATTGCTTCTGTTTCTTTCAGTGGCATTGGGTCACCTGTGAGGGTCGGGATTTGGGAACACTGTGTTGCAGTGGCTCCATTCTTTCTTGGGTAGTTGGTTCCAATCAATAGTTTTGTGGAGCTGAGATCATGGTGGCTGTTCCAGTGTATGTTGCTGCAGATTGCCCTTGCTGTTTAATATTTATGTGAAGCTGTTGGGAGAGGTCCATGTCTTGGGGTCCTGCAAGACTTACAACTACTGCTAGAAATGCAGGTGGAACCTGTAGATGAGTGGGCCTGGTAGTAGTGAGTAATGTTAGTGTCACCTATTGTATAGATGACCACAACATGTTCAACATGGGGCCGTCTTTGAAGATTATTCAGAAGCTGAAGTTGGTACAAAATGCAGCAGTCTATATTTTGGGGCTGATAGTAGCATATATACATTTTTTGCTGCAGGCTCTGTATTAGTTGCCAGTAGTATCTAGGTACAATTCAAAGTGTTGTTTTAATCTATGAAGTCCAATACAGTTTGGCACCAGGGTACTTTTATGACTGTCTGCTTCCAACTGAATTTACCCATCTTATATGTACTGTACATCCCAAGTGGGTATTCTAAGAGTTCTTCTCCCACATTTGTCTTTTCTGTTATAGCAGAGAGAGAATTTGAGCAACTTTGTCCAACAGATGCTGAACAAATCGTTTCACACACCCCTGCATGGGGTTCTCTGAGCCCTCTCTATCCAAGAGGGCATGTGTCACCTGAAACAGGGCTACAGGATGGCTATCCACAGGGCAGAAAAGTACTGACACTTCGCCATCCTTACTGCCACAAGATAGGCCTTAATAGTGGCTCTAACCCATGTCCGGTTGAGTTCATCCTCTGTAGAGTGCCAGATGTCTCTTCTCTCATATCACCTGCCTTAACTATTCTGTGAACCATGGGGAGTGATGGGATCCATGAGAGGTGAGAGGTTACAAGGGCGCAATCCAATCCAAAGCCTCAGCTGCCCTCTTATTCCAAGCGGTGACCAAGGCTTCAGATGGACTGTGCAGCAGACCAGCAAGAACAATCCCCAGCTCCCTCTGAAAGCCATCAAGGTCCATCAGTCACTGGGGTGGACCAATCTAATTGGTCCAGCCTCCCTGCAGTAGATGGCAGTGCTAGAGAATCCCATGGTAATCCCAGCATGATCTGACCATGACAAGAGGGACATCAAAAGCTCCCCCAATTTAGATCACATAGTTACTGCTCTGACAAGAACACCAGATCCAGTGTGTGATCACTGTCCCATGTTGGGCTCTGGATGACTTGATATAGGCCCATGGCTGTCATAGTGGCCATGAGCTCCTAAGCTGCCTCAGACCCCTCTACCTGGGAAAGCAGATTGAAGTCCTCCAAGACCATAGGTCTAGGGAACTCCACTGCCAACCCAGAGTTGAAGTCAAGGAGCTCAGGCAGGGAGGTTACTATGCAGCAGGGAGGCTGGTACAACAGCAACAATCCCAACTGATCCTTATAGCCTAACTTAATGAACAGGGTTTCACATCTGGTGACCTATGGTAGACCGTAAGCAATTTCCAGATGACAATTGCCACACCTCCACCCCTGCCCTGGGGTCTTGGCTGCTGCCACACCCAAAACTCAGCTGGGCATATCTCAGAAATGGCCACCCCACCTTATGGGCCCAGCCAGGTCTTGTTAATACACACCTGGTCAGCCCTCTCAACAACAATTAAATCACAGATGAAGGAGGCCTTGTTGCAGACCGACCTGGCATCAGCAGCCAAAAGCCAAGGCCAGATGGATGTGATGATGATGATCACAACAATAGCAACCTCTGGATTATGAGTTTACATTTAATGATTTGATGGATATGAAGAATGCATTGTTTTATCCATTATGTTGTGGTTAAAATATTGTGCTGATTATTTGATTTTTACTGTAAGCCATTGTGGAATTGACAGTATTAAGTAAGTAAGTAAGTAAGTAAATAAAGATACTGAGTTGCTGAACTATGGCCAAAAGCATTTCTTACATAGGTCATGCTGTACAGCAGTATTATTGTCCAATCTGATTTATATGAGAAAGAAAACAAACTTCCAGATGGATGAAGGCTCATTTCAGTTTGGGTCTAATCTGAGCCAAACTGTGATGGGTGCATACATCCCTTTCCAAACTAACAGCTGGATTATGCAAGCAAAAATTGTTGAAATAAGGAGAATAGGAGATGAATACAGTAAAAAGTCAAGTTTTGTTGGCTCAGTCCTGGATGCTTTGTACACAGTTTACAAACAAAGGGTTACAACTGCACAGCCCTTGACACATTGCTCACCACTCATTGAATCAGAACCTCTCTGCTGAAAGCAAGAATTTTCTGAAATCAGGTTATTCCATTCAATTTAAAGTAAGTCATTTCTGCAATAAGGTTATACAGACTTGAAATGCAATTGCAGGCATATGCTGGAAAGCCTAAGGCAGAGTTCCATTTTTCCATCCCTAAGCAGCAAAGTCTGGCAATCAGTCTCCATCCTTATTGGAATTGCAACCAGTTACATTTGTATTCTCTGTTTTGCTCATGGCTGCACATCATGGGTTACACAGTGGTAAGGGAACCTATATTTGGCAAGGGAATTTAAGTTTTATTTACTGAAGATAATATTTGTTAGAGACCCAGTCTGATGTAGTGGTTAAGACATCAGGCTAAAAAGCAGGAGATTGTGAGTTCTAGTCCCACCTTAGGCACAAAGCCAGCTGGATGACCTTGGGCCAGTCACTCTCATCCCTAGGAAGGAGGCAATGGCAAACCACTTCCAAAAAACCTTGCCAAAAAAACTCTAGGGACTGGTCCAGGCAGCCACCAGGGGCCAAAAATTACATGCACACACATACACATTGCACACACATACACACTACATACAAAAAGTACATACATATATACACACACACACACACATGTACATATATAGGTAGGTAGGTAGGTAGGTAGGTTGTAATGTGAAAGGAGTGAAATAAAAGATTTTGCCAAAATTTTGCCTTCATATGTTCATCGATGTCCATGAGATGAACATTGCAAAAATCTAAGACGCATTGGAGTTGAAGGGAAGAATAGTTTGGCAGTTCATGAAGATGGGGTATTAATCAGATCTCAGCATATCTCAATAACTTTTTAAACAGAAGTAGAAACATCCTCTCTCTCTCTCTCTCTCTCTCTCCCTCCCTCCCTCCCTCCCTCCCTCCCTCCCTCCCTCCCTCCATGCGTGTATATGTACAGGGGAAAATGAGACTTTCTCTGAACTAACCCACACAAAGGCCATTATCATTCTCCTATATATGACATATAGATGTTTCCATGTGACAAAAGACTGAAATACCATTGGTCCACTAATAAGATCAATACAGATAAACACTGAGATTGCAATCTACCATTATGGAGAAAAGCATTATGGAGATAGAAAGGTGGCTAAGAGGAATGGCAATACAAAACCAAATCTTTCACAGTCCAGACTCGCCTAAACAATTCACACTCTAATTGTATATTGAATGTTATTAAAACTCAGCTTCCTACTAGATACTCTTTTCAAATATTAATACAGCATGATCTTCATTCTGCCCACTTACCTTTTTATTTCCATTTCTGTGTTCAACACTGTTTTCCAGTAACTTGTAGTTTTAATTTTAACTAGAGTACAGCATTAGAGACCCTGGGATGGGGAGTAGGAAAGAAAATAAATATTGCCAGAAAGCTTGTCTCTGTTACTCCTGATCTGCACAAATAATTCACTCATATCAAATTTAAAGATAGAAATAATATATTTTCTTGATGTCCACTACCAGTAGACATAGCATCAAATACTATTACAATGACAATAAAAGGTGATAAAATATATACCACATAGAGATTAGGCTATTACTTTATATAACAACTCATGACACAGGTCATATGAAATGAGATTTTACGGGGTCAGGAGGAACAGCCATACAAAGACTGTGAAAATTACACCAGACTGGAACTTAGTACAATCAATTGTATTTCTAAAATTCATGATAAATGTTTCTGACATAAAAAGAAGTGTAAGAAATATAGGAACAGGATATAAAATGATCACTTGGGGGGAGTTTAAATGTAGGATGTGTAGAATCATCAACTAAATTTTCTTTCTAACATCCAGTGTGTCATAGAATAATTTAGAGATATCTTAAAATGTCACCCAGTCTCTTAGTGTTGTTGCTGGGAGATTCCAGCTCACGCATAAATGCACACACCCATGTGAGTTTCTGATGGATGTTAGCAGTTCACACAGACCAATATGATTAAAAAGCTAACATTAGAATGAATTATTTATTTGTTTTATTTGTTATTAATTTAATTCAATTTTGGTGCCAGCCAACTCCAGAACAACTCTAGGCTGTGCCAAAAGGCCTGGGGGCCGGATGGGGGCTCTCACCAGTGGAGGTGGCTTGTAGGGTGATTGACTTTGTCCCCCCCCCCCCCCCCCAGTCATCTTGAATGTTTTTAGTATTTATGTACAGGGTTTGTTGTCTATATTTGATTTTTAATGGATTAATTTATTTTAACTATTTATGGGGCATTTTTAATTGTTGATGGGGTTTCTGATTTTAACTGTGAGATGCCCAGAGTCACCTATTGGGGGGAGATAGGTGGCATACAAATTTAATAATAAATAAATAAATTAAATAAATTAAGCCCTAACCCTAACCCCTGTCCCAGCACACACAGCCCATCCAAGTAAAACGGTTATGTATGGCCATGATTTCATTTGTTTATGTTTTCTAAAATGCTTTGATTATTTTGTAATCTCCTTTTGAGATGGGGAATTTTGATCTGTGGATCTGGAAGGCACACTGCAGTTGAGGATGACTTTATGATAATGCTATAATTATAGGAAGATACCATCCCACCCCCTGCTGTCTATGGAAGTTATTTAGGATTCTGTGTTACTTTCCTGAATGTCCTCTACCCATTTGGAAATCTAAATCTCATAGATCTATGGTATCTATCTTATAGTCCAAAACTATACTGACCCAAACTTTCCCACTGGCCACTTTTAACTTAGTGACTGCATCATGACACAGGGAACATAGGAAGTTACTTTACACAAAGCCAAAAATATCTATCCATTTAAACTGAGTATGGCCATTGCAGTGGCTGACAGCTGTTTAGGATTTCAAACAGAAATACATTATTTTTCAAGTACTGGACCCCAGATATTTCCCAACATTTCCTCTATTAATGAGGAATGACCTTTCTCCATAGTGGGAATAAATACTGACTTTGTAAGCCTCTCAATGCTGATATGAACAATTTTGATCTAGTTGCAGCTGTAGGGGCCTTATGTGAGTTTTCTTGCCTGCAGTGGACATCAGTTTACCATGGCATAAAAAAAGCAAGCATACTTTATATCAGGATACCAAATTAGTTAGGTATTGTGTTTTGAGGGACAAAAATACTCATGTAATGATATCCCTTTTAGTTCAAGAAAAGTTTAATTTAAGTATTTAGTTAAAACAAAATGAGCAAACATTCATACTTAACTATTACAAAATGTACCCTTGGCAAATGCAATTAAATTATATAAAACCTTGGTTACAAACTGATGGTTAAATTTTGCACCATATTTTTAACATTTCAAATGTTTAGCTATTGATTAAAAAATGAAAGCATATTTCCTTTTGTTGCATTTACTTCATTATTTGAAATGGTTTTACCCCATTTGAAATGGTTTTACCCCAAAAGGCATTTGACGGGCTAACAGTATATTTCTGATATACTGAAAGCATATTTCCTTTTGTTGCATTTACTTCATTATTTGAAATGGTTTTACCATTATTTGAAATGGTTTTACCCCAAAAGGCATTTGACGGGCTAACAGTAAATCAAAAGTGATGAATAATTTGAGAATAATTATAATATTTCAGAGCAAAAACAAACATAAACCTCCCAGAACAAAGAGAAAGGTCAAGATTCTGCTAAATTAAATCATCAAGAGCTTTAGGGAAAAACTAAGGTTTCCTTGCACTTTACATTTCAATATTATAAATGGCAGAGGGCCTAGTTATCCAAGGGATTGTCTATCTCTGATGGTTTCTTCCTGTCCTGTATGATCAGACAGAATGGGTGTGCTCCAGGTCCCATCAATCAAACAATGTCACTTGTTGGGTCCCAGAAAGTGTGCCTTCTGTGTCACAATGCCTGCATTCTGGAACAGCATCCCCCAGAGATAGATCGATGACAGAGATGATAGATGGATGGATGGACAGACAGATGGACAGACAGACAGATAATATTGGTGCCAATTAACCTTGGGCAGTCAAAAATTGAGAGTATAGGATTGGCCAATAAAAGGCACATTGCTGCATGGGTACCAATCTAGTTTCAGAAGGAGGAGAAACAAGAGGGAAGCTTTCTTCCATCTTGAGTAAATTAATGGGAATAAGTACATAAGTAGATGAGTAAATTAATGGGAATGTTAATGCCCATGTTGGTTTTTGGGGCTGAAGTGTGTCAATGCAAACTGAATGAATTAACTAGATTAGTTGACTAAAATTACTTTACATGCATACATGCACATTCCAATAGTTGTAGATTAATAATTTCTAGCTCCAACTAGACATGAATATGTTCACCGGTTTTACATTTCCATTTAAATTAAACTATACCTACATCCATATTTCTCTCCATGTCTCACTGAAGATTGTACTGTAATAACAGATTTTAATTTGCAAGTATTCTTTCAATGTATATTTTGTGAGGGTATTACTCAAAACAGCTTGCATACAATGAAATTTGAAACTCATTTATGCACTATATGTCATCCAGAGCTCTAATGATTTTTTCCCCCCTTTTACCTTTACAAGCAGTTCAATAGATGCCTTGAGGTTACGTCGTCCTTCCAGGAGACTCAGAACTTTTCGTAAGATGAAGTTGATAATGGTTATAAAATAAAGCACAAAGGCAGCACTTATTTTAAAAAAGAACATCTGAAAATGATATCACAGAGTTATATTGATTCTAAATAGGACTGGATTAAACAAGAATAGCAGCTACCATTCCAGGCTGGCTATTTTTGTGATAACTAGAACCTAAGAGGGAAGTGAGCTGTTGGTTAAACAGCTGATCTCCTTTTGTAGGATTGTGATTGTGTGTGTTTGTGTGTCTTCCTAAAAGAGAACTACAGGGAAATAGATGATGGAATGCTTCTGATGTCCCTTCTCCATGGCTTTGGCAATTATAATCAACATAATCTTTTTTGCAACAATTCAGTGATAACTTTTTTCATTATTTCTTTTCATATGTAAGTCTGTGTTAGTTAAGTGCTTGATCAGAAAGAGCACTTGGCTATTTTTTGAGGGCATGAACTTGTCTTGTCATAAGTAATTCTGTTACACACAACCCATCACCTATAATACAAATCTTTATTAGAACCCAGAGAAACCATTGTAAGGTTGCACCTATATTTCATAAACCTATTCAATAATCAAAATTAGAATGGGAGTTGGGAGAGAAAAGCAAGGCTTGTAAGATATCCAATATGGATGCAAAGGTAGGGGTATAGTCCTACCTATCAAGGATCAGCTGCATCTCAGAAGACAGTTGCACTAATTTGCATTTATGAAAGAATAATAAAAATAAACAAATAAAGGAAGAAGCACCAATTATTTATACTATTGTGCCAAAGTATTGCATTTCACAATACATACAAAATATGAGCTCATGGTTCCAAGATCACCAAGCACACTGGCAAGAATTAGATTCAAGGCATAAATCCTGTTCCAGATTTCCTTCCTAAAGCTCCTTAAGTCTTTTCTATCGACATTCTTTACTTGGCTCTTCTTTCTTTCTTTTCTTTCTCTCTTTCTCTCTCTCTTTCTTTCTTTCTTTCTTTCTTTCTTTCTTTCATTCATTCATTCCCAAACCTTTTTTTGTTTTTTGTTTTTAATAGACTGCTTTATGACGGGAAGGTTTATGCCAGAGGCAAATGAGCTGAAGTAATGGCTATATTATATTGCAAAGTTTGTTTGCAAAGAAGGAGAGAGGAAATTAAAAAATAAAATAAAAATCTCTTTGGCTGCTCTCTTTATTGATTAGTGGAAAGAAAGCTAATGTACTTGATGTATACCTCAGAGTCATCATATGTCTGGAAAGCAAAGAATACAATGCAGCAACTACTTAAAGACTTTTGGAAATGTTCAAAGTGAAGCAGTAAGGCCCTTTGACATGGAAAGGGATCCGGGACAATTTCAGTTCAAAAAGAGGAAAAATAAAGTTGGTTTACAAAAAGACAATGAGACGGCTCGTATCCCTAGTGTTTCCTCCTCCTCCTCCTCCTCCTCCTCCTCCTCCTCCTCCTCCTCCTCCTCCTCCTCCTCTTCCTCTTCTTCTTGATAAATCCATCACCTTAACAGAAGGATGAGGTGACTCATCACAATGATAGCCTATTAGTCTACAAGGCCTATTTGTAAGAGAGTCAATGTGCTGCATTGGTGAAAATATTAGGTTGGACTAGAGAAACCCAAGTTCAAGTCCCTCTTCATCCATAGAAACTCAATAGGTGATTTTGGAACATTTATTCTGTCTCAACCTAATCTCCCTCATACAATGTTTGCTGTGGAGATAAAGTGATGGGAGATACCCATTTAAGCTAAACTAGCACTTGGTGATATGCCTCAGCTGCTTGCAATTAAAATACACAAGGTTACCGTAGGCATCTATTCTGGGAGTCTTTGAGTGATTCTTCCATGTCTTCAATTCTTTGTGGTGTATTGGATAATTTCACTTTTTTGGTCAAAGGAAAAACATTAACATGGATGTTAACTTTAGGATTACAATCATAATATTCTTGTAAAATAGGTTGCTATTCATACCTTGCTCCTATAGGTTTTCAATAAAACATTGTAGATACCCCCATGGTGCCTTCATATCCAAAGGTAAGTGAAATCCAGTTGTGTCACTGGCTTGTCCAATGACAATCATTTTAGTATATCCACCTAGTCTTCTTCAGGTTTATACCATCTGCAGCATTGTCTTAAGTGACACTTTCAGTCTTTCTGAACTGGGTATCCTGAAAACTTCGTGCCTCCAGGTCAGTGTTGACTCAAATCCTTGCAGCTTTCTTGGCAAGATTTTGGAAGTGGTTGGCCCTTGCCTTCTTACTTACCTACTTACTTACTTACTTACTTATTTTATTAAATTTATATGCCACCCATCTCCCCCCAGTCCTTCCTAGGGCTGAGAGCAAGTGACTGGCCCAAAGTCCCTTAGGCTTCATGCCTAAGGCAGGACTAGAACTCATAGCCTCCTGATTTCTACCTGGTGCCTTAACCACAACACCAAACTGGCTGTCTCCTGAAAACTAGTACACTTAAATAAGTATAGTGATGCAGTTCTTGTCAAAGTCTGGGCATTGATGGCAGCTTTGACCAGGTGCATTACTTCTTTATATTTGTCCCAGACTGTTTAAGAATTCCACATCCTCTACATTTGTCATCTTGTAGCAATTTCATTCTCAACTCCTCACCCTCTTTTTGTAATTCTTCCATTGTTATCCTGTTGGTGAACACCAATTGTAAAATACTTTTACTTGCAACAAAAGACAACGGATACTGGTTGTTTTTTGTTTTTTTCTATTAAACAAAGCAAATCCTTTTTCTCCCAAAGAAACAGAATGTAAACAAATCTGCATGCATTTTAGTTCCTACACTGCAGCCTTCATTTCAAGCAGATAGTTTTCCTTTACTTCTCCCTCTCATTCTCTCTCTCTCTCTCTCTCTCTCTCTCATTCTCTCTATATCCCCCACTCTCTCACACACACACATTCTCTCTCTCTCCCTTTCTTGGCACTTAGAAAAAAATGGTATCATCTAGGCATAAAATATCCTCTCACTTCCTCCCCGAAACTCTTTCTCATCTGGAGATATCCATACCAAATTACCCACCAAACATAATTAAAGGGAACTGCACTCCTTCATGTTATCATCTATATGCATGACCCAACAGATGTAAAGCTCCACAGAATCATACTCTGAGCTTCTTAGGCAGGACTGGTCCAGTTCAAGATGATGGTGTGTTCGCCTTTGAAATAAGCTTGACTTCCAGTGGCATCACAGCCATATATAGCTGTCCATGTAGTTTTCTTGGCAACAATATGGAAATGGCTTGCCATTGCCTTCTTCTAAGATAGATCTCTCTCTCTCTCTCTCTTTCTCTCTCCCTCTCTCCCTCCCTCCCTCCTATCTATTTCCAGCCTAGCTCTGGGACTTTCCAATAATCTCCCATCAATGTACCAACCATGTCTGAGTCTATTTAATCTTTCAAGATCAGCCAAGGTTGGGTAGCATTGCCACCCATCAAGGTGGCTATACATGTAGTACCTCCAGAATTTAGGCATCACATTGTAAATGTGAGCAACTTTTGAAAAAGCTATTGTCTCCATGTTCTGCATTTGAAGATCTCAGATGCATATGACACAGACTTTTTTAGTAGGTTGCTTTTGGAAAAACCAAACATGGGCTGCTCTAATATTTTTATGCAAAGGTAAGACATGAAAAACAGTAGAGACTTTACACTGGAATGCCACTGTCAATATATCCTGCTAGTTCAAGGGTTTTTTGTGTGTTTGTTTGTTTAGCGTGCCAGGTTATCCTAAATAAGGAGGACTGTAGGCAAAATGCTGTGAAGGTCAGTGTGACTTTGTGTGTGGTGCTCTATTTATGTATGATACTAGCAGCAGAAGCAGTACTAGCTAAAGATAATAAAGTATTGATTAGTGTAGGCATACATACAAAAATGTAATTGGGGAGAAAAGGAAACATTTATTCTGGAGAATTAAAATGAAAACATCTTTCTTTAAAGATAGTTGCTTTTATGTATGGAATTTTTTTTTCAATCCCTGATGACATTTAGATTGATGTTAGATCAAAAAATAATTTTAGGAAACAGGCACATTACATGCTCACTTATCCAAAACATTCTCTGTATTAGCACTTTTGTAGCACGAAGGTCAAAATATGTTGTTCCCTTTTCAGTCTACTATGCACTGGGAGTGAGAAATGAAGGCAAATTAAATTTCAAGTCCCATATATAGTACAAAAGCATTTTGTTCTGGCACTGTTTCTGAGTAACTCCTACTTAGTTTTAAAGTTTGGGGCATGACAATCTTAAGGCAACATACTGTGACATTGGAGTGTTCTAACAAACCTAATAGCTTATCAGGAGTGAATCAGCAGTCCAACTAGGTAGCAGCACTAGTTAACCTTGGCTGATCTCTAAAATGTAAGCAGGATCAGAAGGGATTAATATTTGGATGAGAACCACTAGTGAATTTCAAGGCTGTAGGTTGGGCTGGGAAATTAAACATTCATCCTAGAAGAAGACAATGGCAAAAACATTTTAATATGATTGTGAAGAAAAGGTATGGATGTGTTGGTAACCAAGGTGGGTTGGTCTAGGAATTGAGCACAACTGAAAGAGAAACTTCCTTTTAATGGATTAGTTTTGGGAAGACATTATAACAAAGGCCAAGTAGGTATAAACCTTATTATATATGTTTCATCATTGCTGAAAAACATCATTCAGATGAAAGGATGTTCTTTAAATCATATTGCTACAGTATAACTGTTGTAGAAAAAAGAGTACTCTTTGATTTTTTTCTGCCATTTCTTTTTCAGTTTGATGACAGATAATGCTTTTTTTTTGTATATATATTTTTTAAAGAAGTGAATTTCAACAAATTTTTCATTGGTGGACGGTGATATTCTTGCATCAGTTTAATTACGATAGGGCCAATGATTGTGTGAAAATATCCTGACTATCATTGTACAACCATCTCTCTAGGACTTTGGCCACTCTGATTTCCTACATTTCATATATATTACAAAGTATTTCTTGAGGGAAATTCTCTACTGGGTTTCTCAGACAGGGAAGTCTGGGCAGCCAGGAAGTTTTCAAAATGATAGAAAAATAGGTGACAAAATCTAAAAGCAAGAGCAGCAACCTTGGTCATTTCCAATAAAGTAAGTTCAGAAACACCAAGAGAAGTTCTAAACACAGAAAATGTGTCTTTGGCTATGGGAAGAACACTCCTGAGAAAGTTCAAGGTAAATTTCAGCACAACTTTAATCTATTTGTTTCAGGCAGTGAAGCACAACCTTGTCAGTGAGAAACACCACAGTAGCATCAATCAGCCATAGGCCTTGGGCTGAATTCCTTGGATTAAGGAGATGAAAAGACACTTTATACTGACTCAAGGGGGTTACACCAGATTATGTAAACTGCTGCCTCAGCAGAGCATTTTAGATGTAAGAAGATTACCTGCTTGTTTCTTTTGTACACTATTTTTTCAGTGAGACACTTGGAGGCTTTCTCTTTAATAAAACAATGCTCATGTTCTTATCCTAATTATTGTTTCCTGTACCATCATTCTGAGGGTAGAATTCCCTACTTTGGGAAGTCAAGTTTAGAGGCGCTATAGTAACTTCACTGGTTTGCCCTCAAATTAACAGATTTATTTACTAATGTCATTCTATCACTTCTTAAAAAAAAAAAAAAGTTCACTTCTGCTGTTATTTTGCTGTTGAGATTTGTTGATTTGATTATTGATTGTATTTATTGTTGTACTGCTGTTTAAATCATATCACTTTAACATATGTGTTGATGTTAACATTAATTAGGATTTGCTTTGTTCCCTAGTTCTGTAAATGTCCCAAATATAAATATGAAACTTGGAATACTTTGGGCATGAATTTCCTAGAAGTTTTATTCTGCTGTAATAAATTTCTTAAATATCCTTAAATATGTCTATTTGTATTTTGTGTTTTTAACGAGTTTTGAATTGCATTATGGACTCATACATTAGTTTTCCTATATTTAATAGGCTAAATCTATATGATCATTTGAAAGGAACAACTTTTTCTTCCACTTCTACCAATAAATAAATGTATGATGTGATCATATTGTGTTTGCTGTTATCTTCATTCCATCTGAGAAAAATATGTTTGACTAGGGAAAGAAAGTAACTGAAATGAACAGATGAGGGAATACCTTTTCTCCAAGGTCATAAATCATTTTGGGCTTCTTAGTGTAGGCTAACTCAAAAACATAAGTGATAAGGGAGAGTAGAGAGAATAAAATATTTTAACTTGTCTTAATTTTCAAATTAATTTATTCAAAAGAAATAAATTCATTAGCTCTTCAAAGAAATTTACTGAGGGTAAAATCATAGAAATAGACAGAGAAGGTATGTTTTAAAATAAATATTTTTGATAGAAAAATCTTTCTCACACAGACATTTATATATTACTTATGTGGCTCTGTCTCCCTCTCTGGATATTTTAAAAATCATAGATTAACATAGAAATAAGACAGGGTAAATATATCTGAATACTCCAAATTCAGATTATATATGTATATATATCCAATCATGACAATTCTGGTGATATTATTACTCTAGTGACAGGGATAATTTACACACAGGCTGGGAATTTTGGAAGTTAAAGTCCACACTTCTGAAGAGCACCTAATTTAGGGAAGGCTGTTTTATTAACTTCCACAGATGCAATCTGCCATCCTCACCTTCACATCCAGAACCTTTGAAGGCAGCTATATCACATAAGCATCATCTATATGAAACTGCTGGGAAACGTAATCTGTCCATCAGTGGTGGGATGTGATCAGTAGGTTAATGACAGTTAGTATACATCACCATTCCAGGCTGAGTCAGAATTGTACCTGGAGGTTGCTCCTGAATGGACCAAAACAATTTTGGAAAGTTACAAATGGACTAAGTGTCCAGATGAATTTGAAATAAGTTTTTGAAATTAATTATATGAATCCTTCCCATGGGAAAATACTGTTGTTTTGAATTCTTAAACAAATATATATGATAAGATGGGATTTTGAAGGTTGGCACTAGAGGGAACCAGAAGGAACTAAAGATTACAATTAAAGGAGGAGAACACTTAAATTTGACTCACTAATACAGAATGCAGCAAAATACTTTAACATTAGATGTATTGAAGGATAATTATGAACAATGGACCCAGAAACTGTTGCTGTTGGAGGTTGAACCATCAGTATCATATCATTCTTGTAGCCTGTTATTTTTATATCCACTTTCAGATCAGTCTCAGTCTTATCTGGTAAAGCTTGTTCTTCTTCCATAACAGCTTTTAAAGACAGTCTATCTATAGTGGCAAACACTCTTAAAATTAATTTCTGGGTCCATTGTTCATAAATATCCTTCAATACGTCTAATGTTAAAGTATTTTGCTGTATTCTGTATTAGTGAGTCAAATTTAAACTGCTATTGAGATGTTTTCCTCCCATAAACAAAGCCAGCTTTGAAACATTTAGGAGGATTGCATACTTTAAAAAAATGTTTCTAGGCTTTTCATTTTTTGCTAAGCTTTGATGCCACATTGTTGTAAGGACAGATAGACTGTACATTTGGAATGGAGGAATTTGCTGTATTTTATCCCAATAAATGTTTTCTTTGAGTAAAAGTGTGGTGGATTGACAATCTGCAAGAAAAAGGTAGACTTTAAGAAGCAGAACTGTAGAAATTCCAGGAATTTGTGGGGATGGTTCCAGTGGGTTGTGATGTTCAGAATAATATCAGTGATTAGAGCTAGACACGTCTTTTGGTGATATGCTAAAATTGGAAACATTATTATCAGGAAAAAAATATCTCAGACTATGAGCTTCTTGCAGTTACATAGGACATTCTCTAGGGTTACCATAGAGGCAGCATATCCTGGACAAATCCTCTTTTTAGACTCTGAATCTCCCCTCCTGCAAGGAATCTAAAAATAGCTGAAATATTTAGAATTGCTTGTTCATTTTAAAAGAGATTGGAATGGGCTCTGAGACAGCAGAGTGGCTGTGGCTGTGGCTGTGGCAGGCAGCAGAGAAACTCATCTTCTGGCTTCCCTGATTGGATACATCACAGCATAGAGGCCTATAGTTGCTCTGCTCCATTGATTTTGAGCAAGTCTTGTCTTTCCTGGCACGAAGAAGGCCACATCTTTAAGCCAAAGAAATTCATAAGAGAAGAGTCCAGCCTGCTCCAGCCTCAACTCTTTCGCAGTCACTACCTCCTCAGCAGAGGTAATAGTTGCAGCCAAATGTAGTTTTTTTTTTTTTTTTTTAAAGCTTTTCAGAGGGTTGGGGAACAGAAACTCAAAGAGTAGATTTTCTAATTCTATGCCTGAGCTCTTTGTTTTATAGGTCTCTAGAGCATTAGGGAGGTAAGAGGGTGAAGAAATAAGGACCTCAGATGTCTAGCAGCTTTTTTGAAAAGGGTAATCTGCAAACCCATGCAGGCTTAGCTGGGAGTTGGTTCCATGCCATTAGAGTTAAATTGAAGTTCTACAACCATGGGACAGAAATTATTTCTGAGCAACGAGGGAGCAGCTCTGCTGTGGAAAGCAAAAAGGGAGACAATTACCCTCCACTTGCAAATTGTTTGACCTGTAGTGACTCCTCTGCTACCTTGAGAGGACTATGGAACAACATATTTTGTGGGTTTGCAGTAGTTATAGTGGCTAGAAATGTGCCACGTCTGGAAGAGTAGAAGCATGTGGACAGATGTGGTTCCCTATATAGCCTCCTTCTTTAGTTGTTGCAAGAGGAGAGAAGTTATTTATTCTTTTTAATCTGCCTCTTTTCTGTATTTGATTGGAGTTGGGAAAACTTCCCCCTTGGTGGCACAGTCTTTACCATGAATCTATTTTTTTAGGAATTGACCCTCAGAACACACGTTGGAAGAGGAAAGTGTAAATAAATACTTTTGATACTCCTACTACACACTGTGCATTAGATAAAACAACCCCCTTCCAGAATGTCCTCTTTTTTGAAATTCAAGGAATTCTATCTGCATATATTGAAGAGAGATTAGACATTTCACAGCATAAGCAAAAATGTGTCTTTCAATGCCATTATCTTACATAGATAACTCACTGCTGATTATTCCGATTACTATATGCTGAGTCCAGGAAATTTGTAAAATCAAATCTTTCAGAATACCTGGCTAAACCACTGCAAAGACTTCATGACAGCATTTAAATTATTACAGAACAATTCTTATAGAGCTTACAAGATGCTATTTATCATAGCAAATTAAATGCGTGCTATTTAATGAATTTTTGCTAATTATTTTGACTGGATTAAATTTAATGGCATGATGGGTTTTAAAGAGGGCACACATTTATGCAAGCTATGAATGTCTGTGTGTGTGTGTGTGTGTGTTTGTGTTTGAGGCAGAAAGACCAAATAACATTCCTTCACCAAATGACTTTTTTCCCTGTTAAGATAATGGTGGCAGTATGAATTACCTCATCACAATCGACCTAGTGGGTCCACAAGGTGAAACAGATGCCTTCTACTAGTATGGCATACACAATCTCCAAAGCTGATAGTCTGTAACAATGTATTTCAGAACAAGTCATTAGGCTAAATAAATGTTCAGGGAGCCATAGCATATGGCATAAGAAAGCATGGATCACTGGCTGCTCTGAAGACTTGCACCTTCTTATTTTCTGTTATGGTTTTTTATAATAGATGATTAAATCAATATGAATTAAAACCCAAGACTTCTATCTTCCCAGACTTTAAAAATGATCTGCTTATTTACTTGCTAGTTGTGTCTCAGTTATTTGTCTCTGCATTTTCTTTCTTTTAAATTAAAGGAACCTTTTTATACTCTCTGCTGTCTTACATGTATATGTGTCAGTGGTCTGCTCTTTGGAGGAGTGATGGTTTCAAGGATGCTGATATCAAATGGTTCTTTCTGGGCCTCTCAGTAGGAACCACCAAAAAAATCATTTCACTTTTATTTCCTGGATCAGTATTTTAATATCATGAAACATAAATTCAAACAAAATAGTAGAGAGGGAATGCAGCTATTTAACACAATTTCTCATTGCTGTATGATGGCACATTATTTCAGGGACATTGTGATAGGAATAAATAATGTATTTTATTTCATGGATAGGACATTGTTGTTGTTCAGTCGTTAAGTCGTGTCTGACTCTTCGTGACCCCATGATCCATATTGCGCCAGGCCTTCCTATCTTTCACTGGCTTCCTGAGTTTGCTCAATTTCATGCTCATTGCTTCAGTGATGCTATCTAGCCATCTCATCCTCTGCCGTCCTCTTCTCCTTTTGCCTTCCATCTTTCCCAGCATCAGGGTCTTTTCCAAAGAGTCCTCTCTTTGCATTAGGTGACCAAAGTATCTGAGCTTGAGCTTCATTATCAATCCTTCCAATGAGCAATCAGAGTTGATTTCCTTTAAGATTGACTGGTTTGACCTCCTAGCAGTCCAGGGGACTCTTAAGAGTCTTCTCCAGCACCACAGTTCAAAGGCATCAATTCTTTGGCGTTCAGCCTTCTTTATGGTCCAGCTCTCACAGCCATACATTACTACTGGAAAAACCATAGCTTTGACTATGCGGATCTTTGTCGGCAAGGTGACATCTCTCCTTTTTAATATGCTATCTAGGTTTGCCATAGCTTTCCTCCCAAGGAGCAAGCGTCTTTTAATTTCATGGCTGCAGTCTCCGTCTGCAGTGATCTTGGAGCCCAAATAAATGAAGTCTGTTACTGCTTCCATTTCTACCCCTTCTATTTGCCAGGGATTGATGGGTCCAGATGCCATGATCTTAGTTTTTTTAATGTTGAGTTTCAAGCCAGCCTTCGCACTCTCCTCTTTTACCCTCATCAAGAGGCTCTTTAGTTCTTCTTCACTTTCTGCCAATCTAATTGATTCTGGAGGAGAAGAGAATTTTCTTGCAAAAAAGTATGCATCTAAAAAGAAGTGCATACAAAAACATGCATTAAAAACAACAATGCAGTCATTGTTCAGGTGGTTTTTGAAAAGACAGATACATAAACTAATGGAAATATGGGACTGAAGTACTTGCTGTTGATTTAATGAAAAATCTGGTAAGAAACTAAAATGACAGAATCACATAGCCATCAACATTGCATTAATTAATTCTACTTCCAACATAATTAATCTTAATGCTTTTCCTCCTCCTGTTCCCCTCCCAACATAATTTGATAACTATTATGCAAATTGTATCGAACAAACTTATGAGCAAAAGAACAGAACACTGATGTGGATAAATAATAGGGCAATTTCTTTAACTTTAGGGGGAAAAAAAACAGCTTTCAGACCATGCAACTTTCTGATCAGTGAAATGATCTAAAGCAAATGTGGGGCCCTCGGTACCCTTCATGTTGATTTTGTCCTAGTTGATTTTGTTCTTTGAGCAGGATGGTCTCACATACATCAGGGTCAAACAGTCTAAAGCCCAGAACTGCTTCTCCAAAAATTTCTGTTAAATTGTAATGCTTGAAGATGGCAGAAGGGGAAAGGTATTACATACCAGAGAAGTAACATATTTCCCTATACTTGATTAACTAATTGATTGAGTGTGACTGAAATCAAATAAATGAAATAAAATTTAAGGGCATGCCCTGACTCACTTCCTTTTCAGAGTACATACCCCAGCACACAAGGCCAACTGTGGCCCTTACCCATCAAAAAGTTGCACACCCATGATCTTGATGGAGACATGAACTATCACATACCAAATAAGGTTGACTAGTTGTATTCTTTTTTGCCTTGTTGTAGATTTCTGATATAAGTTAATAAAGACTAAGACTCTTTACCCAACTTATCTGATGTCTCCAGGGAACAGGCAATGAAGAAATACATCTATTTATATACCCTGTCCTTGATCTCTTGTCTGAGCAAAGTGTAATTTAATCATCAGCATTCAAAGTCCAAGGTATTTCAATATGGGCATTCACCTTTCAGTTTCTAATGCACAAAAGGTTCTGAGTTTTGAACTCTTGATTCCACATGTCAATCCTCCTTGAACTGATTTAAGAGCATCTAGTCTAGAAGTGGTAAAGTTGTATAAGCTTTCTATTTGGCCTCTTCAATGAAGGAAGTCAAGGAAACAGTCTGAAAGACAGAAGCATATTTGAACTTGGCCTCACAATGTCAGCTCTGCAAGTTTCTGCCAAGCCATGTCACAGAATGTCATTGTAAAAGAAACTCCATTCTTTTTTTAAAAAAAATACTTTCATATTGGAAAATCTGATGCTAGTAATTGGTATAATAACATCAAGGGAAGCAATTTATGTTATACATACACATCGTACCTACAGTAACACGTTTTAAGAAGAATCTGGAATATTTATGAATTGGTCCTATCAAATGTTCCATATTTGTGAATATTCATGAAATCATAATAATTTAGAGCTTATACTTAGTTCAGGAGGACTGATTAATTATCAGCTCCTGTGTTATTAAAAACAGCATCCATATTAATCTCTAATATGGCTGTGGGTTACCTAGAGACATCTTTCTTTTCAAGCTTCATGTTGCGGATGCTCAGGCAGGCACGGCTCAAGATTTCCTGTCCTCCTATGGCTTTTGCAACTGATATCTGACCCCATTATGAAGCAGGCACACTGTGAATTTAGTATTCTGTTCAGCTGGAGCTGGAAGTCTGAAAATAGATTATAATAGATTATAAACACAAATAAAATAATTCTGTACACTGCCCACTATTATAGACTGTTAACTAGGGTTGCCAAATCTCACTGTGCAAGAACTAAAGTTAATGAGGTGGGAAATAAGACATGACAGAACCACTGTGTAAACATGGAGCAGATATCAATCTTCACATTTGGGGAAAAAATGGCTAGGAATCTAGGATTCAAAAACACATAAGGAAAAGTCTTAGGATATAACAAAGGGCTGGATGTGACACACACACACTGGGCTTGATTCCTCTGTTTTGCAATAGGCTGATCATTTTCCCATCCATACACACACTGGGGAAAAAAAAGATATGCATGTGAAATAGTTGTATAGAGTGTCCGTATCAACATATATGTCCTCTACAGAAGCCATACTTCAATAAAGAATAAAGTATGAACATCATCATAATCACCATCATCTTCAGCATCATCATAATTACTGATTAACTATATTTAAGGGAGAGTCCTGACCTTTTAGAGTCCTTAATTGTATGGAGAGTCTCTGCAGATACAGGATTTCCAAAGCAGACACTCATCCTCTACATGTGGAAGATGACAAGAGGATTACATGGGTAGTGTACTTGTTTTTCTCCTTTTCAGGATTCCTTTGAAGTCACTTGGTCTCTTTCCACTAGGATTTTTCTATTAACATATTATCATTGACTATATGGAGAGCCAGTTTGGTGTATTGGTTAAGGTGTCCATGAATTCTAGTCCCACCTGAGGCACAAAGCCAGGTGGGTGACCTTGGGCCAGTCACCCTCTCTCAACCATAGGAAGGATGCAATGGCAAACCACTTCTGAAGTCTTACCAAGAAAAATGCAGGGACTTATCCAAGCAGTTGCCAGGAGTCAACACTAACTCAAATATGTGTGTGTACGTGCGCACACACACACACACACACACAGACAATGTATGATGAGCTCTCTCCAATTCAAAGTTAATTATTTGGGGGGAAAATCATCTTTTATTTGGGTAGGTAGTTTTACTCCCTCATTTCAATTAATAATGCAAGAAATAGTTTCTGAGTGAATTCCCAACAGCCTTTGATTGAGTGAATAATTATTATTACTCAGTTTTTAAAATCACATTTTGAAATGATGGTTTCATTTCCCACCCGCCACTACTGCCTTATCCCATACTTATATCACTCAAAAGAGGAATGCCTCCTAGTCAGAGATCATGTAGCAAATAAGTTAATGATGTTAGTTGAGTATCTGAATGAGAGCAATGTCAGTGAAATACTTTCAGCATATTCACAAATCAGCTTTAAGGATTATGAGATTCACATGATTACCTTAAGTAAGTGCAACCTAATCTTGACTATGAATGGCAAACTACACTTATTTCCAAGTGTTTTTGATGATAGCTTTTTACAGTCTCAACTACTATATGCAACACAAAATACCAATGGTTCAAGTGGACAGGTACAAAAAGGGATTACCTGAACTCCAAATACAAATGTAGAGCACGCAAATGCATACTTATGCTATTCCCTTTCAGAATAGAAATAGTAAACCTAATAATGTAAAGATATGAGAAAAGGAAAAGGAAAAGAAATACAGTTATGTGCGTCAGTACGCTGCAAATACCTCCTAGTTGGTGGGATGCAGGTGGTAGTATGTTGATTTAAAAGGTAGAGATCTCAGCTTGCATGTGATTGCATCAGTGTCCTTGGGATAAAACCGGGCTTTGGTTGTGTACATGGCATATTAGCTAAAATATGCTCAAATTAACTTGTTCTATTTTTATTGTTAACAAGGAATGCTGCATGTGGCTGGATAAAATTAAAATTGGTACCCTAATCAATATGTTATCTTGTTAAAAAAATTCCCATGTTTCAGACAATATTCTGGTATCATGATACAATGGTTGAACCTAACCTTCATAACCCATCTAAGCAGGTGCCTACCAGAATTAAGCCCAATTGTCATCTTTACTAGTTTGTTTTTTTCCTTTTTTAGTGAAGTGTAGTAGATATTTCATACATTAGATAAAAAATACCTTAAACATACTAGCTTAATAGCCACATTCTTCTAAACCTTATTAAGCCAAAATACCATTTCCTGTCTATGAGAGAAAGTATACTGAATGATATAGATTCAATTCAAAGCATATTGAACTGGAAAAATATACTGCATAACATATGTGCAGTCAATAAGGTCCAGAGGGAACCTGTTACTACAGATCACATAATAGTTTGCTTACCTTCTTCCAGATCCATTTTTAGTAAAGCACCTAAGAAACATGCCATATAATATCACTCCATTTTACAAACTCTGTGCACCCTATTGCTAATTTCATTGGTGACATTTAAGTATGGGAACTCTCTCAAAGGTAATTTGCTATTGTAATCAATCAAAGAATCATCATTAAATTTAAGATTTCTGAAAGTATTATACAGCAGACCAAAGGCAGAAACCTTATGAACTGGCATTTCCCAAGAAAAAAGTATTTGTGTCCAACCCACTCCAAGATCCACTGCTTTCTAAGGCAAAGAACAATCTCTTTGTTCATTAAAAGATGAAGAAGCAGGTACCAACCAGATCTACTTCAGCAGATACCATCTAGATGTGCAGTTGAATTTCATTTCAATCCTGATATTCCGTGCTCTTCAGCATCTGTTGAATGTTAGGAACTGAACATGTATTGGGTTATGAACCTGATGTCCTCCAGATGTGTTGGAACAACAAGATCCAGAATGTATAGGTATTATTTAAACATGTACATGAAGCCCTTGGAAACCTCCTGCCACTTTCCCCTCCACTAGCTCTTCATTTTTGAAGAGTAGATTGATGCAGCTATGGGATGGAACTTACTTTTGATTACTATATGTAAATTTAAGGTGAATTGGATGTAGATTGGTTTATCCAACTCTGTTTATCAACTAGGTATACAGTAGTGAACGTGACAGATAATATAGGATTAGTTCTACTCACAAATTCTTCTTCTGCCTCCCATTTTCCCCATGAAAACCTAATAAAAAATATGGCAAAAGGTACGCTAGACTATTCTTCCTTTACATGGATAGAGAACTGGTTGAACAATCTTACCCAACAAGTATATATCAGTGGTACTGTGTCAAGCTGAAAAAACATGTTGAGTGTTCTACTATACGCTTGAACATATTTATGAGGAACTTGGATGATGGATTAGAAAATATAATTATCAAATTTGTGGATAATAAAAAGTGGGGATAGCAAACATTTGTAGATAGTATCAAGATTCACGAGGATCTTAACAAGACGGAATAATGGGGAAAAAAGCAAGACACATTTCAACAAGCAAAAATGCAAAATCCTTCATTTGGCTAGGAAAAATCAAAAGCATGAATATAAGATGGGGGAGACCATACTGGACAGCAGTACATGCAAAAATAATCTAGATATCTTTGTGGTTCACAAGTTGAATATGAGCAAAATAAATACATTAAAATCCTAGTCTCTATCAATAGAAGGCTAGTATCAGAAACATGGGAAAAAGCATTATTCCTGTCTATTTTGTGATGGTCAGACTACACAAGAGTTTGCAGAATCCAACTCTGGGCTCTGCATTTTATGCAGGGAATTGGTATGGTAGGAGGTGTTGAGTATTTTTGGCTTGAGAAGAGAATATTACAGAAAGAAGAGATCATTGTCTTCAGCTGTGATAGAGAAGACAGGGTAGATTTGTTCAAACTACTGGACTAGATGGGCCAGGGATCCAGTCCAGTAGGGCACTGCTTATGTTCTTATATTCTGTTTATATGCTTATGTTCTTATGATAGTGTCTCATTTACTTTCTATTATTCTGTAATACTGTTATCATTCTTGATGCCTACAGGAATGGCTATCTCAAAACAACTCCCCCCCCCCCAACAAACAAACAAAAAAAACAGGGATCAGATTGATGAGAAAATATCAGGAAATTCCAAGCCTATAGGCTAGAATGGGAAGTAAAAACAATTCCAGAATAAGGTAATGACAGATATCTCACATATGGTTGCCAAGAAAATTACATGGTTATGAAGTCACCAGGAGTCAAGCTTGACTCAAATGAGACTTTAATTTGACTTTTCCATCTTAGATTTAAAAGAGAAATCAATATTCCTTCAATGTGTGTAGAGCCATGGTCTTACTGGTTAGGTATTTGGGTAGCTGAAATCTAAACACAACTGGAGTTCATCAGATTGCAAAATGGACCAGAGTCATGGAAGGTTTAGCATAAGGGAGGTGACATGTGGTTGGATCCAGTCGATGGTTAATGCATCCTTGCAGGAGGGAGTGTTCCCGGCACCCTTTAAAGAGGCGTTGGTGCACCCCCTCCTCAAGAAGCCCTCCCTGGATCCTACTGTACTGGACAACTTTCGTCCAGTCTCCCACCTCCCCTTTTTGGGGAAGGTGGTTGAGAAAGTGGTGGCCTCGCAGCTCCAAAGGGTCCTGGAGGAAACGGATTATCTGGACCCCTATCAGTCAAGTTTCAGGCCTGGCTATGGAATGGAAACGGCATTGGTCGCACTTGTGGATGATCTCTGGCGGGAGCGGGATGGTGGAAATGCGACCATCCTTGCTCTCCTTGATCTCTCGCCGGCGTTCGATACCATTGACCACGGTATCCTATTGGGACGGCTCAGGGATATGGGGGTGGGCAGCACGGTTTTGTGCTGGTTCACCTCCTTTCTCCAGGGCCAATCCCAATCGGTGGTGATAGGGAGCGAGAGGTCCCATCCTCGGCCCCTCCATTGTGGGGTGCCGCAGGATTTGGTTCTCTCTCTGCTCCTTTTCAACATCTATATGAAACCCCTGGGCGAGATCATCCGCCATCATGGGAGGAGGTATCATCAGTATGCTGATGATACTCAACTATATATCTCCATCCCTGGTGAGGTAAGTGATGCCGTGACCGCCCTCTCTCGGTGCCTGGAGGCTGTGAGGGTCTGGATGGGGAACAACAGGCTCCGGCTGAACCCTGGCAAGACGGAGTGGCTGTGGGTTAATGGCTCCTCTGTATCCGGGACGTTGTCATTGTTGGTTCTGGATGGGGTGGCACTGCCCCAGACAGACCCAGTGTGTAATTTGGGGGTCCTCCTGGTCTCACGGCTCTTGCTCAAAGAGCAGGTGGCAGCCGTGGCCAGGAGGGCTTCTGCACAGCTTCGGGTTGTGCACCAGTTACGCCCTTTCCTGGATCAGGATCAGGATGCCCTACATACAGTCACTCATGCCCTTGTTATCTCCCAGATAGACTACTGCAATGCGCTCTACATGGGGCTACCCTTGAAGAGTATCTGGAAGCTTCAGCTGGTCCAGAATGCGGCCGCGCGAGCAATTTTTGGGGCCTGAAGAAGGACCCATATAACACCTTTGCTCCGTGAGCGGCATTGGGTACTGGTTTGCTTCTGGGTCCAATTCAACGTGTTGGTTATCACCTTTAAAGCCCTATATGGCATGGGGCCAGGTTACCTGAAGGACCACCTCGCCCCCACGACTTCAACCCGTCCCACCTGAACTCATAGAAAGGGCATGCTCCGGATCCCCGCGGTAAAAGAACTCCGACTAGCGGGGTCCAGAAGGCGGCCCCCGCCCTTTGGAACATCTTGCCCCCGGGGGTGAGACAGGCCCCCTCACTCCAGGCCTTTCAGAGGGAGTTGAAGACGTGGCTCTGCCATCTGGCCTAGGGCGGGGAGGGAGGATATCAGAAATGGGGTTGGCTGGCCGCTTAGCGGCCTGGTGGGGGCCTATTGGCCTCTTGGAGTTTTTAGCTTTTATTCTATTCTAGTTTTGTAAATTTTCTAGTTTTATAACTTTTATAATTTTTAAACTTTTTATAATTTAACTATGTAATGTGATTTCAGTGACTGTAAGCCACCCAAAGTCCCCCATTGTAGGGGAGATGGGCGGGGACAAATTAAATAGATAAATAAATAAATAAATAATAGTCCATGTACACAGATCTAATAAAGATCATACATTTAAAGTTAAATGCCCTATCCCAGTTTATAGTTGTAATTTGGACTGGAATTAATTCAGGTTCTAGTACAGGTGAAACTCGAAAAATTAGAATATCGTGCAAATGTTCATTTATGTCAGTATGGCAACTCAAAAGGTGAAACCAATATATGAGATAGACGCATTACATGCAAAGCGAGATATGTCAAGCCTTACTTTGGTATAATTGTGATGATTATGGCGTACAGCTTATGGAAACCGCAAATTCGCAATCTCAGAAAATTAGAATATTACATGACATCAATAACACAAGGATTGGAAATAGAACAATATCGGACCTCTGCAAAGTAGAAGCATGCATATGTACTCAGTACTTGGTTTGGGCCCCTTTTGCAGCAATGACTGCCGCAATGCGGCGTGGCATGGATGCTATCAGCCTGCAGCACTGCTGAGGTGTTATGGAAGACCAGGATGCTTCAATAGCGGCCTTCAGCTCCACTGCATTGTTCGGTCTCATGTCCCTCATCTTTCTCTTGGCAATGCCCCATAGATTCTCTATGGGGTTCAGGTCGGGCGAGTTTGCTGGCCAGTCAAGCACAGTAATCCCATGGTCATTGAACCAGGTTTTGGTACTTTTGGCAGTGTGGGCAGGTGCCAAGTCCTGCTGGAAAATGAAGTCAGCATCCCCATAAAGCTCGTCTGCAGAAGGAAGCATGAAGCGCTCCAAAATCTCCTGGTAGACGGCTGCGTTGACCCTGGACTTAATGAAGCACAGTGGACCAACACCAGCAGATGACATGGCTCCCCAGATCAACACAGACTGTGGAAACTTCACACTGGACTTCAAGCATCGTGCATTGTGTGCCTCTCCATTCTTCCTCCAGACTCTGAGTCCTTGGTTCACAAATGAGATGCAAAAGTTGCTCTCATCAGAAAAGAGGACTTTGGACCACTGGTCAACAGACCAGTTCTTTTTTTCTGTAGCCCAGGTAAGACGCTTCTGACGTTGTTTGTTGTTCAGGAGCAGCTTGACAAGAGGAATACGACATTTGAAGCCCATGTGCAGGATCCGTCTGTGTGTGGTGGCTCTTGATGCACTAACTCCAGCCTCAGTCCACTCCTTGTGAAAGTCCCCAACACTTTTGAATGGCCTTTTCCTGACAATCCTCTCCAGGCTGCGGTCATCCCTGCTGCTTGTGCACCTTTTTCTACCACACTTTTCCCTTCCACATAACCTTCTATTGATGTGCTTTGATACAGCACTTTGGGAACATCCAACTTCTTTTGCAATTACCTTTTGGCGCTTTTCCTCCCTATGGAGGGTGTCAATGATGGTTTTCTGCACAACTGTCAGGTCAGCAGTCTTTCCCATGCTTGTGATTCCTACTGAACCAGCCTGAGAGACCATTGAAAGGCTGAGGAACCCTTTGCAGGTGTTATGGATTCATTAGCTGATTAGAGTGGGACACTTTGAGCCTAGAATATTGAACCTTTTCACACTATTCTAATTTTCTGAGATTGTGAATTTGGGGTTTTCATAAGCTGTATGCCATAATCATCACAATTATACCAAAGTAAGGCTTGACATATCTCGCTTTGCATGTAATGCGTCTATCTCATATATTGGTTTCACTTTTTGAGGAGCCATACTGACATAAATGAACATTTGCACGATATTCTAATTTTTCGTGTTTCACCTGTATGTTCAAGTAACCATAGAAGAGAAGAGCACCAAACATGTAGCGAAGGCATCTCAAAAGAAATCGTATCAATGTTCTGACATTAGAACTGAGTGGTGGCAACATATGTCAGGGCAACTACAAAACCTCTAGAGTTTCCATTAGTTTTAGAGGCTGAATAAAAACTAAAAAAACAGCAGAATATAGCTGTAATATTTATAACAGAAACAGGAATGTAAATGTGAAGTCCATGGAATTTATGTGTTCCAACTTCAATAAACCTATGAGCATTAAAAATGATAGCAAGCTCATTCTCTATACTATAAATAATAATAATAAAAAAGTCACACTGTTGCTATTCAGGGTGTGACAAACAGTACCCAAAAATCTCTAGTTTGGAAAATGATATGCCATCTGCTTGTCATTCATTTCAAAGAGCTTTTTTCTCCCACGCTTGGTTGGGCAGGAGATATGATATAAATGATTACAGCTCTATGAATGGAAAAATATAGAGTTTATTCTTTATAGACAGACAGGTGACATGCTTCCATCTTTGATCTTAACCAATGCTTACATATTTCAAATTCTACATGAACCCTGTATTTCTCTTTCCAGTCACTGATGGTTGTCAGCAGTTAAAAGGAAAACCATTCTTTACAGAGACTTTTAGGTTAATCAGCCTGATCACACTAACCACTATGAGTGTTGCTGGCTGGGCCCCTTATGTTTCTGACAGCAAGGGGGTGATTGATTAAAGGGCAGGCAAGGGAAAGGGAAGTTAAACTGTAAATAAAAGAGTGGATGTGTTGCCCTTTTCACTTGGATTCTTTCCTTACAGAGACAAAAAGAGAAAGAACCATATCCTGCAGAAGAGTTTAGATTTAGAGATGGGCAACTCACAGACCACATGCAGTTTCCAGAACCTGTTCATGATAAGTAGAGCTAAAATGTTCTGCATTTTGAAATTGGCTTTTGCAAAAAGGGCTTGCAAATTAATAACATTGGTTTATTTCATCTCTTTTTTCTTTCTTAAAACAGCAGCAACTAAATCATTGTGATTGTTTTAATCTCAAGTTGGTGTTTAAAGGACAATAAGGGTCAAAGCATCTATTTTGCCCTTACTCCTTGTCCCCATCCTGAAAAACATAAAAAGGGCCACAAAAATCAGCCACACTTATAGCAGTGACACGGCATTACTAACTGTTCCTTAACTCTTTGCCCAGCCCCAGCTGTTGCAACTCATGTTTCACCAAGTTGAATGCAATTTATCAGTGTGTATGGACTTTATCTCCCAGAATTCTCAGCAATGGCCATGGAAGCTAGGCACTTTGGAAGTTCTTAGATGTAAAAGGCACCCAAATTGGAAAAGCCTAAATCAAGTCTTATGGCCTGCCATCTTTTCTATAGTGCTTCTGTATCCTTCACTGTCAGGGGCACAGAGGAAGGAGATAATTGTAGAGACAGTCATTCAGGGTATCAGGTTGTTGGGCATCAGTCAATGATCTAAAGAAGAGAACATCTAAATCTATCTTTATTTTTCCCAGAATGTTTTTTTTTAATCAGTTTAGGCTCATATTACCAGCCAAGATTCTACCTAACAGCAGTTATTTATGCTGTGGTAACTCCTACTTGGATTACTGTGATTATAGATGAGGCTGCTTTGGAAAATGTTTCAGGAACTTCACTTAGTTCAAAACAGGGTTAACTGGAAATGGTTTATATAGTTGTATTATGTCAGCGTGTAACATTAGAGTTGTTTTTCTTTACTGGTATCTAGCAAAGTTGTCTAAAATTTTTCAGCTGTCTTCTGGTAGCCATAGGTAAGAGACTTACAGTAGTTACCAGAAGAAATACTTCTTTATCAGTGGTTTCCTTTTTGTGGAATTCCCTTCCCAGAGAGGATAATCTGGTGTCTATATTGTTGTTGTTGCTGTTCTTGTTGTTATTTCTTGTGCAAGGTGAAGATCTTTCAGGCATCTTAAGAACCAGTGTTACGGTTAATGTTTGCAGTATGATGTTATTCTCTTAGTTTCAGTATAACATTGCCTTTTTATTGCTTGATGTTTATATTGCCTTGTCCCATTTTTTAGTAGATTTGTATGACATTCATGGAACTGAGGTGTTGGTTACCTTAGAAATGTGCCGCTTTTACTAACACAGAAACTGTTTGGGGTTCAAGTTGTTGATCCAGCCAAGCTCCAATACAAATTATCAAATGTTTCATTGGGAACCAATGAGACCAACTTAATTACTTGCAATAAACAAAAACAATCTGGGGTACAAGTTATTTTTTAAAAGAATAACTTTAAACAGTGCTAAATCATTGAACTCAATGGGTATTCAGGAAGCACTTGCTGAGAACCTAGCAAACTATCATTCTCTTTCTCATCTGCTAAATGAGCTAAATCAAAAGGCAGAATATATATGAAAGAAACAATAGATATTTAAACAATATCATCTCTCTCCCTCGTCCCCTTCTTTGCAAAATGCCCAAGACAGAATTTGGGGCATATACCATCTTTCTCTCTGTTCAGCTTTCTCCTATTTGGATCTCTCTCAATTGCCAAATTTAGTTGGCTTCTCAGTCCTCACAGACTGAGTTACTGGATTCTTTCCTTGCTGCTGAGAAAAATAAGGGACCAAAGCATTTGGAGATGGATGCAACAAAGTATATTTTGTTAGCATGCACAACTATAGTGATCACTGGGCTCCTTGTCAAAGGAACACAGAAGACCCAAAGCCTACAAGGTTACAGGTTATATACCCTCTGAAATGATACGTAAGCCTTACAAAAGCAGTGCAAATTATAGCATGGCCTTTACAGCAGGAATGTAGAATCTGATAACAACATGGGGTGACCTTACTGTGAGCTGACTTGGTGCCTCTACCTTCTGCATCTTCCAAGGAAGCTCCAAGGCTATCCTTTTTATTGATACTAGTGCCTTCTAACACAAACAACATCCTTTATTATACCCATATATTGACTCCCTTTACTTGCTTATTATCTGACTCCTTCCCTGGCAGGGTCATCTGGCAGCTTCACTTTGCCTGCTCTGCTTAATATGTGCTTCAGCCTCATGTATGTAGAAAGAATATCATTTCTGCACTGCTAATAAATGTGTTATCCTGTCTCTCCTCTATTGTTCATGAGCCTCCTTACTCCATTGCTTCCTGCAAGACATCTGTATTTTCTGTTAGGTGCAGGGGCTGGAACCCTCTCTGGCCATAGGCTGTAGGTAGAAATCCCTTGTGCTTTCTCCTGCTTACCTCTTGCTTACTCATAAAGAGTCTTATGATAAGTCTCTCTCTTAAAACTTTGTTTTCCAGTATTTCTTAGGCTGCTCCAATTTCAGCTTTCTTTTTCTATTTTTTTCCAAGTCATTGCTCTAGCCTAAACTTCTGCTCCAATTCCTTCTTCCCCTTGGCATCTTTGTCTTGCAATCAACTCCACAGCTTTTTATGTGTTTCCTAACTCTTTCAAGTTTCCTTATTGCCTGTTTGCTCCTTGGGACAACTCTCCCATGTCCAAAGATCCCTAATTTTAATTTCTTTTCACTGACTTCAAATTGTGTACTTTATCTCTCATTTCATTTGCCCTTTATTGCTCTCTGTAATTTGTTATTGCCTTTGACTCTAACTTCTTTTTACAGACCCAGTTCCTTTGCATCCAGGGTTTAACTTCTTTACTTCTCCTGCCAAACTCCTACTACTTTTCATCAAACTGTTATTCTTTTATTTATTTCTGTACTACTATTACTCTACTATCTTTTAAGTTGCATGAATGTATATAAAAAATAACAAATATTAAAGAATGATGGTGCTAAGACTAGCAGAGAAAGCAATTTATAGGCTCCCATTAGAAGATGGGCTAGTAGTTTGCTTCATAAGAAAAAGAACTGCTAATTATTTCTCACCTATAAATTCATGAAAACTAGAGACAAGGAGCAATGCATGTATCATCATCCCATTGATTGAGACACCTGATTTTAATTTCCCCTTCAAATGAGCAGATAATCCTAAAGCTTCATATACTTCGTACTTTTTGTTCATTTGTTTGTTTTTGGCACCTTCAAGTCAGTGTTGACTCCTGGCGACTGCCTGGACAAATGCCCTGAAGTTTTCTTGGCAAGATTTCAGAAGTGGGTTGCCATTGCCTCTTCCTAGGGCTGAGAGAAAGTGACTATCTCAAGGTCACCCAGCTGGCTTTGTGCTCGAGGCAGGACTAGAATTCACGGTCTCCTGATTTCTAGTTTGGTGCCTTAACAATTACACCAAACTGGCTCTCTCATATACTTTTGCCACATACAAATATGTAGCTTTGGATCATTTTCCTCAATAAATAAATGAACAAGTATAATGTTTTGACTCACTTATTTAATTGGGTTTTAGGACTAATCTAGTCCTAAATTGGGTTTTAAGACTTATCTAGTTTTAGGACGTGTATGGAGAACAGATGACATTTTTGGTCATATTTATGCAGAAATATTGAAAATTGAAAAAGGTTCACAAACTTTTAAGCACCACTGTATCTACATGGTTTCTGGATAAAATACAGGAGTGATTTACCATTGCCTTCTCATGTACAGCATGAAATTATTCATTTGCCATTGCCATTAAAGTGATCATCTAAGTCTAGCATCTTCCTATATCACTGCTGCCTATTATAGATTCCTGCTTGTTTAGCTGGGCAGCTGAAATGATCTTCATGCCTTGGGTAACCCTGCTGGGAATATATATTCTAATGTTCTTTGCTCATCCCTCCCAGGAGTATCTCTACCATGATAAGGTGGCGTAGCAGAACTTGTGGGGGATGCATTGGTGAAACAAATGTCTTTTTTAATATATATATTCACAAAGATGCCTAAGTAGAAATGAAATTCTGAGGATTTCAGTCTTTCCAAATTTATACACAAGGATATTTTTGCCCTTAGGTGCAGCACATTCAATATTAAAGCTGAACTCCATTTTCTGCTGACAGTGAGCATATTTGCTCTTGAGTTTTGAGATACAGAGGGAAGCAAGAATATACCAGAGTAGCCTTCCTTGAGAAGCTTCATTTTATGTTCAGGATGTAAATGAGTTTATTAAGGAATTATGTGATAGTTGTAATGATTGGATTTGCAAGGCAAAGGCCATAACTTCATGAAAATAATTAGGAAGATTCAATACTCCTCTGTTCTCATTAATTTTAACATTTCAGACAGAGTATTTCTATTCTATTCTTCATAAATATTTATATACTTAAATTATGTTTCTTTTCATTTCTTTTTTTTTTGTTCAAATGTCCTCTCTGTCATACTCCTGCTTTAAAAAAAAAGGGCAAATCTTCAATTTCAGACACCACATGAATATAAGGGAAACTTTTTTTTCTTTCTACTTCATGACATGAGCTGATCTAAAAATCATCTGCTGAAATGTGCTCATTAGAGAGTATTGAACAACTGAATAATAAAGGAACAATATAAAATATTTCGGGATATCCAGAATACAAGCCTACCAGACAGATTAGAATGTATATACAATTTGTTTCAATAGTAGAAATGATCCACAAGAAGAGCTGATCTGCTTTTCAAGCATATGCTGACTGATTCTTTCTAGTTCCATTGTACTTAAATATTGTAAGAAGTTTTGAAACCATAGCCACATGGTTATGCTTCATACTCTGTGCTACAGTTCAGAATCACATTGTTCTTGGTATAGTAATGTATGACAACTATGTGAGGGGACATATTTTCTACTTACCAATAGAGGTGAATATGTGTAGCTCAGGGTTGAACTGTGGAGTCCTGTTACTTAGCTGGGTAATGAAATGTTTGCAAGAAAAGAACCAAGCTCAGAGAACCCCAAGGACTCCACATTTTCTACTTAAGCAGAGAGTTCATTGTAAAGCCTAAGTGCTGGGTAGGAGGCCTGCATTTGTTTTTGCAACTTCCTTTGAAACATAGCTATTACATATGAAACTAACTGAGAATGGGTGTGTTGTCAATGGCAGCCATATGTATAAAGATCCATGATCTTGCCACTGTTGTAAATCCACATGTGATTCTTAGACAAACCCAATCTTTTTGGACTTAGATCCAAAAAGGCCAAGATCTAGAATATGAAGATAATAACAGTTTTTTACATTATAAGCTTGTTATAAAGATTACAACAAACCAAGGCTGTGACATATTTCAGACTGTGGGAAGTGCTAGGCAAAATGTAAGTAGTGTTAAACTGAAGCAGAAGACAAGTATGTTATTAGTTTTGAAATATTGCTGCAAGATATTTTACTTACTCTGAACGTGCAATCCACTTTGAAGAGAATATAATTTTACAAAAGATGTTATCATTCAGGTACATGTGATTTGAGGAGGAAATGTGAAAAAAGTAGATGAATTTTGTAAATTATGTATTTTTTGACATTCAGATGTATCACAGAGACACTATATTTCTCTATTATATATTGCAGTACATATTAATCTCCTTCAAAACTGCCTACATGGTGTGGTTTATATTTCAAAATATATTTCAAAACAAGACTGCTAATCCAGTCTGTTTTAGTAGACATAAAACAACCTATTGTCCAAAGTACCCTCCAGTTATATGACCCTCATTCAGCCACCTCTGAGTTACTTTATTTGTTATTTGCAATTACAAACTAACCCAATCACAGTGCCTTTTATATTTACATATTTCTCAGAGGTTCATAAGCTTAAAAGTCAATTAACAAACTAGGTTTCCTGTGGTAAGGTCGAGATACTGGTCAATTTAGGGAAAAAAAAATGGTAATGCTATGGCTGAAAGAGGAATAATTGTATCTCCCTACTCCCTACACAATGTTTTTATGGAATTTTATCCAGCAAGAGCACTGAGAGGATTTAGTAATTGGGAGAGGGACTTTTAAGGATTTTCTTCTAACCAGAATATGAGGTGGTTATCTCAAGAAACATGTGTCAGCTTGGCAGCTCTCAAAAGCCTGTTTATATTCCAGGACTGAATGCTATTGGGATGATTCTGACTTGATATAGCACTATTCCCAAGTCTTTCTGCCGTCAAAACATTCCCAGGCACTGGGTGAAGTAAGGAAGAAGGTGCAGGAAAACCAATAAATTATCCTTTTCATATATACAATTCTTAACATTCGCTATAAATCACATGGAGCTAAGCCTCTGTGTTTTCTACTAAAGTACACAGGGACCACACAGTCCAATTTAATAGCCTAATCTAGAACCTGAAAATGTTGAGTCAGATCCAGGTTACTTGGAAGGTAATCTGATCCGGTTCTTTCTGAAAAGGAATTTTTAAAAATGCGTGAAAAAGCTATATTTACATTGAGAAGAACAATTTCCTCCCATGATTAATTCCTCCCAAGACTGGCTTCACATATACCTGAAAATAAGAGAGAAAGCTTGGCAAGAAAACTGGAGCCAGCTTTTCCTAATGTAACAATCCGCTGGTTGAATTTTGTCCCAGGAGAGGCTGAATCAGTCCCTTCATTGATTTCTAGATGGGTAAATCTAGACTGTCACACTTTCAAATGGATTTTAATGCCTACCACCTCTGGGTTTGTCCCATCAGCTTGTTTTAACAGCTCTCTGGTTTTCTTGTTTATTTTACTGGCAGTTTAGTACAATAAATGGTTTTGGGTGAGAGAGCTCTGAAGTTTGAGAGGGGGCATTTTTTTAACAGAGTAGTTAAGAAATAACACATAATAAAAGTATGCTTTCAAAGCTTGTGCCAAGACTCAACCATATTTTTAATTACAGGCTCACACTGAACATTGAAGAAAGTTGCACTGATGTTAGTCTCATGCAGATAGAGAAATGGAGGCAATTTAGAGAAAAGGATGTGGCCCAGAAGAAGATGAAGATCCAGAGTGCAAGACAGAATCATCTATAGAATAATGGGTTTAAATTCAGGAAAACTAATTCAAATTGAACATAAAAGGAAAAAAAAATTGCTAACAATAACAGAGGCTTGACAGAAGAACAAATTATTCAGAGAATTGGTGGGGTCCCTTTTACTGGATGTGTTCAAATGGCAGGGTGATGTGTGGGGTATACTTTAATCTGAATTCTTGCACCAAGCAAGGGTTTGGATTTGATGGCTTAAATGACCCCTTCCAACTTTATGATGTTTGTTTATTTGTTTTTGCTGAAATCAAACTATGCTGTATTTATATCATTCATCTAATATTTTACGGAAGTTATCTGCTCAAAAGTAATCTGATGAATCCAAGCTGGGAATTACTGCATGATTTTCAAGATACTTGATCTGTTTATAATCTTCTATATAGACATATTCCCTGAACATATTTCTATCAATGTGAAACTTCAGTTCTTTGCTTTCATTCTATTACTCACAATTTATTTGTGGAGAAGTGTTAACCAAAGAATATTCAGGAGAGCCCATAATAAAAACCCTAAGGGAGGCATGATTGAGAAATCATGCATAGTATGAAAAAATTAGAGATCTTTTTCTCCTTCTTTCAGTTTTAGAATTTGAAATCATTCACTGGAACTCAAGAAGACTCAGGAACAATACAAAAATGAATTTCTTATCACAACATTTAGTTATTGTATTGAACACCAGGGTTGTTCTTATGTTCCTTATAATTCTTGAAAGCAATCACCCTCAGTTGTAGTGATCTTCACCAATTTAGAAAACTTTACAGAGGGACTGAACAAATTAATAGAAGATTGACTACTATCCTTGATGGCAAAGCTTCAAAGGAGTGTTATATTTCAACAGTGCTTTGATTTAACTTCCCTTTGAAGCTGATGTGTGAAGCAATGCAACCAAACACTTCTATGTCACAAAGACAAGTTGCTACACTGTTTCAGTTCACATTTCTGCAAGGGCTTCTTCTTATACTTCCAACAGCAAGAAGTGGCTTCTGTATATACATAATATAAATCTAAAGTATCAGATAACTCAGATGGAGGAATGCAAAGTACCTCAGTGAGGTGAATAACATACTCTTAGTGGCACAAAGTTCTTTGCTGAAGTGATTTCTGGTTGCCTTGGGACAGATTTATTGTTTATTTCTCCAAAATCACAAGCTGCATCACTTAAATACCAGTAACTAGGGAGTATTGTAGAAAGAAACTAGAGACCATCTGTCCATGTTTATGAGTGTCCTGGATGTATCTGATTGTCCACTCTGTGACAAAGAATACTGTACTGTACTGGAGGAGTCACTCTTCTGATCCACCAGGGTTCTTCTTATGTTCCTTATAATTCTTGAAAGCTTGGCTCAGTGTAGAAGAATGGAACGGGAAAAAGCAAGTTGTTTTTCCCTTACTTCAAATTTAGTGTAGAATGTTTCCTAACCTTATTGTTTAGAAGACCACCCAAACTATGCACAATTTTCTCTTTTGGATGAAATATCAAAGGAACAATAGATGCCCTTAGCATTAGCCATAAATTTTCCTTTCATGACTTTAGAAGATGTTTGATCCTGACATAAACTCTCTATATTTCTTCATGAGGCAGATTTAATGGCTACTGGATTCTGGTCAACCATCTATATGTATAGAATTCTTAACAACATTACCTGCACCTGACAATGGTTTGACTAGCAAGAGAAATAACCTTGGCGGGAAAATGCTCCACTGTGTTTGGTACAAAATGGAAAAATGTACAATAAAATAATGATGGATAATGTGCAGGATGCCTGAAGCTGTTGTCTCTGCGAGAGAAAAACTACATTTTTATGTCAGAAAATAAGAATGGTGGATTATAGCAAAATCTAGTTGTACTCTAGAACCATTGAAATCAATGTGATATAAATTAGTAAAGATACATTTGTCTCTGACTTCAATGAGATTAAAGCATAATTTCCTTAATACAGGTCAAAACTGGGTGTTTGGAACCCAGAAATGTTTATTGGATCAACAGCTTGGAATGACATGGCACATTCAAAACACACAACAGTGGGCAAGGGCATGCAAAAACTTATTTTCATTTCATTTAATTTCATTTAAGGTAAGTAAAAGTAGAATAAATTTACAACAGTTATTATGATTGCTTCTCACATATTTAATAATGTTCTTTCACATAAGAATGGCTAAACATCTCTGTTTTCCAGATAATTATTCAAGAGCTGGTTTGTTCAACTGATGGCTAGAGTAGTTTATTGCATTAAAGAAAAAAGCCATAGACAGAGAAAAGATCTGCCTGGAGTACTGCATAACGGTTAAAATCCATAAGTCTTTGCTCTAGAATTTTACATTTAGGTCTTTCTTTTTTCTCTTATCTTTTCAAGTCAATGGATAATTGACCATTTTGCTATACATAAACAAAGTAGTTCTTTTTAGCCTGAAGACTGCTGGTTCTTACCTCCTCAGCTTCATTTTTTATGAACTTTGTCACTATAAAAATACAGTTCATATCAATGGGTTGGGTTCTGAGGGCTACATCCAAGCCTTGGAGGAATACTCCACCTCTTTTATAATCTATTTAAAATTTTTGGCAATCATTAGAGGATTTTCCTCCAATTACTTTTCAAACTTTAAAAGTTAAACATGAATTTAGTTGCCTGCTCAAGTGTAATGAAAGTTCAAAGTAAGCAGTCAGAAAGTGAGTTACTTCAATAAGTATTCATCTCTCATATTCCCATCATGTTCATTTTAAAATGAAGAATATGAAAGGAATTATTAAGTTCCTGTCCAATTAAAACTTCCACGCAACAACATATTTATGGGAAGGCAGATCATTTTTACAATGTAAGAGATTCTTTGAAATGAATTGACTAGTATGCAGGAGACTGGAGGAAAATATCAATGTGGAAAAATGTTGTTCTTGTCATATTTTGAGAAGCCATCATTGATTTGGAAAATTCCTACTTCCGAAATCAATATGGAAGCTATAATGACACTATTTTTCAACATATGCCCTTTTAAAACATTGGGATGGAACTCTCCAAACAAAAAATGCAGCCACATAGTTCATATTGGGCAAAGGTAGGTATATTAGAGACAATATACAAGCATTATATTACAAAAGTCTGGCTTCCAAAAATCAGCATATTAGATAACATTGCATATCTATCAGAAAACTGCGTGTGAAATGCTAATCAGCTGGTGCTGTGTTTTGTTTTGTTTTTAAAGTCACAGTTAAGGCTGGGGGAAGGAGAAAAACTGAGATTGACAGATGTGTTTGTTTGCAGCTGAGAAATATTGAATATTTTATATGTATTCATTGTATAAAAACTGCAGACCAAGGAGATGCTGGATAGTTTCAAGAAAAAAAAATGTTTACTCCTATAACAGGCTTTAAGTGAGCTGCTAAAACAAGAGAGGTGAATAAGTTTTCTTTTTTCTTTTTTCCAGAAAATGATACACAAGCATGACATCAAATCCAACCAGTTTTTTTAGCCCAGCAAACCTAATTTGAGTCTTAGAATCAGTTGAATAATATTTTTCTTTGATTTGCTATATCAGTGAGATGAATAGTACTTCCTCAGTTGTTTTTGGTGGTATTTCACTTGATGGGGGTGGTGAAGGAGGTTGCCACACAAACACACAAATTAAAAAGACTGCTGAATTTTAGGACTGCTGTCTTCTGGACCAGGGATGCATATGCCCTGTAGCACAGTTTTTGCAACCTTGGCTGGGGAATTCTGGGAGTTGAAGTCCACACATCTTAAAATTGCAAAGGTTGAGAAACAATGCTTTAGCACCTTGGTTGTAGACCCCAGAGCTTAATTAAGTGGTCTGTCTGTCTGTCTGTCTGTCTATCATCATCTTTTGTTTTTGTGGATGAATGGATTAAGGAACAAAAATAGGAGCCTTAAGCCTTGAAGTCATTATATACCTGGGGCTAATTTTTCTATCTGGAGTCTTACAGAATAGGGTGGTAGATAAATACTGCAACTAACTAATTAACTAAAGTAAGGAAATAAATGCATTTCAATAAAGTTGCTCTGATTAAGTAGATTAGGGTAGCTGATGAAAGTCAAGAAACGTTAGTATTGTACATTTATTGAACTTAGTGTTCCTTAACTTATTCTTGTGCCTGTGTTATGTTGTCTCTATATCTGCTTGGTTGTTGTTTCTCTAATACAAATAGTAACTTTCAGGTCTGTTCATACCCTGTAACTTGGTATTTATCTTATTAGGTATCCCTGAAGAGAGAGAAATCTCACCCTTTATCAAGACCCCAGTAGAAGATTTGGATTAGAGTTTAATTTAAAAATAAGTTGCAAAGATGCTGAAAAGGATCTTGCTGGGAGATTCTATGAAAAATCAGATCCCTGAGCAACTTGTGTTTTAGCAGTTGTTACATTTGTTTAGAGCAGATATAGGAAATCTTTGGCTCTAGGCTATGTACTGTATGGCCTATCCATAATTTCTTCCTCTGCCCAGACAGGAAAAAGCCAGTGGTTGTGGACACAATCCAGCTGAAATAAATCCCCTAGACCTCATATAGGGAGAGGTAAATAGAGTTGAACTAGCATAATGCTATATGGGGATGACCTTGGGAGACAGGACAATAGGACACAACCAAGGGAACAGTCAGATAAAAGGCAGATTAGCACACAGCAGGAATGTGGGGAGGGCAAGAGGCTCAGAAGAGACCCTCCCTAGTTTTGGGGCTATAAAGGGGATGAGGGGAGAAAAGTACTTTCAGACTTGCAAGATTCTGTTAATGTAACCTTACAATAAAGTAGAATTTAGTAGAACATCTGGTGGTGTTTCCTGTTTGGTCTACCTCGTAAGGCTAACAAATAGTATATTTATTACTGGATGCATTGAAACTCCTACATCCAGGATATTTTAGTGCTTTAGATAAAGTCATATTCTGACACCCTTTGGCTCATCTTCCAATTTTGTTAGAAATTTCAAACAGGCTTTTTGTATATGTCAATTGCAGCCATATTATTATATGCACATAGGTGGAAAGATTTGACTTTACCCACAATGGAGGAATGAATGGAACTTGCTGAGATGGCCAAATTGAGAGTTTTATATAGAGATAAGACATTGTCTAAGTTTAATACAGATTGGAATCCCCTTATTGACGTTTTGCATGAAATAGAAAAAAAATAAAATTATGAAGTATGCATTTGATGATTAGAAAAAAAAAAACAGATTATAGAAAAAAAATATAAGCAATAGTATAACCATAGAGTAAGAGGTTAATTTATATATTTATCCGCACTCAGTCGTTACTGATTCTGCGGCGACTGCCTGGACGAGTCCTTGCAGTTTTCAAGGTAAGTGTTTCGGAAGTGGTTTGCCAGAGCCTCCTTCCTAGAGCAGAGCCCAGCTGGCGAGCGCAGGAGGCGGGGTTTCCGTTGCTTTGTGCCCTTTTCGGGCACGCGCGGCTTCCATATTACCGGCAACTGCTCCCGTCTCCTTTGCAAGGTGCCGCCAGCATTTTTCCTCCTACCGGGGTGAGAGTACCTATTTATCTACTCACGTGAGTTTTTGAACTGTTGGGTTGACAGGAACTGGGGGAGGAAGCAGGAGCTCGCTCTGCTGCGCGAAGGCTGGGCTTGAACCGCTGAAGTGTCGACCATTTCTGGCCGGCAACTTTCAGCATCATTAAACCGCTGCGCCACCGTGTCCCACTAAGAGGTTAATTTACATTTATACTTATAACTTATAGGCTGTAAAAGAAAATCAGAAGTCATTTCTTTATATTTCTTTTTTTTTCCTTTTTTTCCTGTACTTTTAGCTTTCTTCTTTTCTTCTTTGTCTTTTTTCTTCTCTTTTCATTCTAATTATTAGTTTTTATCTTTCTTTTTATAAATTTAATAAAGATATATAAAAAAAGAGAGACATTTTAAAAAGGCACCCACTTCTTTCTTTTTTTCTTTGAGCTTTTGAGATTTACACTTATGATTTTCAGCCCTGGACATTTTTTTTTCCCTCAGACATCTTCACCCTATTTACAAGGCAAAATTATATTTAACCCATGAGCGGGCATGCTGGCTCATGGAGTGCGCTGTTACTGGTTTTCCCTTTTTTATTGTGTTTTTCAGAAGTCTTTTCAATTTTGGCGTGCCTTAAAATTTAGTGCCCTGAGGCCAGTACCTATTTGGCCTTAGCCTAGAGCTGGCCCTGCCTACACCTGTTAATTATTTGTATAACAGTATTATGCTTATTTCTTTCAAAGAATCAGGACAATGCATATATTCTAATGATTGAGTTTCTGCTATTGGACAGTTTATATATATATATATATATATATATATATATATATATATATATATATATAAATTCCTCTCTCACCCCTATGGGTGGTACGTGTCTTCCTCAATCTCGGGTCCTCTACCAGAGGGTTCTGCACAGTATCTGAGCTGTTCCTAGCACTGCACTCTTCTGCACAGAGAGCTCTGATGTTGTTCCTGGGATCTGTTGGAGCCACTCTCCCAGCTTAGGAGTCACGGCCCCGAGTGCTCCTACCACCACTGGGACACTTTGGCCTTGACTTTCCACATCCTCTCGATTTCCTCCTTCAGGCCCTGTACTTCTCCAGCTTCTTTTATATATATATATATATATATATATATATATATATATATATATATATATATTTAATAATAAAAATAATTTCCAAATAGTAGAAAATGTACATTGATGCTGGAGGTTACAACCAATTCAGGGAATACAGGATCCCACACCACACAACAACAACAAATCTGAAGTCATTTTAGAGAGGTTTTATTATTGGTTGAGAAGCTTAAAAACTTGAAGGAAAAAGGAAAAAAGCCACAGTTATTAAGCTCTGCAAAATGCCCAAGAGTCTAAAATAAAGGAGTAATACATATGAGATTTTAACCTGTATAAAGAAGTATATCACCACGGTCTGTTTGAGGTAGACATGATCTTGAGAGAATAGTCTTATGCTCTGCTGAGAGAGACTGGATAATATTTCTAAGCAGTCTACCAGCAGGAATAGAAAAGGTGGAAGCAGAAAAAAAAGCAAAGTTAATTGCCATTCCTCCTTCACCTCCTCCTCCTCCTCGTCTTTCTTTTCAGTTAAAAAAAACCCTCACATTTTGACAGTGAATTAATTTAACTTTATTCCAGCTTTCCTCAATGTTTGGAGATAGGAGGTTAGGCTTATGGATAGAAGGAAATAATGATGTAACCTAAGAAAGAGAGGGTAAAATAAAAATGCAAGTATAACCACTGTCAAAAAAATTGGAAGCTGCTTCTTTATAATCTTTTCTTTTCTTTTGCTTTTTTCTTTCTTTTCCTTTTCCCATGTTCCTTCTTATTTATTCACTATTCTTTTGTTTTTTTTCTAATGTTAGTATTGTTTTTATCTTGTCAAAACGTTCTTCAATAAAAATTATATTAAAAAAAAGAAAGAAGGCATAACAGAATAGGAAAACATATGGCTAATTTCTGATCATCACTGTGAAACTATTACTGTGCAGTAATAAATGGCAATGGCTTTAGGTTTATAAAAAAGAGGGGGGTATACTTGAGATTAGGAGCCATAGCACCTCAAGTATATCAATCTTCCCATATTTTGTGGGCATAGGGAATTTTAGTTTTGGAAAAATTGGCACTGGAGGTAGAAATCTGAGATGTAATCAGTTTTTTTTCCTACCCATAGTCTTTGAGGAATCACATTCTTTGTGTGATGTAATAGTACTACCTAATCCTAGTCAACTATGCAGTCACAGTACAGGAAAAATAGTAAGGTAATATTATTTAATTAACAGGGGTTCATTTTTAGCCCAATGTATATTAATGAGTAGAACCAAGCTCAATAAGGGTATCTGGAAACAATTATTTCAAGCTACAAGGCCAGATAAAGTTTATTAAGGAAGTAACATATTCTGATAGAAAGTCTGTATCGCTGAACTTTCTCACTTAGTGGGAGAAAAAGGGAGGAAATGCTCCAATCTCCTGAAGAAAATAAGATAAAGGGGGGAGTCTAAGAGTCTTAATTTTCCAGTCAGGGTGAAGCAAAATGGAGGCAAAGAGAGGAACTGAGAGGCCAATAAGATAAAAGGTTCAAAGAGGAGATGTATCTCCAGCATATCCATTTCAGTATTTCCATGATAGCTAGACAGAAGCAATCAGCTAGCCTGATGCACAACTCAAATTATACACTGTTTTGTTTGGTTAAGCTCCAACCCCTCTCTTTTACAGAGAATGTGAAGGGAGGAAACAGTATGTAACATAAATTGTTCTGAAAAACACATTGACCGAGAATAATAATGCATGCATACTCATATGCTAATGTACATAATCACACATAAAAACCTGGCAACCCTTCAGCCTCTGACTGACAGGTCCTTAAGAACAACCAATATTCAATTTACAATTATGTTTGCTAATTTTACATATTATAAAAGCAGAAGCAGAAAAAGAAACAGAGAACTGAATGAAGAAGAAGAAGAACAGAGAAGGAGGATAATCTATTCATTCCTAGAAATTTGAGATCAAGTGGGTCATTTCTTGGGTGATAAATCAAGCTGGATGTGTAACAAATACACACACACAAGTACATGCACACTAAAACATATTTGAACTCGTGCACAACCTAGACTTTTTCCAAGCTGATTGTCTGTGGTACTATTTCAGCTATAAAGCAATGGCATTTACAGCCTAAATATCAAAGCTGGAAGGAATTATACCCTATTAATCTATCCATAGAACAACACTAAAACTAAGCATGTAAACTAAGCATACTAATTAAAATTATCTAGCAAAAATAATAATATACACAATAACCAGAATGTAGTTAGTTTGACATATGGATACAGATAAAAGCACTTATGAACCAATTTTTTAAAAAATGAAGTTCAAATTGTGGCTCTGAATATTGTCTATCTCATACCATTTAATAATCCGATCTATAATATTCCGTTATGAACTTTCTTTCAGGAATGGAGCATTTAATGGCAGTTTGTCATGCTTATGATCATCAAGATTAATTGCATTAAGAAAAGTGTCTCCTAATAGTTGCATGCGTTTTCCACCCACTCCCCCACTCCCGAAATGTAGAAATCTCATTGTAATTAGGAAATGGCATTAAAGAGTATACAATAGGGGCTAATTTGGCACTCATATTGAAATAAATAAACAGTATATAAATAAACAGTTTGGTGTTTGGTGACCAGTTAGGTCATTCCTGTTGCTATTTTCAGTGATGATGTACACTGGAAGAAGGGGAAAAGAAATAGATTCCTTTATTAAAAACTACCACATGAGTTTGATCTAGCACTGATTAACTCTGTAGTTCAGAAGAGTAAAGTTATGATATCATATCATAAAACAATTAAGCATATTTGTGGGAAATGTTTCTTTGAGGGTTTTACATCAACAGTAATTGCGTTACATCAAATGACTTGAAAGAAAGGAAAGCTGTAATACCAATGATGTTCAATTATCCATAGGAAATTACAGAAGATTTTTATCCTTCTCACCCTAACGCTTATCTTTGTGTGCACACACCAATAAAAGAAAGATCTCATTTACATTATAGTAATCTCAAGTCTTGTGAGTGGTGAATTTTATCAAAACCTGGAGCACTTATTACTATAATTGAGGTATAAAAATATATAACATTTTTAGACTGAGTTCAATGCAGAAAAGTAACTGTTTTAAAGTAACATAAGATAAGACTTTCAGGCAAGACTGAAATTCTCAGCTTAATATTGCTTAAGCTTATGTTTAATTCCTAAAAGCAATTTTTACCACAGTTTTATCTGAAAAAACACTTTTTTTAATGGTATGAAAGGCAGTATGTTGTAATGATTAGAATGTAAACTTAGAAGTTCACCACTGGTTCAGATCAAAGCAAGACTTGAACCAACTGTTACCTCTCAGTCTAATCATTCTTACAAGGCTTAGTAAGCAAAAAAATGAGAGGGCAATAAAAATGCAATGGGGTATATGATAGGTTTTCACGATACATGATAAATTCTGAAATTTCCCATATAGCTGCCACACATAGTCATTCAGTGCAGAAAGAAAGGGAGGGAAGGAGGAGGGAGGTATATAGGAAGCCATTGGTATTTTATATTTCAGATTCAGTTCAATTTAAAATATGAACACTTTGCAATATTAATTTAGAATCTCAACCTCCCTCAAAAATTGCAATGAGTGCCTCCTTATTAACAGAACATTTTGTACTGTATGGCAACACACCCAGAACGCTTGCTTTATAAATTTTATTGCTGCAACAGCATCTTTATTACCTTGATGACTAGCATATTTTAAGATTGTGTTAGAAACTGGTTTAAGCTCTAATAGTAAACTCACTCTGGAAGGTGCAGGGTTGGAAGTGGAGGCCTAGTACTTGAAGTCCTGAACCTGATCAATTTTGTCAAATTCTTTTGTTAATTTCCCATTTAACCAGGGACTTAAAGTGCATTCTAGAGAAAACTAAAACCTTAATTTTTGAGAAATTGATTTCAAAAAATTCCCTAGAGCAGTAGGATACTAAAGCAGCTAGACATCTATGAAGGCCTCCTTGGGTTTTCTCTAGAATGGCTGCATCACTTGCATACAAGAGAATTGAAACAGGTGGTAGGAAAATGTTGAAGGGTGGAATTCTGGTTTATAAAGGTCCACAATGAAGTAATTTATATAGAATTTGAACAACAAGGGGCCAACTCTTCTGAGGATAAGGATGGGAGTGGTTAAATCACCATTACAATTGCCTCCAATTTTCATTGCATTTTTTTCATGTAACCTGAGAGAGTGATGATCACTGGATGTTGTGGCTAATGTCCACCATAGTCTCTTGTGAGGAATTGAGTTATAGGCCACCCTTAATAAAAACAACATAAATGGTGTCTTTGGTAGGGCTAGAGTACTTTTCAGCTAAATGGTACAAAATTGCATATTGATCCATGATGGAATATCCTGATCTAAACCCTGCTTGTTTGGGAGCCAAGATATTCTCTGAATATATCCAATCTAAACGTTTATGGTATCAAAATTGAGCATAAAGTTTGCTAATTATTGTCAATAAACTGATTGGGTAATTGCTGAATTTTGCCTATTGTCTTTCCTGTATATTGGAAGAGTTGCAGAATTAAGCCACTTTTTGGGTTGCTCCCCAATTAGCCAGTGAGCTTCATTGGCTGAGGGAGACTAGAACCTAGGTCTCCCTGCTCCTAAAACAATCTCTTAACCACTACATAACCACTGGTTTTCTGTGAGAATGGGGAGGAGGGGGCAGGAAAACCTGAAGCAATTTTTCATCAATCCTTGATGAAAGATGTCCCAACTATTAGGCATGGCTTCTTTTCTGTCTCATCATCAGGCAAAAAGAAATTGATCCTGGCACTCTGCAGAAACAAAATATGAGCTCAGTCATGGAGGTAGGACACCTTTCCAGACCTACAGATTCCAATCCTGAATGCAGGTCTGTGCAATAACCACACAAGGACAAGTTGAATGCTTTTACAAAGCACAGTGACACATCTTTTCAATTTCCATATGACTGGTCTCTTCAGATATCTCAGCCCAATATAAATTGTATGTGAAGCATCCCTTTGTAAACCAGTTGAAACATATAGTTTGTTCTTCTCTTGTCACAGGCATGGTTGCAGTGTATTACTTTCCATCATCCATCAAAATAACATGATGGTATAAAACTGTACTTTTAGATTTGCAAGCTGTTCTCTGGCAAGTTTGCTTCAAACAATATATATAGATAGTTTCACACACTTTATGACAGCATGACCACCAGAGAAATTGTGTAAGAACTGTGTGCCAAAAAATGGGTGTGGCCCAAATTAGCAATTGCTAGAGTGAATCCCAAATTGGATTGAGCAGGGATTGGCAGCAACCCATCAATTTCTTCTTTATAAATTTTTGTCTATCTCTTACCCCTCCTTTTTCACCAATATTCACTGTCACCTGATTTCTTTCACATCCAGGTGGTCTCCCAGGGTCCCCATCTATCTTTTTTTCCTATGTTTTCTTCTCTCATTCCTCCCAGTTGGAAAAAAAAAAAAAATCTTCCCTTAAAGCAGTTCATTTAAGGGCGGGGGAGGGGGAGCATCCTATTTATGAGGATGGAACCTTTGTTTCTGGGTTTGAAAGCTAAGCAGGTTTGGGCTTGCTTAATATGTGGACAGGAGCCCACCTGGGAAACTAGACTGGGATGTAAAAAAAGTAACAGAATCACACCATAGAGGTCATCTAGCCAGTTCCCTGCTCAGTGGAGGATCTGCCAGGTGTACAGAAAATATGAATAAGGGGAGATGTGAAAACAGTCTTCAGATATCTGAAGAACTGACACACAAAAGAGGGAATGGACTTATTCTGTATTGCCACACAACTAGAGGGCTGAGGAGGGAAGTTGAAATTTGACAACAGAAGGGGCTTCCTGACTGTATGAGCTGTCAGCCAGTGGAACAGGCTGCCATATGATTATTTATTAGAGGTGCTCTAGTGAATCTTTCTTTGAGCACAGAGTTGGACTAATCAATTTCTTCAACATTATGGAAAGTGACAGATAAAGGAATCTGAAGAATGCCTGTTTTAAACGTGAATAGTATGATGTCTGGGATGAAACTTGATGCAAGTTCCAAAGGATAATACCATCAACTCTAGAGACTGGATAACAGTGTGCCCATACCTAGATAACATAACACAATGTGATAGATAACTCCAAATGCCTCTGCTCCATTTTATATTGTGTTATCTATTGAACCCTGATGCTGGACTTCACAGCAATCCTCTTCAGAGTTATTTTTTTCCCACCAAGAATTCCTGAATGAATGAAAGGAAGTGTCCCACCTGATCAGAACTGCAATTTTTGTTTCTTCTTTTGTTTCAAACTCCATAGGCATAGATGAAGGAGTAAAGAGGGAACTGCACTGTGTTATGTGCAGTGAAATTGGTGTAGGTGACTTCTTTCATAAGTTCTGGCAAACACGTAGAGAATTATAAAAGAAAACAAAAGAGGGTAATGATTGAAATTGGTATGCTTCTTTGTGCCCTCCTTAAAATCTGAAGGAGCTTCCATGGACATCCATATGTATACATATATATGAATGAATAACAATGCTGGGCATCATTTTCTAATCATACAGCTAATCAACATTTCTCGTGTTGCAGAATCATTCATCACATTATTGAGTTTTAAATGTTGTCCTATATGTGGGATATGAACCCAGAGATTGTGGAACCATTAAAACATATTTTCTCCAAAATGGAAACATTGTTCTGATGTGATTTATTTCTGGATGAACATATCAGTTCTAATTTTTTTTTTTTTTAATCTTCTTTACAAAAAAAAAAAAAAGATTTGCAGATTTGTTATCATTTCTGTAGGGTTCCATGCCTTCATTTCTGATCATAGGAAACTTGGAGCAGATGATGATCTGAGCTTACAGGTTCTCAGATAACAAGATACCATGACTCTATTGCTTTAGGATATTTTCAGCTCCGTATCAGATTTATCAATCTACCCACAAATTCTGAAACAGAATTGAAACAGAATAGTAAATCCTACCCTGAGAATATATATTCAACAACACTACTGATAATGAATAATTCCACTAACTGTAATGCTGCAATACATATGGATAGCTTTGGTTTTAGATTTTCCCCAAGAGATCCTGGAGTGAACAGCAGCATGCTCTCATCATAGAAAGCAGGAAGGCAGCCAGTAATGTATTTACTTTGAAGGGAGTCTGACCAACAAATAGAAAATTGAACTATAAGAAAGAGATTAGATGGTAAATTGGTTGCCCTCCAATTCTAACTTTTCTCACTCCAACCTCATCCAGAGTGCTGTAAGGTACTGGTGATTTGCTCCAAAGGAAAATAAACTGGAGTAGAAACAGCTTAATGTGTGAGACACACTAATGAAAAACTGGGTTGCTGATGTATATTTTACTTGCACATCTGTGTCTTTAATTGAAGATCTCCCAGTATTCCTGAAATCTAATATGCTTCTCCCTTTGGAACAAGAAATAAAATTAATTTGCCTATTTTTCTTTTGCCTGTAATGTCCCCAAAATGTTCTAGAATATCACAGAGATAAAATGGAGGCAATAGTAAGAAATGTTAGAGAAAATTTTTAGCCTTACTTTTCTAAGCCCACAAGAAAAATATTCATGGTTCACAAATAGCCCCTATACTTCTACTTGTCTCTGTAAACTACCAGTAAATGAAAGTGAAACATTGTGCTTATTTTTTGTGCTCTACAGAAGAAATAAAGGTCCATACTCCATAGTATGTTCACACACTGAAAAAGAAACACACATACAGCATGCCTCTAATAAACCTACTGCTTCCTTGGGAAGTCTGGCTCCATTTCTTGCATGATATTATTTTCCTGTCCAGTTTAGCCCTTGGCTGCCCATATATTTAATAACAAAAACAGTAATAATATACTGCTCCTCAGCTGCCCTCCCCCACAAAAACTGAGACATTTTACGTCAAAAAGAATTTAGAAAAAATTATCTGACTTTGATTGTAAGGTTACATCAGGCAGTTGCCTGAATTTATTTACCTAATGTTATCCAAAGCTGAGCTTTAAGATTACATTTCCCTCATTTCAGGATATGCCTGAATTGGCAAATATGTCTCCACTTTACACTTGACCAATATGAAGTTCATTAATGACACAAATGCAGACTGTCCTGACCTACCATATATTCTCTTTGCTTCCTCTCAAAGCAGGAATTTAAGAAGCAATTAATTGTTGAAATGATGCATAACTATCAGAAAGAGCCAATCCTAGAAATGGCAAGGCCTTCTGAACTATTAGAAAATAAAGTGGATTTGTGTGCTATTTCTGAATGCAGGTGAATTCACAGAAGGCTGGGGAAACGAGAAGATGATATAATTGTTGTGGTTGTTTCAAAAATTAAAAGTAACCATATATGCAAATATTGCCAAAAACAACATCGAGGAATGCAAAATACTGTTAGATAATAAAAGTCCAAAATATGTTTAGACAGTAGGCAAGTAGGACTGCACACTTAGTCACACAATCAAGCTGTATCATTTTTTTTATTATTTATTTCATAGAAGGCCATTGTCCTCATTGATTTGTGAGAGCAGTCCTTCAGCTGTTTTAGCTCCTGCAGACAATGGCTGATAGCATAGGGGACAAACCTCTGGCTTCACCAGTGTACAAATATTTGGTACTATGTTCCATCTTAATATTGAAGTCCATCCAATTGGTAACAATTCTACATTATTTTTAAGAATGGTACCATGATATAAGTAATATGAAGAATTGTAGTGTTTTTAATACTCTCTGAGCCTGTGTTGTTCGATTGAAGATGCTTCATGGGCACTGGTGATGTTACTTAGCCAGGTAATGAAACATCTGCAGGCAAAAAAACGAAGCTCAAAGGGCACCAGGGATTCCACAGTTTATGTTGGGATTTTTTTTATTTTTAAATGTTCATCATGGAAATTTGCATAAAATGTCATCAGGAAGATTTGCATGAACTGTACAGTAAGGGAAGTTTATATACACATTTTACATGTTAGAAAAGTTGCAGACAAATACAACAGCTAATTTAAAACAACATTTTCCAAAAGAAGTGTAAAAACAATTTACAATAGATGGAACACTCATTCTACTAACATAGATAATAAAATAATCCAGATTTGTACTGATGTACTGATGTACAAATCTTCCTTCCCCAGCAAGGGTCAACAATCACTCACATTAGCATCATTTCGATGCTGGGTGAAGACTTTATATTTTCCCAGGCTTTTTGATTGGCTTTCAATTTGCATTTTTTAAAATTTTGAATGATCACCTTGCTGCTGATGTTTTCATTTTGCATTTTATTTGATTCTATTGTATATCGATTTGATTCTAATTGCATTTTAGTGTGTTTTATTGTAAACTGCCCTGAGAGCTTAAGCTATTAGCTGTTTTTTTTTAAGCTGAATAATAATATGAATAAATATATAAATCTCTGTGTCAACTTTTTATGAGAAAACAGGTCCAATAATCAGATGTCTGAATAGGTACTCTATACCCAAAGATCAGCCCTTGTTCTCACTTTTTGGGAAAACAATAAAAACACTTATTTTATTTATCTACCCACCACACACTAACACATAGAAAATGTGTGTGTGTATGTATGTGTGTGTGTGTGTATATATACATACATACATACACACACACACACACACACACACACACATATATATATATATATATCTCCTCCTATTCTCAGGAAAACAAATTTCCTGAGAATAAGAATGAAAAGAGAAGTAAAGTAAGCCCTAGAAAATATTGCTAACAAAACTGCTGCAGGAGTTGATAAAATACCAGCAGAACTGTTTAAACTTTTCCAAACCGATGCTGTTCCACTTCAGATCACAGTTTCTAAATAGGTATGAAAAACATAGCAGTGGTGAGACAAAAAGAAAAAGATGTTGGCAGAAGACCATGGCTAGACTTTATCACTGATATCACAAGCATAAACTTACAAGAATTCAAAGCAGCTTTGGATTTGCAAGAGGAGTATATTGTATCAGTGAGGCCATTCCTGAGGAGAGATGAAGAGAAAATATTGGACGTTTCTGGGAGAAGACAAGATGATGGGGAATCAGCTGGTGGGATAGTACAAGAAAGGACTAAAGTTTAAGCTTTTTAAAAGTAAACAGAAGGTTTACAAACTCAATTTTTTTTGCACTATAGTTAATATATGTGTTGAGGCTCTCGGTATTATTAATAGGATTTATTTTTATGACCTGAATGACAATGTTTAAGGATTTTGGTATAAAGTTCACTAAGGTTAAGATATATTTGTTATTAAATGTATGGAATCTTTGTTTTTATATGTGCTAATAGTAGTAAGGTTTTTATAAGTATAAAGGTAGAAGAATATGACACTGTTTATAATTTTATTTTCTATATATGATGACAGCAGCAAGGTTTTAAATGTATGCAGGTGGAAAGAAAAGATATTGATCACTGAGGAATGGGCCGACCTGGCATGTATCACTGAAACCTGGCTGGGCTCTGAAGGGGGGGTGCCCCTTTCAGAAATGTTCCCGGCTGGGTTTATGGTTTGGCAGCAGCCGAGACCCCAGGGTAGGGGAGGAGGGGTAGTAGTTGTCATCAGACAATCTCTGTTGGCTGTCAATGGCATGCTCCACAAGTGGCCAGTTGTGAGACCCTGTTCCTGAAATTGGGTTCACAAGCACAATTGGGATTGTTGTTACTGTACCAGCCTCCCTGCTGCATAGCAACCTCCCTGCCTGAGTTGCTGAAGGCCATCGTGGGGCTGGCAGTGGAGGTCCCCAGACTTATGGCCTCGGGACTTCAATCTGCTGTCCTGGGGTGTGCCTCAGAGGCAGCCCGGGAGTTCATGGCTACCATGGCAGCCATGGGCCTGTCCCAGATTATCTGTGACCTGACTCAGGACAGTGGTCTCATATCAAACTTGGTTTTCTTGTCAGAGCAGTGGCAATGTGATCTGATGGTGGAATTATATCTGTCCCCCTTGTCATGGTCACATCATGTCCTGGTGGCCTTGAGATTCTCCTATGCTATTCCCCTCCACAGGGAGGTAGAACCCATTCAGTTGGTCTGCCCCTGGCAATTGATGGACCCAGCTGGGTTCCAAAGGGAGCTGAGGGATATACCAGAGAGTCTGCTGCATGGTCCAGCAGAGGCCTTGGCTGCTACCTGGAACAGAAATGTGGCTAAGGTCTTGGACAAGATTGCGCCCATGCAACCTCTCTTGACCCATCAAACCCAACACTCTCCATGGTTTACAGAGGAGTTGAGGGTTTTGAAGAGGGTTAAAAGAGGTCTACAGCACTGCTGGAGGAAAACAAGGACCAAACCCGACTGAATACAAGCTAGAGCTGCTATTAAGGCCTACCTTGTGGCAGTAAGAGTGGTGAAACGTCAATATTTCTCTGCTCTTATTGCATCTGCAGAATGCCGCCCGGTGGCCCTGTTCAAGATCACCCGATCGCTCTTGGGAAAGGGGGGCTCAGTAGCCCATTTACAGGGCCACACAGAGGAGTTTTCTAGGCATTTGGAGGATAAAATCACTCGGATCCAGTTCCAGCTGGAGACCAAGCATGAGGCATGGTCTATAGAGATGCCCAAGGTAAGTTCTTACCCTGTTATCTGGGAAAAGTTTGATCCTGTTGAACCCGAGGAAGTGGAGAGTGTCCTCTGGACAGTCAATGCTACCACCTGTCAGCTAGATCCAAGTCCCTTCTGGCTAGTTAAAGCTTCCTGGTAGGTGACATGTGGGTGGGTCCAGGCAGTGGTGAATTCATCCTTGAGGGACCGGGTGTCTCCAGCTGTCTTTAAGGAGGCACTGGTGCACCCCCTCCTCAAGAAGCCATCACTGAATCCCACCATACTGGACAATTTTCAGTCCAGTCTCCCACCTCCCCATTTTAGGGAAGGTGATTAAGAAGGTGGTGGCATTACAGCCCCATAGGATCCTGGAGAAAATGGATTATCTAGACCCTTTTCAGTCAGGTTTCAGGCCCAGATATGGGATGGAAATGGCATTGGTTGCACTAATGGATGATCTCTGGCAGGAGCGGGATAGGCGAGGTGCATCCATCCTTGCTCTTCTTGACCTTTCAGCGACTTTCGATACCATCAACCATGGTATCCTTTTGGGTTGGCTTGAGGAGTTGGGGTTGGGTGGCACAGTTTTGTGCTGGTTCTTTGCCTTCCTTCTAGGTCAATCCCAATCGGTGTTGACTGGGGGTGAGAGGTCCAGCTTGCGGTCCCTCCTTTGTGGGGTGCCCCAGGGTTCGGTACTCTCTCTGTTCCTTTTTAACATCTACATGAAACCAGTGGGTGAGATCATCCATCACCATAGGATGAGGTATTGTCAATATGCTGATGATACCCAGTTATACATCTCCATGCTGGTGAGGTGAGTGATGCCATGACCACCCTTTTGCAGTGCCTGGAGGCTGTGGGGGTCTGGAATGGGTGCAATAGGCTTCAGCTGAACCCTGGTAAGATGGAGTGGCTATGGATTGGAGGCCCCTCTGTATCCAAGAATTTACCATCTTTGGTCTTGGACGGGGTTGCCCTGCCCCAGACGGATGTGGTGCGTAATCTGGGGGTCTTCCTGGACTTATGACTCCTGCTTGAGGAGCAGGTGGCAGTCATGGTTAGGAGGGCCTTTGCTGTCCCTTGTGTGGTACACCAGTTACCACGGAATCAGGAGGCTCTCCGGTCAGTCACTCATGCCCTAGTCAACTCTCGGCTAGACTATTGCAATGTGCTCTACCTGGGGCTACATTTGAAGACTATCCAGAAGCTACAGCTGGTCCAAAATGTGGCTGTGTGAATAATTTTGAGTGTCACAAGAACAGTGCATATAACACCTTTACTGCTTCTGGGTCCAATTCAAAGTGTTGGTTATCACCTTTAAAGCTATACATGACATGGGTCCAGGTTACCTGAGGGACCATCTTACCCCTGTCACATCAACCCGTCCCACCTGGTCAGGCAGAGAGGGCATGTTGCGGGTCCCATCAGTGAGAAAATGTTGACTGGTGGGGCCCAGGACGAATGCCTTCTCTGCCATTGCTCCCACCCTTTGGAACATTCTCCCCCCAGAGGTGCGGCAGGCCCCTACCTTACTGGCCTTCTGGAAAAAATTGAAGACCTGGCTCTGCCAGCTTGCATGGGGGGATAACAACTCTACCCAATCCTGGGGGTGGCTAGCACCTTGATGAGACTCCCTGAGTGATTGCCAATTATTTTGGATCTTTTTATTTTTTATTTATTATTTTTTGGGGGGGAGGTAATGTTAATTGATTTTAATTGTTTTGTAAACCACCCAGAGTCATTTAACGAGATGGGAGGTGACACATTTGATAATAAATAAATAAATAAATAAATAAATAAATAAATAATAGTGAAATAATGGTTTGTGTGATGGATAGAATTGGCCGAGATGGCGAAATTGATAGTTCTGATTTGAGATAAGACATTGGTTTTTTTGTGGGATATACAAAAATGAAATTATGTTGCATAGGTTTGATGATTAGAAATAATATGGGTTAATAAAATAATGGAAGTTATGTAGTAAATTTAGAGCAAGAGTTTGATGTATATTGTTACTCCTATCTGTTGTGGGATGGGTCAGAAGTCGTTTCTTTGTTGTTGTTTTCTTTTCTGCACTTTTGCTTTTTACTATTTTTCTTTTTTTCCTATTTTTATTATTAAAAGCAATTAAATTAGTTTTGGTTCTTTTTTTATTTATTTAATAAAGTTATAAAAAAAACAATTCAAAGAAGTTGTTGCTGATAGGCACTACAAGAAAACTTGGCCATCGGGTCTCAGAGAATTGGAAGTAACTGAACAACTAAACAACAACCAAAACAAGAAAAAACTAAAAAGGCAGATCAAGCCTAAGGACCATATAAAGCATCTTTTCCTTCAGTACGTGAAATGTGAAGACTTTTTTTCTGAAGTGTACAGTTCAAATATCTAATAGATATAGTAAGATGTGGGCTTTATTGTTAAGTGAACTAGGCAGATATACAGTAAATGCTAATATAAATCAGTAGAGAGAGAAAATATCTACAAATCAATATTTATTTATTTATTATATGGGTATTTATTTTTAAAGTGTTCATAGTTATCATCATTGCTCTGGGACTGCTCTGGTGGGGCAAATAAATAAATAAATAAATCCCTCTTTAAGTTAGCAGACATTAAAATCCAGTTACCGTTTTTAAATAGGGTTTCGGTTATGCATTGAGCTAATACTCTCTGAGATGGAATGAAAGGGCAAGATGAAAATATCAGAATGCTGTCCTTCCACTCTAGTTGGTGCACAAAGAAAAGAAAGAGGAGATAGATGATGTCAGAGGACTGGGATTTTGGGTTGGGTGGAGGAGATAACAGAATTATGAGGAAAGCACCACTGGATAAGTCACATGTCCACTGTAAAATTAAGCCTTGTTGTGTTGTGGATATGTTTCCCAACAGGCAAAAAATGACATTGAATCCCTGTCATGAAGTGCAAAGACCAAAGAATGAAACTAGCAGCATTGCATGGAATTAGGTTGAGTGTTAAACCCTCAAACTGAAGGGGGCATAAAGAGAACTATTGCAAGAGTTTGGGTTGAAGAACATTGTTGTCCTGCTTTTTTTGTGGGACGTCAGGGGCCACACTTGAAAAACCCCTGGTGGGATTGCCATCAGGTTCTGAACTAAGTCACTAATATTAGTTCACATTGGTTCTATATTCTGTTGAATTTTTTTTTACCAGTGATGTAAAATAAATAATAATTGCAAGTGTCATTAATTACAGATATCAATTATTTGTAGTAGCTTTATTTGGAAGTGAGTAAAAATTGGGGACTGAAATGGTATTTTACACTAATGTAGACTGGAAGAGGGACAGAGAGATTTGTCACTTGTCTCATCACATTTCTAGTGGAATATTCATACACTTTTAATGTAGCCTTTCCTGTTTTCAAACATAACATATTGGATTTGTGATTTATTGCTGAACAATACTGATCTAAGCACTGTTCTGAAGCTCACAGTTATAGTCCTTGGTTTACTTATTGATCTTGTACTTCACAGGTTTTTAACATGTCTGTTTTTTTTAAAAAAAGGTCATTGCCTTAGTCTGAAAGTCAATTAACCCAGATGGTAGAATGAAAAGTTCATGTTAATCTGCTAATGTAAATCTCAGTGGTGATTAATTCAAATCTTTATAGTGGCTGCAGGAAAGTAATTTACTCTTTTATAGGATGAGTCTGCATGTTTTCCCCTGAACTTGAGACATTTTATTATAATGAATAAATAATTGCCATAGATTAATTTTACAAAATTAGTGTGTAGGCTTATAATATTTCGGATCAATTTGCATCACTATTGATATTGCACCATCAAGCCAAGTAAGCAAGTGATACGCTAGGATCAAGTCATTGTTATTTTTTTCCCCTTCCTATTAGATTTTGATTACAAGGTTTCAATATTTCATCAGCCTTTATTGGTTTTCTAAAAAGGCAGCCATTATCAACTAAGATCAGGATTAACACAGTAGCTCATAGGAACTCAAGGGTTTTATATTACAGTCATGTAGCAGAGTGCATTCTGATAATTCGTGTTGTTAATTTTGTCCTGTTGGAAAACTCCAATAGTTCTGAATGCTCTAAGTAAAAGAAGAGCTAATTAATTTACAGGCTTTCCAAATGAATATGAGTCATATATGCAAAAAGCCATTTCTGCTGAAGGAAGAAGGACTCCCAAGACACCATATATAGGTTCAGTGGTAAGTCACTAGATGTTATTACTCCACCTTTGACAGAAAGAATACATCACAAATACAACTTTACAAATGGAAGCTCCCCAGCATTGTGTTGTTTATTTTGTACAGACAAAACTGCGCTCTCTGATATTTCTATTACTTATTTCTTTCTCACTTATTTCTAGTACTTCTACAAATCTTACTAATAAAATTTCTTGGAGAAGTACTCCCTACTAATTGTGTGTCTTATTCTCTTCTCAAATTTGTTTAGTCAGGTTTGCTTAAAGGAATCAAGAAAGACAGAGTCAGGCTTATTTTGCTATTCCTTATTTTTGTAGTTTGTTCTTTCTTGTGCAATTTTTTCCCCCAAACCCAGACCCTTTTACCATTATCTTCCTTAACTTTCAATCTATTTATTTGACCTGCAGTGTAGTCCCTGTTAGTCCCTCTGTCTAGTCCAGTCTTTCTCAACCTTGGGGACTTTAAGATGTGTGGACTTCAGCTCCCAGAATTCCCCGCCCAGAATTCTTGAAGTTGAAGTCCACACATCTTAAATTTCCCAAGGTTGAGGAACACTGGTCTAGTCTGTCAGCAGTTCTTAGCTCTTCCACTCCCTACTTCCATTCCCTTTCAGTACCTGTTCATTCTCTACAAACAAAATCAAAACAAAACAAAAATCCCCAGATTTTTTCTTCTCTTTGTATTGGTTTATTTTGTCCTCTGCTAAGCAATGTAATTAGAGTGGGTTTGAGTGTTCCTGATAGACCAGCATTTTAAAACTTGACAACTTTAAGAAGTGTGGACTTCAATTTCAAGAATTTCCCATCCAGCATAATCTATGTCTTTATATCATGCATTATATGCACAATAGTGAGGGCACAGCCTTTTACAAAAATGTTGCATAAGCAGGGCATAACATGTAATTCCCAGAAGTCAGTAACGTTGTCAAAGAACCAGCAAACCTTTACACCCCAAAAAGAAGTGGTCAGAAGGGAGTAGACTCTCTAGTAAGCATTCACCTGACTTAACTAGTATTTATGCCAATAAATAGTATTTATCTCCCTGAAGTCCTCTATTTCCTTCCTCCTCTTTTATAGTGATTAGAAATCTATAATATTGGCATCTCTTAGTCAAGAGGTCATGGGATCCACCCAGAGTGACTTACTGGTATGATGATGCTGTGCAGACATCTGGGCACCAGAAAAAGAAAGGGGGAGAGTAACTCAGAAAAGCAGATATCTTCTGAGGAAGTTCAAGAATGGCTGGGTAGAGTAGTCAGCATTTTCCTTTCAGCGTTTTCCTGATATTCTCTGCCAGGTGAATTTGGAATTGCAGACAATATTAGTAATGGACGAATATCAAAACTGAACAATGCTAACATGTCCAAATGAATTCAGTAGGTCTATGGTATGTATGTGTGATGGAATGGAATTATGAAGGCCAGGCTCAGGGAGAAAAACATTTTCTTACATCTCCTGAGGAGCGTGGGAGATACAAGAGGATGAGACTGGCATCTCCCTGAGGAATTTACAGTGTTGTGGCTGGCATTACTTGGGAGCTGGGGTTTCAGTCTGGGAAGATTCTTGTTAGAGGCTGTAGCTAATAAACATAACTGAACTGAATTTGCATTGTCTCTTGGAGTTTCTTGGGCTAGGTCTGACAGTATGCATAGGTATCAATCAACCAAAAGTGAGACATTTATTTATTTATTTATTTATTTATTTATTTTAAATATGGCTTTTCAAAATATATAATTCAAGATTGGTGGAATCAAAGAAGTTTCACTAAATCTTTACCCCACCCCCACACACAGAATTAAAGCCATTAATTATGGCTGACTGCCAGACCACTGGAATCTTGCTTCCATATGAATCCTGTAGGATTATAATGCTAATTGGTTCTGCATCTTAAAACAGAAAAGAAAAACAGCAGTTCCTGCTAATTTTTAATTACTTTGCAGACTAATTTACGATTCAGTTATTGCTGAGTTTTAGGTTGAAGTGACAAGAAATACTAATTTATTCTTTGGTTTGGGGTACCTACCTAAATAACAGGTTGAATTCCAATGTGGGTTTAATGTCCAAGCTAATTAATGATATTAAATTATGGATATGATAGAACCTCACTGTCTTACAATCCGTATGGAACACTTGGTTCAGAGATTGACAAAGTAATATGAACTTAAAAAGAGCCCTTTGATTCCTTTACTCATAGATAGAACCTTGAAAAAGTGGTGGTTAATATGTTTGTGCAAGGACATTAGGAATGGACACCAAGAAGACCTTTCTGAGTTATGAACTTTTCAAATTTGAATCTCATTTCTATAGTTGAGGATTTTCAGAATACCGAGGTTCATTGTGCATAAGTATGACTTATTTCACTAAGCTCCTGTAGCTGTTTGGTTATTCTGCGAGCATGTATGCAGGAGAAAGACAAATTAGAAAAAAAAAATGTGCTTTGCTTTATAATTATGCATGTTTCATGCCAAGATTCTATTTTAAACATTGGGATCTAATAAAGTTTGTATCACATTTTCCTGCTGAAGATTTTAAGAACATTTAAAAATAGTGTCTTCCTTTTCCATATTTCAAAGGGTCTCAGCACTATATTTTCTCCTAAACTTTTGCACCTACTCCACAATTGTATGTTTCTCTGTATATAAAGCCTGTCAGAATAATACAGGAGAAAGAAGCAGGAGTTATAGAGTTTCTAACAAAAGTTCAAATCCTCTTTTTGATTTTAGATTTGAGTTTCTAAGTTAAGGGTTATTAATATTTATGGAAAGGCAATGAAGATTATGCTTGGTCTAGTCTTTCTCCCCGTGTGGAAATGTAAACCTAACGCAATAGACTACTTACTTATTTACCTATCTATCCACTTTTAAGATTCTTATTGGATTCAAAATGTTCATACTTTTGAATTATCTCCCTGCAGTGGGGATCGGAGGCACTGTTCTATAGTTTCTCCACTTCTACTTGCAAGGGATGACTTTAGAAACAATACTGGATAAGTATATGTAGAACCCTCTGAAAATTATAATGTAATGTCATCAGGAGTTTGGGGACAAGAGGCCATTAACATGCTGACAAAACCCACTTCTACTTCTCCATATCTAATCCAGAAAAGGTTGTACATTCCTGAACAGTTGCCAAAAATGCAGTACTGAGCTAGATGAAGGGCAATAAATTGAGGCTGAATCCCTACAAAACAGAGACCTTACGAATGTGATTCTCAGATATGGAAATTGGGCTGAAATCCCTCAGCATTAAAAGATATGTAGCTTGAGGTGAACCTGTGATCATCATTGTCATAAGAGTGACTTTTGTGACTTCTGTGGCTGGTAGTGCCTGCCTACTACTAGCTTTGACTGATATCCCAGTGGGAATATGTACTGGGGACAAAGTATTTGGTTGTTCCTTAGATCACATGTTGGGGGATAAAAGTTGACGGAAAAGATTGACAAAAGGCCCGTTCTTCAAGGCCAAAATTAAAGGATGAGCTGTAAAGAGATATTCATGTCAACCCACAATAGTCTTTATTTCCAGCTGTTCTTGCATGAATACAATTAATGGCTTTATGCTTTTAAGACCATACTTCCAGTCTCCAGTCTCAAGGCAACTGTGAGTGTTGAATATCTGTCATTCATAAGAAGCATCCTGAAATCACCCCTTCTATGTCCAGGCTATATTTCTCCTTGCCATTTATTCCTCTGGAAAACAGACGTTACAGCATTCCAGGAGATTTGGTCCCTGACTGTTAGATAAGAAATCGAAAGGCACTGAAGCAATGTGCTATCATTCAGCTTTCTAACCCCAGGGAAATAGGAACTGTGTTTTTATATTTGTCCAAAGGATATGCAAGGATTAAATTGCAAATTCTTCAGTTTAATCTGCAATTAAGATTAGTTGAAGCCGTGCAGCTAATTTGTGTCATGTTTCAAAAAAAAAAAGTGTAAAGTTTGGTGGTGATTGTGTGCATATATTCAACCCCTGAAATTCATGACACAGGACATGGTGATGGGGATTGGATAAAATCATGGTGGATGGGTCTATAAAGCTGCAGAACAACAGCAGGATTATGTCTCCATTTTCTGCCTGCAGCACCCCAGAAATATCTGGTTAGCTACCATGAGAAACAAAATACTGGAATATGTTAGGGTTTGGCTTGATCATCCATGGTTACTCTTATGTTTTACTGCAACCACATCACCCTTACAAACATAGGCATCCACAGGGGTCAGGGGATGCAAATAACAAATCATGAATTGTGGTGTTATGATGCGATCCACATGAATTATGTACTTGTGTCCAATGGCAGGACAGAAGCACAACAATCTGGGTTTGTGTCACGATGTCATGGCACACATTCCATCTGTTTGTCATTGAAGTTGGTATGGTACACTAATGCTTAGAAGCAAGGGGGTTTCTAAGTAGCTAAGCACCCCATAAAGATCTGTATAGCCCTCATCATAATGTGCTTGTTTCATTCTAAAACCCCTTACTTCCCTTTTTCAGCTGAGGAAATTAGCAAACCCATTCATATCTGATTAGGCTTTTAAAATCACCACACCAAAACAATAATCTTATCCTGTCAGATCCTGGATTTTTTTAAAGTTACTATCTAATCATCTTATTCTGGATTTGCCCAACTAAACACATACCCCAGAATACTTACACTTTAGCTGAAATTTCAATAACAATTTAAGTCAGTCATTAATTCTAATGATCTTTTAGAAGTTTCCTGAATGTTTCAAACTATCCTTCTATAATTTAAAACTATCATATATTTATTCCTGATGAATCCAAGACTATTTGACCCTTTTTTTCTGTTTATCATTCAAGGATTTCTATTTTTAATGAATGTATCTTCTTGTATTCTACTTATTTTTAACAAGAGCCCAACCTAATTTATCATTGAGCGGGAGGCACTTTAGGATAGGTATGCTGTTGCTTTTCTGGGTGTTCATAAAAGCAAGCTATTGTAACTTTCTTTATTTGAACATTAAGTGACAAAGCAACAATAATATTTTTATGCTTTTCAGATATGTGTAAAAATCCAAATGGCTCTATTATGCAGTGTTAGTCGACACTGACATTTGTTCTCTGATTCAACAGAAGAAAACTACTAAAGTCACCTTCAAAATTCTTTATTACTTACAAACCAGTTTTCAGATTCTGTTGGTAAACATGTAATAGTAGTTTATAGCTATTAACACAAAATCATGGAGATGTCCGTGTAGTGATTGCCATTGACTTCTTCCCAAATGTCCCCCTCTACCCCCACACATAAACCACCTTTTCAGTTTAGTCCGCATTCCTGGGTTTTCCTAGTATTCTGTCATCCAATACTACCTAGGTCCATCCCTGCCTAGATTTTTCAACTTCAGCCGAGTTTGGTTAGGAGTTGCCACCTTATTGCCATTGGCAAAAACATTTCCAATACATATGCCACATTCCCACTGCATTCACCTTAATTTTGTGCTCCTTCTGACAAATCCAACTCTCCTTTTATCTACAAAGCTAGTAGAGCTATTTGAACAAGCACTCAGTCCTTACAACACATAAGTTCAGCCTTCTCACACACATTAAACAAGTTGTGTAATCACTCCACAAGGGGAAAAACAAACAAACAAACATAAGAAACTTAGAACATTTCTCCAGGTACACCATCCACACAGGTAGCTCTACTACTTTGTAGCATTTTTACAGCATTGATGACTTGCTTTCCTTTTTTTTTTAATTGAACACTAACATTTATAGCATCCATTTTATTTTCATTCCTATCACCATTATTCCATCCAATACCGCTTACAGTATTCTCTCACTTCATTTTCATCCCAAATCATTTTATCATTTTTATTTTTAATTCCATTCACTCTGGAGAAGGCTACTTCTTTAGGCCTCTTCACCCACATTTTTAAAAATTTCTACCAGTCACTCTGCAATTTTTTCTACATCTTACTGTCTTTGCAATTATTTTTTTTTTCTTTTTATATACTTTACACAGTTTCTTTCTCTCATCCTTATTCCAGCAATCATTCCATCTTTCTCAATGTGGTATCCCTAAGAACCATGCTAAATTACCATATATTGACATTACTATTTCCTGAAGTGATTTTTAAATAGCCCAGCAGTTAAGTGCAGTGACTTGCATTTGTTTGAGGTTAACAAGAATTAAGAAAAAAAAAAAAAAAAACCTGCAAAATATCCACCTCATTCTAATAAGTTGCAGTTTCCCATCCATCTAAAAAGTGCTATGATTTTTATTGTGCCTGGCAAAAAAATTGTTACCTCATCTTCTCTAAAGGAAGAAAATGAGAAATGGATTGTGTATTACCCACTTCCACACTCCTCATTAATAGGAACATTTGGTAACAACATGCAATGGTTTATTTTTTATCACTAGAAGAAACTCTGGAATTAATTGATTATATGCTGAATGTTTTGTATCCAGAGGATAAAAGGTTAGTTAATTAGGGTCTTTTTTACACCTTTAAAATAATATTTTAAAAAGTGCAGAATGCACAAAATTTGCAAATGATATCAATAAATGTAATTTCATTCAGTTTGCTCTTATTGCAGTGGTGATCAACCATTAGAGAACCATGCTACTTATTCAATATGTTAAATTAGCACTTAGTAGAGCAAAATATTTGTATTACTGGTATTTTTAAAACAGAAAAAAAAAAAAAAAGATTTGCTTCCTGGAGTGAAAAAAAATTTACAAGTCATTAGTTTGAAAAGGCGGGAGTTAGTCTGTTTTCTCAGTATGAGGTTAAATAATGAAGAACACATAATTAATAAAGCTAGTGTTATTCCTATTCACTTTTCAATGCTCTCCAGGATGTTAATAGTGTCCATATTTATAAGGTTTAACATGTAAGTCATTCTGGCTACAGACCAATGTATTTCGAGATAAATTCAACTGAATTTATTAGGATGCATACTTCTGAGTAAACATGTATAGGATAGTGCTATCAATAAGCCTAACACATTTCTCAGACATCCACTGATATATTGCCACATTTTATTATTATGCGTCTTAGTGTTAACCCTCAGAATCACTGATGTTAATGATCTATTCTAAAGAATTGCTATGTGAGCAAATAACTATTTAGTTAGATGCAGGATTCACCAAATGCTGTGTTAGCACTACATTAGAAAGTCTGCAAACAGCCTTGCCTTGCAGGATTATGATTACAATCTACCCATCAAATGAAAACTACATCTATCATGCAAAACAGCTCTATTTAAAGGCCTTGATTTCTCTGTAGACACAAAAGTGTCATATGGAACCATTTGCTCCAGATGTAATGCTCCTTTTGCTTGAAAAGCTGCATTCAGACAGAGCTTAAAGGTGATTTGCAGATTTAGCAAATAGATGGGCATGCTGACCCAGAACCCACATCTGTGTCATTTTTCGTATTCTATCTATAAATTGTTTCTACAGCTTAGAGCTTGTGTTCTAAAAGCATTGTAAAAAAATGATCCTCTCCATGAAATTGCACTGTTACAATAACCCCAGAATTAAAAGCCCAAAATAAATAAAGCCATAAACTCATCAAAAGCATCAGTGCAAGAGAAACATGTCAAGACAAAGGATTATTTCCCCAAAGAACTGCTAAACAAGATCAATAACAGTCAGGAAGATTTCCAAAGTTCTGAAACTCTTGTGGGGAAAGTATTTCAGTGTCTATTTTTTACCTTCTTTATATTAATCTTTCTATAATTCAGTGATGGGTAGGGAGTGTGTAGTCCAAAAATGCTGAATACCAGGCAGAAGGAATTCAGAAGCCACAGAGAGATGAATAATTGATCATATTCATAACTAGTGATAGTAGCTGACAAATATAAAACAAAAATAATTTTAAAAAAGAGGAAACATCCTATCTTTTACTGTCTCATCTGCTAAATAAGGAAATTCAACCTATGGATTTGAAATGCTTTAAGTCTTCATCCAAACAACCAAAACATTTTTTCTCCCCCATCATCCACCTGTTGTAGAAATCCAGGTTCCCAGTTTACTTGCGATGCATATTGCACAGTACAGAGTGGAGAAGGAGAGAAGGGTTTGGCCTTCTTCTTTCCAGCCATATTGGCAGTCCAGTGAATCTGATGATTATGCTATACTCTAGAGCAGAGAAAGCATCAAAGCAGTAACTATTGCTGTGCCCAACTGGGCTTTAAAACTTCATGCACATAACTTTCCACTCACACAGCTCTTTATGGGTTTTGTGAAGGAATAAGTCCACTAACCAGCAACAAGGAACCCCATCTGGGCTTCTCAAATTTAGCAACCTGAGCTCTTAAGTAAGCTCCAACTTTCAGACACATCTGTCTAAGAATCAACCTAAGGAAGCATGAGGATATAACTACCAAATTTTTCCCCCAAAACACCATGGGAATTCCTTCAGGAAGACTGATTGTGAAATGCCCCATATTTGTTTGGCTACCTCTACCAAATCTAGCTGCAGAATACTCACAGCAACACCCTTGCTTGTTTGGTCCAAAAATGCTATGCATACCTCATCCAATCATCTGTTCCATTCCTTGTCTGCATGCCCATGCCACAACATTTCAGTCACACCCTCCATTAGTTCTCTGAGTTAAGTTGAAGCATGAGGTCTAACAATCGTAAGTTTGGCTTTTTTCCAAGCATCCTCCTCTTCTGAGGTTGCATATTTGCTTCCATTAACCTCTTATTGAGTGATGTTGAGGGTCTGAACTTGGTGACATTCATGAATACCCTACATAGCCTTCACTTGAATTGCTCACCTGTTCAGTGACCTGTCCTGTCCTTCTGTCTTTGATGCTATCACTTTGGCTTGGCCTTGGGACACAATGCCCACAGTATCACACACTATATGATGTTATATTTTACTTCTATACTTTTAGCATGGAAGTATATGGCTGTCAGCAGATAGTGATCCTCTGGCATAAGTTAAGTGGTGACTATCTTATGCTTTGGAAAGGGAAATATTGCTGGAAATGACAGGAAACTAGTAGCAGCATGGCAGCAAAAGAGAATTCTATTTTCCCGCCTACTGATTTTAACTGATTTTAGGGTTACAGTCTTGTTCAATTGTTGACTTAGACCCCAATGAACATTGTTTCATGCTGTGAAATGCACACTACTCCTAAGCAAAAATCTTCATGCTTTCCAAATCAATTTGCTGGATGTAGAAAACTGATAACCTTTGTTTTTCTTTTTCCTGGAAACAAAAATATTCCTTTAAAAAATAGAAATAATGTTGTGGCTTTCTCTCTGTGAAAGTAGGTAACCGCCATTTTGGGACTGTATTTTGTTTCCCTATCAACTAATCTACTTGTTATTCCTATAACAATTGTCACCAAAATGACCATCTTTGCCCAATTCAGCTGAATTCTGCTGAATTCTGCTAAGAAGAGACACCATGAGGAGCTCGTTTTTATTTAGCTCAATACTTATTTAATGACTCTGGCTGTTGTTTAAAGTTCCAACTAGGACTGAAATGATGCTCTAATATGTGTTGAACACAAATACACCCAGAGGTAGGTAAACATATGAAGACTTACAGCACAGCAGAACCACATTATATTGAGTCACATACTCATTTTGTAAAAGGATGAACACACAAGATGAGAAAGAGAGAGACCATGTGTGTATGCCTTTTGTATTAAAAATATGTTAATGAGTCTACCTCTGGGTCATGTCAGTGGGCATGGTCTAGTTTGTGAAAAAAATGCAAATCACTAACACTCACTTTGCTGTGTGCTCATAACATGCTTAATAAGTTAATTAAACACCCAGCAGCCAGACTGATATAGCTCACTGAGATCAGATCATTTTAACCTTTTTTTGATTCCACCCCACAATTCTTTCTTCCCCCAGGCTGAGTATGTTGTACAAATACAGCCTGGTTGATTACTTTATGATGTGATGTATTGTGCAAATTCCACAATTAGGTAAATTCCATAATCAAGTTAAATGTGCTATGTGAACACCACCAGAGATTAACAAACAAAAATCTGCAAGTTTCTCTAATAAGTTATGTTTTAATATTCCTAATATGTCACAGCAGATGGCAGCACAAAGCAACTTTGGTGGATCTTGAAAAAGCCCATCCAAAACAGCATTGGTTAGTTCATACCTGGTTAATATTTGGATAGGAGAGCACCAGGAAACCCCTAGCATAGCCTAGACTGCAAAGCTGATAAAGGGATCTCAAAAGATGGCAGTGGCAAGTAAGCTACAATGGCATGACCTTGTCAGAAGCTGAGTTTGATTTTATTTGTTTCCAAGAAAATAATCTAAAATATTTAAAGGCACATTGAATGTATGTTGGAAATGTGAACAACATGAAGGGACATTTTATCATCTTTGGTGGACTTGTAAAAATGCAAACGAACAAACAAATAAATAAAATGAGATACATATTTGTATACATAAGATTCTAAAGATTAACATACAAACAAAACCAGAGACTTTTCTTTTCGGTTTGATGGAGAAACAGTTGTAAAAAAACCTATGGAACTTTGTTCTTATATATGATAACAGCAGCAAGACTGTTATATGCACAGAAGTGGAATGACAAAACATTACCTACGGTGGAAGAATGGATGGTGAAGTTGATGGAGTTAGCTGAGATGGTGAAATTGATGGCTTTGATTTGAGATAAGACATTGTGTAATTTTAATAATACTTTGGAAACATTTTGGGACTTTTTGCGAGATATGGGAAAAAATGAAATTTTGCTGTATGGATTTGATGATTAGAAATAATATGGATTAATAGAAATAATCAAAGTTATGTTTTAAAATTAGAGTAAGAGTTGGATGTATATTGTTACTTATATCTGTTGTGAGGAGGGTCAGAAGTCACTTTTTTTTTCTTTCTGATTCTTTTTTTTACTCTCTTTTGTCTTTCACACTTTTTAATCTTTTATACTTCTTATTTCTGTAATTGTCTTTCTATAGTTTTAATACTAGTTTTTGTTAGCTATTTTGTTCTTTTTTTAAAAAAATGAATAAAGTTATTATTTCAAAAAAAAAGGAGCTGAGTTTGATCTGAGGAGGACCTTACTTTTAATTCTTACCGTACACTTTTTTCCCCCCTGTGCAAATAACCTGAACAATGCTGTATACTTATATCTTATATTATTACATCACTGGTGTTTCTCAGCAAGTGCGGTCTAAAAGGAGGTTGTTGGATTTTTTCTTTCTTTTTCTTTGTCTTATTACATGAGTTCTTTTAACAAAAGGTGCCAGGAACTGAATCTGCAATCTTAGCTTTTATACTAGAGTAAGCATAGGATTTTTCTTATTATTTTCAGAATGTAAAGGATCAGAATGGAGAATCGCCAGATAAAAAGAGGCAGTTGGGGTTGTGGTGGTTTTAGATGTGAATGTGGAAAGGTGACTTATTATTGATTGCTTCTCTCTAGAGCTGAATAGGATTGCTGGCAAACATTGTCATTTCATGTAAGCAGTGAAAGAGGGATATTGCAGAACGGCTTTTATTTGTGTTTTTTAAAGTGAATAGCAACAAGCTATTTTTGCTTTTCTTCACCAGATTGGGACATGATGGCACCAATTTACAAGAAGAAAAGCAATTCCTATTACCTCCAACAGATCTTTCCTCTGAACTTGGGTCAAGGAAAACCCTGAACAAATCTATCCACCTTGCCAGGTTCAGCCAACAATTGCTTGGTTATAATGAGGCTACCGTGTTTAAGACATTCATCGGTTTCTATGATTACTGATCTCTCCAAGCAAGCTAACAATAACGGCACCCTTTGGAGCATAATCACACACATCAGAATATACTCAAGGCACTGTTCTCTTCTATTGTTTCTGTAATTGAAGTATTGAGCTGGAGGCTTCAATAAGCACAGCATTGTAATAATATTTAGAACAAATGTTCTTGGGGACAGTTACTGCACATTCAAATAATTATTCATAGTAGGGAACATTCCCTGCCTCTCCCACATGACAGACTCCTAGTAGGCTTGGTACAGATGCTGTTATTTTATTTTATAACCTTGATGCCACAGGATGTTAGTGATGTTTTCTGTCTGATCAGATGGTATATTTATATGTGCTTCAGACTAAGCTGTAAAAGGAAGCAAAGCAAGAATACACTAAAAGACCCTGTAATAAAACAGTGAAACGGCCAAATGAAAAAGTTCTGCACATATTTCAGTAGGTTGAAAAAGCCCACTGAACTGGATATATTGGCAAACTGGAGAAACTTAAAAGGTGAGAAGCACAGATGAGAAATCTATAGTTCTAGTCCTTTCGAAAGAAAGAAAGAAAGAAAGAAAGAAAGAAAGAAAGAAAGAAAGAAAGAAAGAAAGAAAGAAAGAAAGAAAGAAAGAAAAAGAAAGGAAATCTGTTTAACAGGCTGTATTTTCCACTCAAAGCAGATGAGGGCAGCATGTAATCTGCAGGCAACTCTAGATGATTTGTCATTGAACATTCCTCTGCTTAATTACTTAGAGTGGTTTCTGGCTTGTGAAGTTGCTTGTGAATTAGAGGTGGATGGATCAACTCACGTGGATCCCACCCCATCCAGACAAAAACACAAGGTTTAGGGTAAGTGAGAGCCACACTGTATTGATCTGCCACAGAGCCTGGGATTCAGAGCATTAGATTAGGCAGAAGAGAAACATCCCTGGTCTTGAGAAAATCCTGGATCTTTGGTCACACCAACAGTGTGGAAGGTTTACCTTCTGAGTAACTGCACCTTTGAGTCCTTAACATAGTGTCCTCTTTTCTGTTCTCCAAGAAGTTCCTTTTTCCCCTCTAAATCCTGCAGCCTATGTTGTAAAGAAATCTGCCTTTCAGTTTCCCAAAGGTATTTTCCTTTTCTTCCTATGTAAACATCTTCTGGCTTTCCTTTCTATTTCTCAGGCATTCCTTTTCCCCTGCATAAGAGGCTTCTGATTTTCTCTCTTATTCTCAGAGTTCTTGAAATTTTATTTCATTTTTCCCCATACTTGAGTAGTTCTTGAGCTTTTACCACTGTTACTTTCTGTTCTGTACGCTTCCATCATTTCAAATTGTTTTGACTGCCCACATTTTTTTCATAAAGTCTTCCTCTGGGATTTAATTAAATCAAAGGAAGTCAAGAAGGCTGAAGATCCACAGAAAATTACTGCACAGTGAAAGACAGGACAGTCATACACACCCCTTGAACATGTCATCATAAATAAGCAAGGGAATGCTACACTCACCCTTGAAAATTTCATCAAAATCTCTTCTTTTGAAAGATAGTTCAAAAGCAAATTCTCCTTCAGTTTGAATGAAATTGGTAGATTTTTGTTTTAGTTTGTTTTGTTTTGTTTTGGTTTTTTGCATCACTGTTCAGAGATTTCTCCTTCCAATTTCTTGACACTTCCGATTGGTCATTCATCATCCATCACTATGAACTGTACCTACATATCCCATCTAAGTTCTAAATTTTGTCTTTCCAAATACGTATTATTCCACAAATTCTACTTCATTCTGGCATGGCTGGTATTTTTCAGGCCATGACAGAGTAAGTGTCAGGAAGATACCCACTTCTCAATGTTGAAACAAATAACAACTTTATTTACAATCTAATGAAGCAATCAATTCTTTCAAGTCAAGTTCAATGCCTTGTAACTACATACATGGACATGTTTATGTAGTTTTCTTGGCCACAAGACAGATGTGGTTTATCATTGCCTTTTTCTGGGATTTTTTATTTTTTATTTTTTTCTTTCCAGTCTCCCATCCAACTCTAAGTACACTCAATACTATTTAGCATTTGCATGATCAGTCAAGGTCACATAGAAGCTGTCAGTTGAGCTAAGCAATGAAAACAGATATTTAAATTTACAACAAGTTAACGAACAATAGAATCAAAGTGCTTACTGAGGGGAAAAAAAGAGGTTGTAAAGGCTAGCAGAATAGAAGAGGATACTTATTTGAGCCCTTCAGTTCCCTAAGTGAGGTGACACTATCAGTAATCATTATCTCAAGAAGAATCTGCTGATCTTATGGAAGGAAAGATTACTATGAAAGGTTCTTTAAATCATGAAGTCTCTAAGCCATTTATTTATTTATTTATTTCTGTATGATTTGAGGAAGTGTGAAATAGTGAGAGTGAGAGAGATGAATATCATTAAGTGGTTGAGTCAACATGCTCCTTTCCCATTGTGTGATGAAAACCAGATTCTATGCATGGCACCATCATGGGCTTAGGGATACTATAGGCTTGGCTTGTCAGGCATCCGAACCATGGCTGAAGGTTATGTGACTTGGCCTGAAGGTGTAAGTGGCATAAGGTTCCTCCATGCATCAACAAATCATTGTTCTAGTAAATTGAAAGAGATGAAAATGACTGTTTATGTCAGCCCACTATTAAGAGCAGACTAATTCACATGCAAATGTGAAAATGTGGTTAATCTGTATGGCAAAAAATATGTGTCATTGCTTTATACCTGCCCAGGTTCAAAGGTGCTGTGAAGTATTAAGTAACAGGAGAGGGAAAACAAACCATCTGTCAGAAGAAATGAACTACAATTTAATACACATTGAATCATAATCGTAGGATGTGGATAGCCTCTTTATTTTGTATGTATAATCTATTACTTGATCAGAAGTCCTTTCAGTATGAAGAACTGCAAAATCCAGACTTCAAAATATATACAATCTCTCTCTCTCTCTCTTTTAGATTTTTTTATCCTGCTTTTATTATTTTTATAAATAACTCAAGGCAGTGAACATATCTCATACTCCTTCCTCTTCCTATTTTCCACACAACCACAACCCTTTGAGGTGAGTTGGGCTGAGAAAGAGTGAATGGCCCAAAGTCACCCAGACAGCTTTCATGCCTAAGGTGGGACTAGAACTGTCTCCTGGTTTCTAGCCTGGTGCCTTAATGACTAGACCAAACTGGTGCTCCTCTTTGATGAGGGACACATTATTTTGCATTTTTATATTGAAAAAAACATACAAACAAATGTTCAATCAAAGAAGTAATTTTCCTGAACTTCATTTTCAGATAAAATGAAAATATGATAATATTTATGTATGTGTGCATGTGTTTGTCCATGACGGTGTCTATATTGGTGGGTTCCAGCTATATATATAGTCCTAACTGCTTTATGAGCCCAAGAATCCAGTTCAGTGCACTGTGAAATTTTGAGGTAAGTTTGGAATGCCTACATTGAATGAAACTCTCAATAAATCATGTGAGAAGCAAAACAATAAGTAAGAAGCAATAAGTAATGACAATCCATTGTCATGGAAGATGTCATGAGAAAACCTGCCATGGAGTTTTCCTTGACCATCACATTCAAAGAGTTAAAGGAAGAAAATGTCTTTCAAAATAATTCTCGAGGGGATTGTGGTCTGGAAGACTCTCAACAACTTTTACTATTTTTGCCCAAGGTTCTATTTTTGTCATTCCTGTCACCAGCCTAGCCACAAATCTTCATCCTTCCCAATGTCCTGAACTTGAAATGTTCCCCACATCCACATTGTGGGGGAAGAGCAGAAAACTAGCACAAAATTATGTTGGAAAATATTCAGATAATAGTGTGACATAGCCTTTCTTTTCTAGGAGGATGAAGAATGCTTCTTGAGCAATTTCATCTCATCTTTCCTCCAGCAGTTCCAGACTTTCTATCCCTTTATAACCTATAGCTAGCTATCATCTCCTTTCATCAGGCATAATCACTAGTTAACTCATAGTTTAATGGTGAATCTCAAAACAACTTGATGGGTATCATAAAAGAAAGTATACAGTAGCAAGGCAGAATAGATCTGGGTCTCTGGGGGAGAAAAACATATCAATGTTATTTTTTAAGCTTCATTGGAATTATTGGGAAATTTCTGTCAAGGGACTCTGCAGTTTCATTACAAAATATATATTTTTTAATTAACACATAAAAGACAGACAAGGATGTCAATGACTTTATGGCTATGCAAAAACTGGAGAAGAAAGCTAAATATAAACCCAGGAGTACATGTCATAGCCTATTGATTGAAATTGCAGATAGGAGATAATTCAATGAAAGCATGAATCATCCTCATGATTTTTTCCCCTGCTTCCCTACTTTTCCTACTAGCAATACAGGGATAATAAATATATGCCTTCCAGATCTAGGAGGCTAGTTATGCAACTAATCTTTCCTGTTCCCTCTGCTTGATTCCATATGCCTATATCTCCCAAAAAAACACCAACAACCTGGAGCCTTCTCTGACCATAATTGCTAAAAACTGTTACTACTTCTTTGTTCATTTTTGTTTTGAAATAGCACCTTGAAAGACCTGGAAACTGTAATGTGAGGCCAAATAAAGATCTAATATAGCTTTAAAAAATAATATATAAAGATGCCAAACCTCCCACCCCCAACCCAGGGCAACAAAAACAAAAATTCTGGCCTTGCATGTCACTTTGCCTACTGTTGTCCTTGCATTCCTTCCAAATATTAAGTACATCTCTAAAAAGTCTTCTCTACAGAGTTGAGAAATCTTTATCATCATCAAGGGGCTGTGTTCTGGAGTAGGGAAGAAAGCCCCCATAGTAAAAACTGTCTAAAATCAGGCTGAGAAATATCATTCAAGCACACCATTCCTGGTTGCTGTTGTGGGGAAAATAGGAGATGGGAGCATTAGATATGTATGTCACCTTGAGCTGACCAAAAATAAAGGTGAGATAGAAATCAAGTAAATAAATAATGTTTTTGCTATCTAGCCAAGCTAGAGCTAGAGGCTGGGCATCACTCTTCTGGAATCTCTGGAGATTGGGGAAGATGAGAGAAAATTCTTATTGTATTGACATTTCTCAAGTTCATGGCCTTTGGATCCAATACTTAACTATTATTTTAAAGGCTGATGATCTCAAATATGTTCTATGGTGCAGCTGGGGCTTGAGATGAAGTCCAGGAGCCAACTATGGCAACCCCAATGAACACCTACAAAATAGCAAATGATGGGTACTTGGTAAGCAGGCAATATCAGACTGTGAGAGACTACAGTGCTCTGACATGATTTTAGCTTGCTTGAGTTCATAGGTCTGATCTAGCTCAGCATAGCATTTTTTCCTTCTGTTTTAAAAAGTGAATAGATCCAGAGTATCAGAATGGACATTCTTACACTTGCTCATTTTCCTGATTGATTATGTACCATTAAGTCAGTGTCTATTCTTAGCAAGCACATAGATTTTCTCTCTAGGATGGTCCTTCTAACCTGGTCCTTCCAACAGTGTGTCCATCACTGTAATTGAGTCCAACCACTGTGTTGCTGATTGTCCTCTCCCCCCCCTTCCCCGCCTTCCACCTTTCCCAGCATTATAGATTTCTCCAGAGACCTGAGCTTCACATAATGCGTGCAAAGTAGAATAATTTTAGCCTGGTCATTTGTGCCTTGAGTGAGAACTCTGATTTGATTTGTTCTATGATCCATTTATTTGTTTTCTTGGGCATCTATGGTATTTTTGAGATTCTTTTCCAACACCAAAGTTTCTATACTGTTTCTTCAAAGTCCAACTTTCGCTTCTATAGGAAAATTATTGCCTACCTGTTTCTGATCTTTGTTGGTATTGATATCTGAATATCTTTTTCAAAGCTTTCATTGCTATTGTACCACGTACTAGTCTGTGGTATATTTCTTCACTGCTGGTTCCTTTATTGATTGTAGTTGATCCTAAAAGGCAGAAGGTATCCACCACTTCAGTAACTTCATTGTCAGTTCTAAGGCTGGTTGCTGTGGGTTCTTATCAGCTTGCAAATGTCTAAAACTCAGTCTAATGAATAAAATCATATGAACTCCTGGCATAAAAACTTTAAAACATCTAAGACCTTAGCTCCCTTCTGACATTAGGAAAGGGCTAGCCTTGAATCCAGCAGCATTTTTTGGCCATAATATAGGCCTGCCACAAACAAAATAAAGCAGAAGAAAAAACACATACAGGGGAATCCCTGTGTAACATGCCTTGAGAACTTGGAGGAAAGTGGGATATAAATTAATATATTGTTTATTATTAAAATTTAAAAAACCCAACTATTTGGAACCTCTGTGAAATTCCAGAAATACTAAAATTATTTTTTAAAAGCTGGAAGAATTAAAAAAAAAAAGACTTCACTTGGATTCAAGAATCATCCTATAGGAGCCATTTGAGCTTCTCAGAAAAGGGAAAATCACTAATGGGGCTCCACCACCAAAAAGACATTTTGCTGCAATCACCCACCTTTTACTACTAGGTTGTGTATCTGGAGATATACACTTATGCATATTTTGAGTCTGAGGGAGAGACTGAGACTGTTCTTTCTTGCGGTCTCTGAAGAACTAACTATTTTAAAATGTCACACAAGTTTTGAGAATGAGGATCCTTCTTCTGAAGAAGAAAGAATGCAGGAAGGAAAACAGCGACAACAACACAGCCTGCCCAAGGTTAGTGCCAAAATAGTGCCTATTTATGCCAAAATAATTCTATTGTTTTTAAAGTTCCACAGTGGTATTTATAGTTTTTGTACATTTCTATATGCCATACAAAAATGTTAAAACAGAGACATTATTTACAATCAACATTATTTACAATAGGCTACAGATCTCTCTGTAATACTGTGATAAACATTTCCAAGTGTAGATGTGTATTTTTTTTAGTGGCCTATGAGAAATACACTTTCTCTATAATTTCTTTTATTTCTTGTTCCTTTCCTTTTCTTTTTGCAAAAAAACAAAAAACAAAGTCCATTCCAGTGTTCACCATGACGGAAAATGTTTTTCAACCAGTTTGGTGGTTAGTATATAAATCTTACTATTGCTCAAGGTTCAGCTGAATGACCAAGAAATTTCTATATCTTTTAAATAAAATCTTAAATTAAATCTTCTTAAATAAATTCAAATCCCTTTCCCTAATCCCACATTCCTTTCTGAAATTTTGTCTCTAAGGATAAAGGATGAAATTCTATGGGTAATAGGATTAGTATTTAATAGAAATGAATGTCTCGGCCTTCTGTAATACTGAATTATGGACATTATTCAGATGCACATCTATACAGCAGGTATGCCATTTCTATCCATCACTTTCAATGGGATTAGGCATTCTCCTTCAAATGCATAATGCCAATCACATTCTGATGCAAATTACTTATCATTCCTTTGTTATGGGTCAAGACTTAGACCTGGAGGCTAATATTTCTTTTTTTTTTTAATCCCCATAAACAGTTTCCCAGTTTCTTTTAGTTGCCATGTGTTATCCAAATGTGTCTTAATATCATTCATGGTAACCTTGCCAGATAAAGTTTGTAAAAAAAAATGCTATTGATCTCTACTGGTCCCATTTTCCACAGTAGATTTTGTCTGGACAATGCATTGAGTGAATACTGATTAGCAAGACCTGTTTACTCTATGATGGATAGAAAATGGTAATGAACACACAGAAGAAAGTCTTCATTGCCCTTCTGAAGAATCGTACCACTATGACCAACAGAGGTTAAATACAGTTAACTGGCACACAAATCTGTTTAGTACAGGAAGAAGAAGAAGAATACAATTTGGGATCAACTTTTTAAAGATATATTTTATAAAGAAGGCAGGGGAAAATTGAATGTTTTAGGATAAGAGTACAAAAGAGGCAAAAATATCATGCAATTGGAAACATTCACACTTCTTTTTTCATCAACATTTACGGTAAAAACCAGCATATGTCCAATTCAAAAGAGAGTATATATAATATTCTATATTGCATTTAATTATTATACCACTTAACCACCTTAATTAATTAAATTAACTAACCACATTTAACCATCTGGCCCACTGGAATTTAGGGAAACAGGCATTTGTATATTTCCTGAATAAAGAAGTGACATATCTGTCTGAATATCAAAATGCACTGATTTTCCATTTCTGGAAATTCACTGTTGTATTTTCCATTCATGAATCCAGTCAACTATTGATGTGTGTGTATGCATGTGGTTGTTAAATGAGTATCCTACCTGCAATCTAAGAACTTTATATGACAGACACAGCACTCTGCCCAAGTTTTATCCCCACAAGAACATCCCTGTCACATAAACGAGGCTGACATTGACTGGCCCAATATATTTTACATATTAGATTCATATCCTGCTTTTCATTCAGAAACTCAAGGCAGCATAAGCTAAACTTCCTCTCCCATTTTTCCCCATAGCAGCACTGTGACAAAAATGGGTTGAAATAATGATTGGCTCAAAATCACTTCATAAACTAAAGTCTGAAGGTGGAGTAGAAGGATTGCCTCACTCCTGGTCCATCACCAATATATCCCACTGGGTCTCAATGTCCAGTGAGATTCCATGGCTGAAAAAGGGTAAAGAACTGTAGAAGGTTTCTCAATTACACCATACTGGCTCAATTTTACAAGGCATTTTGCCTACTTTTGTTTCTTCATCTTCTGATGGGAACTGTTTAGAACCATTAGTGCCATGAATGATGTCAGAATAACTAATCAATCCCTTGATCAATCAATCCTATGGGAGTATAGAAAATAAATGGAACCATATTTGCATGAGATGAGTGACCAACAGAGAACAAGAATAGTGTGGTGGTTAAGGTATTAACTAGCACTGGGAACATCCAGTTTCAAGTCCAGCTTCACTCATTGGAAGGTCAGTGGTAACCGAGCCTTTTCAACCCAATGGTAGTTGCTGAGAAAATCGAAGGAAGAAATAACCTGCTGTCTTGAACTGCTCATGCAATGACAGGATATAAATCTAACAAATCAATAAAATAGTCCTGTTGCAACTGGAAGGTGTGGTTTTGTGACAATCGTACAAGGCAAGTTTAAGTGGTGGATTGCAGCACTCAGCATGGAGCTACCCATTATGTTCCCGTGTTTTACCACTACTATCAAGTTTAGCAAGGATAACTCATCCTTTGCTTAACCTTTGAATGGTGTGCAGGGAGTATGGAATACTCCAACAGTTGCCAAGCCAAACAAGTGCGTGAGGCCAAGGCAAAATCTGAATTTGGTTTAACTGAATTTTATTTGCATGTAATTAATTTAATTAAACACTATTCAATATGATTATTCATTATTAATCATTATTCATTATTAATGAATAATTAATAATTCCCCTCAAATCATAATAGGAATAGCACTTTCTGGCACAAGGGGTCACCAGGGTGTTGAGATCGCTGACAGTATATAGTAAGTAGTGAGACACTAGAGAATGCAGTAGTAAGATGTGAATGCAGTGAGCCAACATGTAGAAGCTGCTATAAATTCCAGATATTTTTTATAGAAAATAAATGGAAAAAAATATTTGCATTCACAAGAAATATTATGAGCTTGTTACACATCTCCAGTTACATGAGGTACAGAAGTCAGACACAAGAAAGTATTCCCTGAGCAAATTAGTTTTACAAAAGTACTGTAGAATGCTTTCAGTGATATTTCATAGTTCTATACTCTTAAAGTTTTTCACCCATGACCCTCTGGTATGCAATTATTATCCAACTCTCAAGGCAAGCAACCTTCTAAAACATTGCCCTCATGTGGCAAAATACAGCTACCGCACTGAAGGCCTCAGTCCATAGAAGAATCTTCAGAGATGGTTGGCATTATGGACAGTGCAGTCCAGGGGAGGGGAGGGAGGGAGTAAAAATCTAAAATATGGTGGGTTTGTCATTATAATCAAACTCAACCCCCTTGGTACATGTAGCACTCTCCACCAGCATCTAACCTGTAATAACAGTGCACTTTTGAGGCAACAACAGCACCATTCCAAGCCATGTTAATGTCATAAAAGCTCTTGCTACCACTTATCAGGCTTATGTATCCAATACTACACCGACAGCTGCACTGGACCTCCTCCAGCAGAAGAGATACTACAAATAATGCTGGTACACAAGAAAAAGGAAGCCATGAAAAACAACTGGACATGACTCATTCAGGCAGTCATATCCAATGACTCAGCCTTATTCTGGCATATCGCATCAATCTCCCAAAGCAATGGTCCATCCATGATAGACTGTCACATCCACCCAGGGACCTGGAAGACATACAGTGGTACCTCGGTTCATGAACTTAATTCATTCCACGATTCTGGTCACGAACCGAATTGGTTGCGAACCAAATCAAATTTCCCCATAAGGGAAAATGTAAATAAAGTTAATCCGTTCTGAACCACATGTATTTTTTTTTAACCACAAAAATATGAAACAAAGTACAGTACAGTACAGTATGAAGAGAGAGAACACTAACCTTGCTTTAGGTGACTTCTGGCGTGGAGGACAGGAAAGCGGGTGGGGAGGCGGTTATTGTTTGGAGGGAGAATCCCCCTTCATAAGGACATTGGGGAGATCTCCTTCAGGGGTTTCCTCTCTTCTTTGTCTCTTAGCTGCAGGCTCAGTTTTGGCAAAAAATCTGTCTAATATCACTTGTTTTTTCCTGGGCTGCACAACCCTCCAGAAATGAGAGACCACGTTATTGTTCATTAGATTCAACACTCTGTTACAGTTATGTTGGGGTGGTGCTTCTCAAAGAAATCCTGGCACTCATTCCATTTTTCCACAATGGATTTTATCACATCACTGCTAACCTCCTCCCTGTCTTCCTCTTCCTCAGTGGAATGCTCCTCAACAAGCACCTTCTGCTGCTCACAAATACCACGCTCATGCTTTTCTACAATTTCTTCAGTTCAATGGTTATTTTCTTCAAAGCCTTCTTCTTACCATTCTTGCTCTGCACTTTCTTGTTACCTTCATTATTGCTCTGCACGTTCTTGTCACCTTCATTACCATTCTGCATGTTCTTCTCACCTTCATTACCGCTCTGCACTTTCTTTTTACCACCATGCTTGCTCTGCACTTTCTTTGGAGCCATGCTGGATGTACTGTATGTGCTAAAAAGCACACCAAAAAGCTTCACAGCAAGTGTCTGTCTGCGACCGTGATCTCACCTAGAGGAAGCCATGACCATGTGTCAGAGCAGGGAAGATGGCTCCTGGTCGTGTTTGTCACCCCATGCGGAGTTTGCAGAATGGAAGCAAAATTTTGCAAATGCTGCTGCTCACGAACTCAAGCGTTCGTGAACAGAAGCATTCATGAACCGAGGTATTACTTCAGGAACTCTACATGGATACCTCTGTTGAAAGTGGGTGCCCTAGCCAAACTATAGAAAATCTATCATTGTGGGCACCAGTGACAGTGACAGAGATCAAGAACCATGCTGCTCAACTAAGACCAGGGAAGGCCCCAGCAGAAGACCTAATCCCTCCAGAGGCCATTAAAAACAGCTTGGATGTCTGGGTCCCCATTCTGGCCTCATTCTTTACCTACATTGACACCTATGGCCAAGTCCCCAAGGACTGGGGGCTTGTCATCATTGTCCCTACGTATAAAGAAGGGAAAAAGGATGATCCTGCTAACTAAAGACAATCAGCAAACTGTATGCAAGACACCTACAATGAAAATTCCAGGACTGGCTGGAACAAGAAAATATACTTGCAGAGGAGCAAACTAGCTTTAGGGAAGGCCAACCCACCATTGATCAGTGCTTAGTACTCCATCATTTCATTGAAAAATGCCCCTCCCACAACACAAGCCTCCCTTTATGCTGCTTTCATAGACTCAAAGCAGCATTTGATTCCATATCCTGAGCTAAACTGTGAGAAAAACTGGATGTCTCCTCAATTGACCAACATCTACTTCATTTAATACTTATGCTACATGAAGGGGCCTTACTCAAAGTAAGATGTAACCACCAGGGTCATCTCACCAGTGCCATTGAAGCTAAGAAAGGTATCAAGCAAGGCTGCACACTGGCCCCACTCTTATTCAATTTCTATATCAACTGCATGGTGGACCATCTCCACAACACAAATTTTCACTCCCCAAAAGTTGCTAGAAGACATATCTCTGTTCTGCTCTATGCAGACAATGCTACAGACTGCCAATTGGATCTAGCCAGGACCCAAACTTTTATTGCCAGTGAATCCAACAGGTACTCTGCCTCTCCTATGGCATACTTAACTAAATTTAAAGTTCATAAACACCAGAGGGCATTTACTCTGGCACAATGTCATGTCCTCCCCTCAGTTGTTCTTAAAGGCTAATACAGGAAGATTTCTTACCCCGAAAGACAAAGCTCCTGTGACTCTGGACACACAGAAACAACAAAGCATGTGCTTCTCTGGTGCCTGTATTACAGAGACATTTGTGCTAGTCTCATCTCACCATTACTGCATAAATACCCAGGGCGCACAGGACAATTCTACACCTCCCTGCTGCTTTCAGATACCAACTCTGCCACAACATACAATGTTGCCAGGTTCTGTGCAGCAGCACTTAAAATTCATTGCATGATGACCTGTGTCATAAACTAGATTTAATGAGCATCTAGTTTGTCATACTAGAGTGTTCTGTAATTTGATAGATGTAGTCTTCCATACACTAACCTTTATGCTCCCCTACACCCATCTAATGCTCCTACCCCTCATTTTATGTTATTTTGGACTCTTGTTTTATATATATAAACAGTGCCACCAAAGGATAAGACAGATCCTGAAGAGCCAGCTCAATGGGAAGAACAAGATCCACGCCATCAACACGTATGTCCTGTCAGTCATCAGATACCCTGCTGGTATACTGAACTGGCCAAAGGAGGACATGGAGACTGCCAATGTGAGGAACTGGAAGCTCCTCACAATGTATGGAAGTTTTCACCCCAAGTCCAACACCCAGAAACTGTACACCAGCTGGAAAGAAGGTGGGCGGAGTCTGGTGAGTGTCAAAGCCACTGTCTTAGATGAAACCCAGAGCATCCAGGAGTACATCAGTAAGATGGCACCCAAAGATGAGCTGCTGAGAGAATGCCTGAGGCAGCAGCAGACATGGGAGGAAGTTCACACAGAGGAAGTGCCATGGCAAGAGAAGCCCCTGTATGGGATGTACCATTACCAGATAGCTGAGGTGGCTGACATTGGGAAATCCTACCAGTGGCTGGAAAGGGCTGGACTGAAAGACAGCACTGAGGCACTGATCATAGCAGCACAAGAACAGGCACTACGTACCAGATCGTTTTCTTCCCTATTTTGTTTCTGGGTATCAACCATCTTGCCCGATGAAGAGTTTTAAGAAATGTGAAAGTCTGCAACTATTATAACGTTTTTGTTGACCCAATAAAGACACTGCTTCTGTGGTTTTGAGATTTTGTTTCCTTTATAGCCAATAGTGCTCCTATAGCTTTTGTTCTATTTTGTTATGCATATTTTATGTATTAAGTAGAAAGGCTTTCACAAACACTAACATAATTTTTAAAATTCAGGATAACCTAACAATAGAACAATGTCATTCAGTCTGGCAATGCATCAAGCTTACTGTATTTTCTGATTCAATTTCCTCTCCATGGGGTACATTTTCCACTGTATGGTGGTGAACAATACAACCTATTGTCTTGCGTCTCCCCCGTGAATTGCTACAGGGTATCCCAATAAGAAAAATCAGGAATGGCAGCCATACTTTAATTAAGATCAGTCTGCCTACTATGGTGTATTCCTTCATTGCAGCAGTTAAAATCTGAAAGTATGAGCACACTGTCAAATTCTAGGCCATGCCAATTATGTGCATGTTTGTGCTTCTCAGTGTTTTAGAAATAGGCAGAGAAAGCAAGCAGAACTTGGTTCCTGGAATTCTTTCCAAGCATTAGTTATAGGAGAAGTCTATATTTTCCTCTGTGTGTCAAAGTAACATGTTGCACCTGTGTGCACTTTCTCTCTAGGGACTAATCAGGAAGTGTTCATCCAGTACAAGTTGCTTAAGTGTGTCTGTGACAGAATAATCAGGAAGGATGTATATGTGATGCTTCTGGGTGTGTGTTTCTGTTCTTCCTTAGTGTTGCATCTAGAATGATAGAACTGTAGAGTTGAAAGAAATCATGAGAAATACAGTATGTGTTTGTTCAGAAAGAAAGACAGGGTGGCATTACTCTTGATCATATGACTGGAGGGGGGTTAAGGATGGAGCAGTTGGCAGCAGTTGGCATTTCTTTGAAAGGCAGGCCTTGGGGAAAATTTTACAGATTATTTTTGTCCACAGCTGCCACCATAACCCTATACATTTTCAAATTACTTTGCAGGTTCCCGCCCCCTTCACACCAGATGTGGTCTTCTAGATGTTTTATGTTCTTTTAGGACAATTATTCTTTATTGCCTCTCCTCTTCTTCCTCTTCCTCTTTTATAATGGCAACAGAGAGGAATTGTGTTCTGTATTTCTTTGCTTCCATCTAGCGGTCATTCAGTTTTTCATACCCCATGGATGGTAGTCCTACCACAAGTCCAGGGTCTAAATTAACCTAGTCCTAATGCTATGCAAGCATTTAAAATAAGGCTACAAATGGTCCCTGAGAGTGATAGGAAATAATGTTATATTGTCCTCTTGTGGAAAGGAAAGGCTGTCATCATCTTTACAGCTGTCCCAAAGGTCATGGCATGGAATGGAAGAGATATCTCATTTTAGATACAATATTTCCAACAAGGGCAGCATGTTGTAATGTCTTTTTAGTCCTAGAGACTTACACGGACCCATTCTGAACATGTATAGCAACAATCACTACCACAAGAGTAGTTTGCCTTTGTACTTGCCCACATTCCTAGGAGTGGGGGGGAAGTCGTTCTTAAAAAAAAAAAAAAAAACAGTACTCAGAACATCTCATAATAATAATTGATTTGCAGATTATGAAAGAGAATACATTTCTTTCTGCTCATTAACCCCATGGATTTTCCCTGGAATTCAGAATGAATGAATTCCTCAAGAATCTCTCCATGAATGAGGTCCCAAGCTATGGACAGGTGTGCAAATTATATAGGTTAAGAATATTTTCCAGGAAAAAGGGAAACACAAGTAAAGAAAGAAAAGTTTCCATAAATTTATTTCTAATCCTGTTCAACTCCAAAGGTGTAGATCTCATGATTAAAAATAAGTATATTTGATAAATACTGTTATGCCATCACTAAGGGAATCAATCTGCTCCATAAAACAGCTGGAAACAAGACATTTAGTACCTTTCCCTTCTGTTTGTTGCAAATAGCACTTAGGTATTTGAAGAGGGGAAACAAAAGATTTGGGATTCCATGGGAATCTTGCCAATCTGGCTGGAGCATAGCCTACATTACATTCTAATGCTGAATGCCAACACAGCCATTTGCTACTGTTTGCAAACATCACTATGCTAATACAAAATCAGACTTTATCTAAGGACCTAATTAAGGGGGAAATATATTGTTCTGGTTGTTGATGGCAAGGCAAACAATTGGATTTTACACCTTCTATAGTGGAAATTCCAGAAATGTGTTGCTTGTCATGATCATCATCAACAAAAGTGAAAGTATGTGATTAAATGTGGGTGGAAATTATTCAAAACATGGTTTCTAAGCTGTAAATGCATCCAGATGTTTATGTTAATGTGTTTTTGGCTAGATGGGATCCTCAACAAGCAACTTGCTTTGGGACTGCATTCACACAGCACACTTAAGCTGGTTACTGAATTATCCTGTTTTATGGATTTATAATATGTTGCACAATAAACTAACTAAAGGAGCTGGATGTTAAGACACAAACATATTTAACCAACATTGGTCCTAAAGAAGTTTAGCATGTTGTACAAATGCATCTGCTAGGTTCAGTGTGTGTACAGTAGGTATATATTTGTATAACGCACCATGCCAATGTATTACCTGCATTTTGATAACAATTTTTACCTTACTGGAATATTTGTTTATTTAACAATATTTATTTAACAATCCATGTTAAATTATAGTCAGTCCTAAAACCCAGAAGGTATTCACTTTGGTAACTTCATTGTCAATTGAAAGGCTGATTGCTGTACTTGTCGGTAGGTTGGTCTTCTTTATATTTAATTTTAATCCCATTTTTTCACTGTGCTCTTTGACTCTCATTATTAGAGCTTCCAGATAATTTGTATTTTCAGCAATAAGAGTAGTCAACTTGATGCCCCTTAAATGTCTTGGGATTCAACTTGGGATGCATCTAGAAACAATTCATAATAAAACTAAACCTCCACTGAGTAAAACTGGATTGCTGATGACTTCATGGACATTCCCATGGAGTTTGCCTGGTAACGATATGGAAACCTTTCTTCTATATATTTTGATGTCCCAGTCTATCTTTTTGCCCTGAGATTTCTTAGTAATCTCTTATTCAAGTACCAACTAGATCTGGCCCTATTTACCTTTTTAAATTCGGACAAGGTTTGTTAGCTGGTGCCACATCGCTGGGCATTCTGATGGAGAGGAGGAAATGTTTCACTATAATATTGTTATAGTTTCACTATAATACTGTTTAGACGAACAACTAGAAAATCAAACTGTAGCTACTGGGTAAAGGCTACTAGTTAAAGAATAGTGCTTCCCACCCAAACTGTTTTCCCCAACACAGAGAAGAAAAGAATAGTGCGGATCAGAGAAATCACCTGCATTAAAGAGGAGTTGGTTTAGACATTTTCAAAGAAGATGACATTTCAGTGAAATTCTTATGGAAGGAGTCTGGCATTTTTGCACTCAGTTATGAGATGATCAGGGTGGCTTTTTGCTTGAATGTTCTATTTCTAGTGATTTGCACCTTATTTGGCTTCCCTTATTTCAGTTGAATTCCACTGGGCTTTTTCAGTAGTAATAACCATTAAAGGGACCACTGCTCTTGATAAATTGTTGCAGAATTTCTCTGCCAACTGGAGAAATTTGGAGACATCATCCACCCAGTTCCTTCATGCACAAATTTGGTGGAACCTTTGAAAATATCATTTGTGCCCCATTAATAACTTTATACAATTTGAGCTTTCCCTTCACATGGTTTGAGCTGCATGTAAGATATTTGTTCCAATATATCTTATTATTGCTTTTGCTTTTAATAGTACTAATTTAAAGTTTGCTGTGTTTTATCATTTGTAGTTTTAATTATACTGTCTTATTGCAGAATACAGGGAAAGGTAGATATAATGTTTAATTAATTAATTAAATTAATTAGGCTATCCCATATTGTAGCTGGAACTTCTGCTGAGAGATGATCAAATGTGTTAAGTCCAACCCAGTTCTTTGGCTACTATATTGATACATACAGAAAACAACACTACTCAACCTATAAATTGTATCACCATTTTTTTTCAAAACCAACCCATATCGATTCTTGATAAATAGATTAATCAAATTCCTCTGAACTCCGCTGTCTCTTTCCCATTGCAAAACAGTATGTTCTTCTGTTGAGGCTGCAAAAGTCCAGTTTCAGTTAAAGTTGTTTCACCCACCAACCTTTCCTCTAAACTAAATTACAACTGTGGCAAACAAGGATTTATAATTGAAAACTCTGACAGTCTCATAGATATGGAACTCAGCTGTGAATGCTGGGATTTGTATAATATAGTACGCAGCCTTCACTTTCAGACAGCTCATTCTTTTGCAGTAATACATTATTAGAGTAGCTTTCGTAAATGATATATCACTCCAAGTGGGGTATTGTCCAGAAGTAAATTCTGAGAACTGAAGAGGGATCAATGCTTTCGCAGCACGAAACAAGAACTATGACATTAATCACTTTTTAACTGACACAGAGATCAGAATTCCCTGCAGTTTATCTGAATTTAGAGCTGAAAGTCCAATTTGATTTCGATCATAGTGATGTTATGATAATAACAATGATAGTAGCAATAACAATAATTCTGAAATGCAGCAAAGTTATGCACATAAATGTTATGGATTCTTATAAGAGAAATACAAGCACATGTTCAACTCTCTGCATTAGATATTGCAATATTAAACAATAAAATATTAATGGCTCTTTCTGGGGACATCAAATCATAACACGGACAGAATAATAAAACCATCTATACAATCTTAATGGGTAGGACGTTGATCATATATGTGTACTCTAATTGCCCCTAAGCTTGACACCTGGGAGATTATAAATTCTGACTTCTGTTTTAAGTCAAAGCATATATTAAATATCCTTTTCAAGATACATTTAAAAGAGTTCTATAATTTATTTGGTGGAGATGTAGGCATCCAGAAGAATTCAAGATGACATCATGCACGTTATGATGTGAAATGTGATTTGGCAAATTACATAATTACATAATTCACCTCATTTGCATGACAACATTATAATGCATGCAATGTCACTTCCCTTCTTGGCCCTCTTGCAGATGCATGTGGGCCATGTGGGGAAAATGACTCTTACTAAAGACCAGCATTAACAAGAATGGATTATAGTAGGGAATTATAGCAATAGTTCAGAGGCAATGTATAATCCAGATGGTTCCGGAGTACCAAAAAGTCCCTCCTGGCTTGCATGCCAGATGTTGAGAAGTCTAGGGAACAATCCTAGACTTCTCAATGTTTCAAGAGAGAATGAGGTTAACCACATGCCTTCTGTCCCTCCACCCCATTCTCTTCTCACTTCTGTTAGCTACCTTTTCTCTGCTTGCTTTCTAATACAGTATATTTGGAAAACCCTGATAAATTAGAAAGAAGGTCTGAAATAGAGCAAGCAAAACAAGTTCTCCACTTTCTCATTTTCTGCTAAGTTGGAAGATTCTAATGTAGCTGATTCTTCTCTTACTTTGAATTCAACAATAATACAATAAACACTGTATAGGTGTAGATGGGACAGTGATCGGATCTAGTATTAGACAGGTTCACACAGTCATAATGAAGTGTTTCATGGATGCACCTGAGTGTGCTGAAGCATAACCAAACTCCTTAGCAGAGTTTAAGTTATTTTTAAAGTCTTCATTCCAATAATTGGTTGGCCAATACAGGGTTAAATTCAGACTTTCAGAGTTTAATTTTTATTGTCTCTTTAAGTATATATTTAGATTTCTATGCTGTGTTCCAGCAAAAAAGAGTGCTCAGTGAAGAACAGGAAATGCAAGAGAGAGAGAGAAAGAGAGAGAGAAGAATCAATATCACATTTATAAGCAGCAGCTAAAATGTGGAATGCACAATATAAACCAACATTAACCATGAATGCTCTGTTGCTGCCTTGGCTTCTAACCCAGGGACTCCAATATGTTCTTGTATGCCCCCACAGTCCCTGCCATTGTTGCTATCCTAGCCATTGTCTACAGGTTCCACTTTCAAGCCTGCCCTACTCACCCACAAAACCCAAACATAATATCTGAATAGATGTACTATTTGTAAATGTTCTATTGGTAAACATCTACCACCAGAATTGTAAGAATCATAGAATCATACTATCCCAGAGTTGAGCAGGACCATTTACACCGTACATCCAACTTCTATGGAAGGAATCTGCAAGCATTGTTGATGCTTGATGAAAGGCTGCCTGGCCTCTTCTTGAACATTTTCAGCCCTGCCCACTCAATGCCATTAATATGTACTGGGTCATGCCTACTGTGGCTTTTAGATGACAAAACATCCCAACCAAAAAATGATTGACCACACCTACTGTAGCACCATGTAGGAACCAGCTCATTGTGCTGAATAAAAACTCCAAAGAGACATGTTGTAACTGACAGGTTTGAACCATTTAAGGAATTATGGAGACTGAATAATTGTAAATCTGATCACCAAAAATTTCCTATTAAATTATATGAAATAATGACTCTTGGGGAAATGTTACTCTGCAACTGGCAGCAGTGAAATGATAGAGATAAGATAGATGGCGACTTTGCTTCTTCAGATTCATTATATACCACTGAAAAGTAAAGTGAAGCAAAAAACCAAAAATACAAAAAACTAAAAAAACTAATACAGAGTGGTGGGGTGGGCCAATGATGCAGCTGAAACCTTTTGATTCTCCTCATCTGCTTTGATTTATTGACAAGTCAAAACAATTCAACATGAGAGGCCAAAACAATTCCAAGAGTTATATCCTGTTTCCAAAGGTCTAGGTACTCTGAACTGGCAGAAATAAGATTATATTGATCTTATTTGCGGTTGAGGGTCAAAGATCCAGAGGAAACTACAGGTTTATCACTACTTTACTTCCATTCTTTGTTTTTTTAGACCTCTCTGTCTCTCACACACACACACACACACACAAACACACACTGTAAAATATAGCATTGGAGATCAAGGCTAACTGATCTCCAAAAGAATGAAAACACTAACATGCTACAGTTGGTCTGCCATTTACATAGATTCCTGAATTTGAGGCAGCTATATATCCTAGTGCTGTGCCAAGCATTTAATTTGGATTTATTTCAATTATTTTCATCCAGATGGAAGAGGAATTGGCTTCATTTTTTTTTTTTTTTTACTTTCAAAGGTGAAGAAAATGTCAAAGAAGTTGGCCTAGATGGGGTGCTGAATCCCTGTGCTTGTTTTAATTAGGAGGACCTAAGAATATATGTGATCATCCAACCTTTTGTTGTGTTAAGGCATGCATGCTTCAACTTAATCCCAAGAGAACCCATTAGGGAACTCTTCCCATGCAAGAACCAACAGGAGTTATAATGGATAATGTGAAGTTTGATAGTATTAAGCAAAACAAAGTAATGCCAGTAGTTTTCATCACTACCAGGAATCAGAAAAGTCAAGATGCATTGGGTCTTCGTTTGCATGGCTGTGCCCACATCTTGACTTTTTTGACCCCTGTAGATGGCCCTGATCCCCACAGAATGATAAAATAAGTTCAAGAACAGCAATGTGAAAAAGAGCATCTAAGATAATGTTGCTAAGAAACAGAAAGCTTTTGTGAAACTGGAAGGCTGATTTCAGCAAATTATTAGTATATTTATTTCCCAAGAAAGAATAAGCAACATGAGATTCAACTTGTAAATTGTTCCTAAACAAGATTTAAAAACAACAAACATGTTGATAACTAGGTAAGCACAGAAGATAAAAAGAGAAGAAAAGAGTATATGAGAGCGGATGGTAGCAGTAATGGCTTACCAGCAATACCTTATACATGTTTTCTACATATATTGTAAAGAAAGATATTAAAAATTGTACAATTGCAAGTATTTCTGGGATTTTTTAAAAAGGTTCTCTTAGATAAGGGCACAGCATGTCCATGTTTAAGGAACAAACAGACCTACAAAACTCAGCATTATAAATTGTTACTAAACCGACTAGGATTATGAATGAAAAATTAAGTGTATACTCAGCCAGAAACTAATATCAGGGATTACTGATTAGAAAGCTCCACCACTGTGGAGGAATAAATGTCTTGAATATGCAAAGCTAGAAATAAGAAGGAAGAAACAGGTGTGGGTAACCGTAAGGAAGATTTAGCAAAGCTTAAACCCGGCTTAGGGACTGAATTATATTGGCTTCATCTGTTCGTCACAGCTCGAAGAGCAATACTTTCCTTTTAGCAGTACTTTCAAAGCAATTTTATTATTATTAATATAATCACTAGAGGAGCACTGGGAAATTTCAGTAGCAATGTTACTTTCAGAAGGATATTATGTGTCACTATTTTGTTGTCTGCAGTGTGCACTATATTGCTGGTCTACATAAAGTTGCCACTCAGCAATAAAAAACATTGAAGAGAAGGATGAAAAAGGCAGATAAAAAGAATTTTACTAGGCAGAAGACGCATATAATAGCTTTTTCTGTTTCTTTTATAGGTGCAATTCCAGATCAATTATTATCAATAGCTACGCCATCATTGGCTTCTACCATTTAAGTGCTTTGTAAGCACTAGTTCGTTAAGGATCCCAGGTAAATGAAAATACAAAGGCTGAGACAAATTGCAGAAAAATAATGAAAAGGGTGCTGATACAGTATATGGGAGATGAAGCAACCTGCGGATTCATATATGGAGTGGAGAGTGAAAGTGTTATTCCATACAAATTGAAAGGATTCATGCAGATTAGCTAATAATTTATCATATATTAGGTAGATAACAAGTGGATTCACTCACAGCATCTAGTCAGGATTTGCTCAAACTTAGTTTAGAATAAACATAGTTGGCAGGACTAAGTGGAACCAGACAAATCACTTTATGGTGCCATCATGGCCAATAATAATCTTTGTCTCAGTATATGGCAAACCATCATATGACTGAGACTGGTTTATGAAGCTATGAAAAATGACCCATTAGAGAACTGGTGAGTAAAGATTATGTTTTTGAACCATAAAATATACTTCTCTACCCTGAATCTTCTCTGTAGCCATTTTGAGTAGGCATGCTATGAGTGGTAGGTACAGTTCCAACATATCTGAAGGATCCTAGGTGGAAGAAGGCTGTATATAAGAAAATAGTTTTGTACAACTAATTATTTACAATGAAAAAGAACCTACAGGAAGAACTGAGTTTGGAAAAAGTGGGTTTAGAATGGGAAAAGAAGTGGCTATTTGTTTAAATATACAGCAAATGCATTAAAAGAAAACAGTGGAAGACATGACACCTGAAATCAAACTTGCAATTTCAAACACTAATAGTTTTAGTAATGTAGATCACACCACTCTGTGAGCTGAAAATCAAGAAAACTTAAAAGAGCTCATTATAAAAGTAAAAATGGAAAGAAAAAAAATCTAGATTAATGTTAAATATTAAGAAGACAAAAGTAACATCAAATAGCATGCTTATGTGAATGCGTAGTTGACCTTGAAGGAGTGAAGGCGATAGACAGTTTTGTTTTGCTGGGCTCAAGAACAAATAAAGATGAATAATGTGTTCCTGGGGAAGAAGGCAATGTCAAATTTAGACAAGATCATAAAAGATGAAGATATTTTTATAACAACGAACATTATAAAAGTTAAAGTTGCTGTTGTTTTTTCCAGTGATAATGTATGGCTCTGAAAGCTGGACATTGAAAAACAGCATGTGAAAGAAGACAGATCCACATTGAATTGTGGATCTGGTGATTAAGAGTACTATGGACTGCAAGAGTACCTGGTTATTTGCTGGACCATCTGCCTCCAATTATGCCTGCTTCTCCTACAAAATCAGACAGGATTGATATCCTTTGGGTCCCATCAATTAACCACTGTCTTCTCATGGGATTCAGGAGATGTGCTTCCTCTGTCACAGTACCTACTCTGTGGAACATTATCCCTGAGGTTTGGATGGACCAGATCCTGCCAGCCTTTAAGAAGGCCTTGAAGACCCGGTTCTTCCTCTGAACACTTAGCCAGGATGTTAGATGAACTCATTTTAATTATGTAATGACTCTGTGTTATTGTTCCTAGTGCAGTGTGTTTTATTGCTTTTCTTTTTTCTTATTGTAATGTTTTTAATCCTTGTTAGTTGCCCAGAGTTGCTTAGTAAGTGGACAGTAATATAAATTGAACAAAAAGAACCAAATGATAGGTGAAATGCATAATGACTACTTCCTTGACTAGACCAGCTAGACCTTGGAGTTATAAAAGGATAACGGACTTGGGAAGACTGAGAAAAGTAAAGAAGGGGAAGATAACAAGTAAGGTAAATGGGCAAGGTAAAGGTGATAACTGGCATATCCTTGGAACTGGGATAAGGTTGAAATGATGGCCACCATTTCCTGTATCCATATGGCCATGGACTTGTGGGTACCTAAATAATTGTGACATACCTTTTCTGAATCAACTCCCCACCCCAGCCTCTAAAGCTGAGCTGCAGCAGTGATTTCACTTTGTAACCACCACGTAGCTCTCACAACTGCATCACTTTCTTCAAAAGTTCATAATGTACAAAGAATTTTCTCTGTTTCCTGAACTGAACCAAGCAGCAGAGAGAAACTGCAAACTCTATGAGCCATGACAAGAAATTATGCTTTTGGGTATGCTCAGGAGCATCATTTCCATTTAAGGGAAGGCCTCTCAAGGTCTCTTCTGCATCTTGTAAATCCTTTATTTAGAGCACCTACTTATGTAAGACCAGAAGAAACATAAATCATTGTATCAAGTCCACATATGCTAATTTGTATGTGTGTAGCAAAATAAGATGCATAAGAACAGCTGCCTCATAATGAAGATAGTTTTCTGAACTTTAACTGAAGCGTGGGAAGCTGGGGAGACTGCAGTTAGGAAAACAACTCATACACACATATACAGTACAACAATTTTATAACTAAAGGAAGAGCCAGCCAGGAAAATTTTGCTGATATTGTTTATTTCTTTGAAAACATTTTCAAAAGCTTCTTTTCTGTTAAAGCAAATTGAATGAAAACAATTTTAAACAATGTGGAAGAAATTTTTGGTATAGTTTAGACAACTTCAAAACCCCTGCTGTATTTTCATATGGCTCTTTACCTTTAAAATAGATAGGTTTTTAAATAAAGAACATTTTGAAATACAGAAGAATCTATTTCTATCCCTGAAAATAATGGACCCCTTGCTAAACACAAGAGCAAAACTTCCTCAGCTTCTTCCATTTTCTTAAAATAAGAGACTAATCTCCATGTTACATAGTTACGGTTACTTTTTTTCTTAATTTAAAGAAAAAGTTTAAAGTTTAAAACAAACAAACAAAAACCATAGGAATAACTGTCTGTTTCAGCAAGTTATTACTCTTATGAGACAACAGTTTAAATTAACAAAACAAAAACTACAAATTCAGTATCTATGAGATTAATGGATATGTGCTGTGTTCACAGAACATGTAGTACCTAGTTACTGAAGTAAGCTATTTTGGAGGGTTTTCAAAATAGGATGACTCATAAACTAATACTGACTAACTTAACATACTATTACTACTGCTACAAAAGTTAATGCCAACTAAGCTTTGCATGCTGTGCGAATGCATAGACCAGAGCACATTATGCATATTATGTGAACACACAATTTATTTAAATGGGGGTGAGGTGCAGATAAGGGGGGAGGGGAAAGGTCAAGAAATTTATCATCATTGGATGTTTACAGTAGGACGTGACTCATATTGAGATCCCCAAGTTATGTTGTTAGTATTTTACCTCACCCATTTAATTTTACTTTTGTGTTGTATATTTTTAAATTTTGCTGGTCATTGACTGAATAAACATCACTGTACTATGTTTTTCTCCTTGAATGTCACCAATAATCAATAGCCATATGGTTATAGACATCATAGTTGTGTGTGTGAGAGACAGAAAGAGAGAAAGGTATGTGTGTGGAGGTGGTCTATAAGGTTTTAGATATAAAGAATAACATTCAACTTATACATTATGCTGAAGCTATAATTTTTGGGGGGGTTGGGGTCTGTGTTGACTCCTGGTGACTGCCTGGACTAGTTTCTGCAGTTTTCTTGGCAAGGTTTTGGAAGTGGTTTGCCATTGGCTCCTTCCTAGGGCTGAGAGAGAGTGACAAAGCCAAGGTCACCCAGATGGCTTTGTCCCTAAGGCAGGACTAGAACTCACAGTCTCCCAGTTTCTAGCCTGGTGCCTTAACCACTACACCAAACTGGTTTGAATCCAGAATATGCAGTTATGTCTTAGTTCAAGCATGGACAACTTTTACTGGCCATAGGAGCCTGGCTTTGCAGGGCACTCAAAGATCTGTACTCCAAAAATGAGTGGAACCAGGAACTCAATGTTAATTTTTTTCCCAGAATTCCCTAAAAATATAAATAAAATGGGCCATTTTTTAAACCCTATCCACTTGGTATAAGTTGGGAGGGGCACAAAATGCTGGACTGCAGTTTTGCACCCCTGTCTTAGCTACATGCTCTACAGTCACTGTAACATGTAGTCTTAAAGATAAAATGTCCTTTGCTTGATGCCAGTTGATTTCATGGACATACTCATGTAGGTGTTTTGGCAGGAATATGGAAGTGAATTGCTACTATATTTTTCCAAGATTTTCCCTCCCAGACTTTATACTTCTTGGAGATCTCCCATCCAAGGAGTGATCAGGGACAATTGTGCTTAGCTTCTCAATCCAGAGAAGGTTGACCAGATGCTGCTAGTTGTTGGTCTTGTGACATGTTACAGAAGCCTATGGGCTGATTTATCATCAAGCCTGAATGACGACAGAATGGGATTCTGAGGGTTTCTAAGTGGGAAACAAGTTGAGCCCCGAAATCACAAAGCAAGATAGAAATAGAGACTAAGAAAACCAGCCCTCTTCCTTTACCAACCTAGATATGTCTGATGTAGTGGTTAGATTACTTAAGTATGATCAGATATCATGAAATATTTCACTGTTAATATCCCTTAGAACAAATGAAGCTACTTTTGCCTATTGTTATACATTAGAAAACCATTGGTCATTAGTTAAAAAAAAAAATGCTTTTTTTTTTTTTTGGCAAAGAGAACAGCTGATACTGTATATGAATTATTTTACAAACTGACAAATACTCAGCAGCCAAAATCAACTTAAAGAGAGTGGGTGTCCCCAATACTATCAAAATTGACAGAATATTACAAGTTTGAAATTAAACAGTCAAGAATTCTTAGCAAATATCCTCTGGTTCAGACGATACTGAAAATACATCATTTTTTTTCCAGTAAAAAGATTAATATTTTAATAGACTGCCACATTTCTCATCACATGCAGTGAAGGAATAATATTGAATCCATTAGCAACCCTATATGCAAAATTTAATTGGTTAATTTTGGAAAACCTGTCTTATGTAGGTTTTGGGGAGGTGTAGTACCTACAGAAATAAATCTGTCTTCCCATTTTTCTACCCTTTGCCCTTGACTCCTAAAATATAAACGTGTATACACATAAGGAGGAAAACATTGCTAATGCAACAACCATAATGCTTATATTCAGTCTGCCTTCCTTAATTGCTGTTAAAAAGAAATCTTACCAGGATTGTTTTGGAGCCAGGAACAAAATACACAGGTAGTTGCTTGAAACAGAGGTGAGGTTTATTTCAAAGAATGCAACATAGAGTCAGCCCCCATAGGCAGCCACGCCGAGTCTTCCCTGGAAGCCCTTTATATAGAGCTGTGTTTGTCAACCTTGGCAACATTAAGACATGTGGACTTCAACTCCCATGCTGGCTAGGGAATTCTGGAATTTGAAGTCCACATGTCTTAAAGTTGCCAAGGTTGAGTAACAGTGATATAGAGAAAACTTGCTTTTGTTCCTCAAAAGTGCACAAAAGCACACCCTTTAGGAATTCTGAGAAAGTGCACTTATCCAGCATTCCGAGAACAAGCACTCTGTAGTCACGCACCGTACTGAGTTGTGGTTTCCACATGTTCAGCATTGCTGATTGAAACAATAATCTCTTTCAGGGAAAGGATGTTTTCTTATTTAATCAAGGGGACCTCCGGCTAAGCTCAGCCCGGAAGGAATATTCACCCGATTGGATTGGTGTTTCCCACTGCCTTTTGATCTTTCTGTTGAGCCCATTCTAATTGTAATTTTTAACTTTTTGTCCTAATTATGATGGGAAAAGTGTATGGCAGGAGGACTTGACTTCCTTCCCACACTGCCATTTCAGTTCTTGCTATAATTCAAGAGTGTAGAACCTGTAGATGGCATTAAGGTAGAACTTCCATATTCCATCATTGACCATGCTGAAAGGAGTTGCTGGGAGTTATAATTCAGCATTATCTGGGGGAAGCATAGTTCTTTAAACCTGCTGTACTTATCATGTTTAATAATAATATACTTAAACGAGAACCAAGTCGCAAAGTAGAATGGGGTGGGGCAAGAACTGATTTTCATTTAGCTTGCATTGTTATAATTCTAGGCCTCCTATCAATCTGTTTATCTTCATCACCGTGTTATGCTCTGGAGGATGGTGCCATCACAGACACTCCCACACACAAAGAGGAAAAGGACCTTAACACATATTTCATTGGTTAGATTAATGTACCATGACTGGGAAATGATTGAAGGGGAGGATTAGATTCAGTAACGGACAGTTCTGTTCTCATCTCTCTCTCTCTCTCTCTCTCTCTCTCTGTCATACACACACACACGCACACACACTATCATTTGTATGCCACCAAATCTTTGCTTCACCCCACCTTACAGAATTGTAATACTATAAGAAGCTTCTTTTCTCAAATCACAGGGATCACTCCACCATTAATTGTCCCAAAGAGTGTCTTAGTACATAATGATATGTACTTAGACAAAGACTGAATCCGACTGAACACAGGTTAGAGCTGCTATCAAGGCCTACATTGTGGCAATAAGAGCAGCAAAGCGCCAATACTTCTCCGCCTTTATCGTGTCTGCAGAATGCTACCCGGTGGCCCTGTTCAGGATCACTAGGTCCTTCTTTGGCAAGGGGGATGCTGGGGTTCATTTGCAGGGCCATGCAGAAGAATTTTCAGAGCATCTGCAGGACAAAGTTGCTCGGATTCATTCCAAGTTAGACTCCGAGCATGGGGCAGGGTTGGGGGAGATACCAGGGGACTGTCCTTACCCAGTTATCTGGGAGCAGTTTGATCCTGTTGATCCTGAGGAAGTGGACAGGATCCTGGGGACTGTGAAGGACACCACTTGCCATCTTGACCCATGCCCCTCCTGGCTGGTGAAAGCAGCTCAGGAGGTAACATGTAGTTGGATCCAGGCGATGGTTAATACATCCTTGCAGGAGGGAGTGTTTCCAGCTTCCTTTAAGGAGGCATTGGTGCACCGCCTCCTCAAGAAACCCTCCCTGGATCCCACTGTACTGGACAATTTTCGTCCAGTCTCCCACCTCCCCTTTTTGGGGAAGGTGGTTGAGAAAGTGGTGGTATAATAGCTCCAAAGGGTTCTGGAGGAAACGGATTATCTGGACCCTTCCAGTCAGGTTTCAGGCCCAGTTATGGAATGGAAAAGGCATTGGTTGCACTTATGGATGATCTCTGGTGGGAGTGGGATGGTGGAAGTGCGACCATCCTTGCTCTCCTTGATCTCTCAGTGGCTATTTTTTCAGCTCCAAGAAGGGCCTATGTAACGCTGTTGCTCCGCGAGCTGCATTGGGTACCAGTTTGCTTCTGGGTCCAATTCAAGGTATTGGTTATGACCTTTAAAGCCCTACATGGCATGGGACCAGGTTACCTAAGGGACCACCTCTCCCCCATGACTTCAACCCGTCCCACCTGATCACACAGAGAGGCCATGCTTTGGACCCCCTCAGTAAAAGAACTCTGATTAACAGGGTCCAGAAGGCGGGCCTTCTCTGCGGTAGCCCCCACTCTTTGGAACATTTTGCCCCCAGAGGTGCAATTGGCCCCCTCACTCCTGGCCTTCTGAAGGGCTTTGAAGACCTGGTTCTGTCACTTGGCCTGGAGTGGGGAGGGAATACTTCAAGCGTGGGGATGGCTAGCCCCATAGAGGCCTTCTGTCTTCAGCCCCAGATTCTTCATCTTCTTGGACTCTCCTTTTCCTCTTTTTTAGTAATTTTTTTTTAAATTTTGATATTTTATGTATTTGTATGTATTTATGATTTTAATGTTTTGTGTGAGTCGGCCAGAGTCCCCCACTGGGGGGAGATGGGCGGGGGAGAAATTAAATAAGTAAGTAAGTAAGTAAGTAAGTATTGGGTTTCAGTGGCATCCTTAGTTTTTTCACTTACTCTACCTCCTGAGAGATAGTGTAACCATGTTTTATGAACTCACTAGCCAGCTGACTTAGCTTAATGGCTAGTTTTTTTTATATAAAAGTCCTATAAGTTAAGAACTTATACTTCTGCTTTAATTCTCCACAATTGGCTCCACCATGCTCAGAAATAGCCATTATCATTCTTTATGAATACCCACTTCCTTTGTGCAAACATTGCAAAGTACTGGCTATCATGTTAGGTTCACTGAACACTAGATTAACTCCTTCAGTCACAAGACTTTCTCAATTCTAATCTGGCATCACGCAATCAAATAACAATATGGAAACCACACCTACTTCCTCCAGTTCTACCTGGCATCCATTGGGTTAATGGAGCAAGGGAGCTAAGGCTTCATTATTCAGTGGCCTCTTCTCCATCACCTGAACAGAGAACAGTGAGGGTGATGGGTGCCACCGCTAAGCTTTCTTTGGGAAGTAACATATAAAGAATCAGAAACCAAGCCACTCCAATACACTTAAGTGCTTACTTGCTTTCATGACTATCAATGCCATTTTAGCTAGAGTAGGGAGACCAAGTCTTATGGATCAAGTTAAAACAGAACATGAATATGCACTCACTGATATCATATAACACTTTATAATACTTGAGTGATTTATAAGAATTTAAGAGCTATATTGGAAGAAGACAAAGGAACTGGTTCGATATCCTGTTGCTTTATTGAACTATAAGCTAGTGTACATAAGGACTATCGAACTAATGTCTCTCAAATGGGTTGTATACACCACAGTATTCTTTCATTCATGTTGGCTATAAACTGTTCCCCCCCTCCCCCCAGAAATGGATTCTGAGCTGTGGCCTTGCAATGAACTGTAACTCCCATAACCTTTACTGAAATGGCATTTCAGTTTACAAAAATAAGGATTAAGTTGCAGCAATTAAACTAATTTTTTTAAAAAAGTTAAATGCTTAATTCTCACTTTATTATCTTTTCCTTCACAGAGAAAAAGAGATGTCACCTGAATATAAAAGGTTGCAAAAAGTTAACAAAAAAAAAAAAAGCAAAAAAACCACCACTCACTATCTACCAAAATGCATTTATTGGTGGAATTTTTATAGTGTAAAGGACTGTACAAAAGAGCTGCAGTTACCTCTGCAATTAAAGAAAATCATGATTGCATAAACTTCAGTTACCCTAATGCTTATTTTTCTTGCTGTGCATTTATGGAAGAGTTTGAAATTTACTGTCTCTACTTTCCGCAATGTGCACTGTCTCTTTGCTTTGTATGAGCCATGAAATTACAAACTCATTTTGACCTCAGCTAATTATTTTCTGCTTTTGCCTTAACTAGGTGCCCGATCCTTGCTAGACGCTTAACAATGTATCTAATCCTTGCTAATATGTAACTTTCCTTTGCTGATGCGAAAACTATGCAGCTGTTTCTTGATTCCCAAAAGCAATCTAAGCACCTAAGGTGGGGGATGGGGGTGGGGAGATGGTGAAGGGCTATAAAAATTGCCCCCAAAAAGACAGCCCACTGTGGGTAGATTTGCCATGACTGACTTCTCCTGTTGCTTCCACCTAACATAGCTGATTGTATACAGTATTAATCAATAAAGCTTTGCTAATTGTAATTGTTCTAGCTTCTTCAAAATCCAAACTAAGGCCACCTCAGCCAGTAACAGCTACTTTGAATGTTCATCAGAGATATTTCAATGAGTTATAAATGAAATACAAACTTATAAAATTATTTCCTCTCTGGATCTCAGAGATTCTCATGTCCTCCCTAATCTCTGTCATATTTTAAGGATACTTAAACTAATTAGCTATGCAATTTTACTTTCCAGGAAGTATTAAAAGAATGAATAAATATTGTCCTGTATTCTAGGAATCGATGTGAAGCAAGGAATTAAATGCTAGCCCACCATTTTGGAAACTTGTTTTTCTTCACTGGGATTCTGTTTCTGTTTGTTTTAATTTTCTCCAGTAAGGAGAATATATATTTACTGCTGTGGCTTGAGGTTAATGAAATAATCTGATAAGGAAGATGCCATATAAATGATCTTCTATTTAAACATCTGCAATACCAATGTTAGGATTTGAAGCTGACAGGTTCCAGCTGTGGTAATGAGTCAATGTTTACTCATAATTTGCCACAAGCCTTGTTTGTAGCACTGATTATATCTGTCCAATGCTCTTGAGTGTGCTGCTTACCAAATTCACTGTTTCTTGAAATATGGAAACTGTAAAATAGACAAATTTTCAACAAACCCAGATGCTTCTGGATTAGGTCTGCCCAGCATGCAGTGTGCTTGAACATTTTTTAAAAAATCATATTTGTGGTTCCTTCTGATCATTTATTGTTCCAAGATGGTGAATGGATTGTTTCTGGGTTTTTTTAATTTTTTTTTTTTCCCACCATGTATTTCTCTCCAGGTTCCCTAGCTACCTGCATTTCCTGATTTGAATAAGGAAGATGGGAGGAGTTTCTTTATGAGGTCTTTGCTTGCATTGTAATGGATAAACATGAAAACCAAGAAGCTGGAAGCCATCGGAGAGAAGATCGTACAATAAAAGGTTGAAAGATCTCTCCTGCACAAAATGTGACCATCTTGTGACCAAATAAATACCAGAACTCCCACACCATTCAGGAAATTTCCAAAGCAACTTCTATTCAGTTGGACTTGCTGTGATAATGATGAAATAAAAACGAACAATTTGATTTTGCAGCACTAGCTTCTTTCTTGCTAAGTTGTTTCCACTGAGTATTGAAAGACTTCGTAAAAACGTTCTACAGCTTCTCATTTTCATCTGAGAATTGTGTTTATCCTTCCTAGGTCAATCCTGGATCACAGCATTTATGAGATACATGATTGCTTATGATTCCCTACGTGACCAATTCAGGAAAGATGTGAGCAATCCAAGAAGCATGATTCATTTTCCGTCAAAGACATGAACAAACAGTAAAACATAAGAAAACAAAAGCCGTGTTGTACCATTATATCATTTGTTTATCTCATTGGCTGAAAATACCCTTAGAATGGATGGAAACCCTAAACTAGAAGAAAAATAGACAAAAAAGTAGAATACAGGAAATGTAATAGGAAAAGATAGGAAAATTGTGATTTTTTAAAAAAGGAAATACACTGCCAGCAGCATTAGTTTTAACTCAGCTCAACTCAACTCATCTTGAAACAAAACCAAGCTGCTTCCCCACCCCCTTCTCCATCTTCTTGTCTAAATCTCTGTGTTAACTCTTACAACAATGAAAATATATCGCAATGTTTTTACTTACATGGTTTCCAGATTCCCATCTACCTGATGTAGAATACTATAACGTATTGAAACCGAAAGAGCAGCTTCCTGTATCTTTCCCTTTTCAAAGTTGTCCATCCCCTTTAGAGTCCTGCACTGTGCTTTCCACCAAGATGATGCAGTTAGTGAAGCAGGTAATATACTCTACTTTTGTTTTTTGTTTTGTTTTTTAAATCAGATCATGCAACTTCTTACCTTCTGGTCCTGATAAACCATCTGCTTGCTTCCACCAGTTTAGTAAGTCCCATGTAGCTAGACCAGATTTCACAGTCATTTTGGATAATCACTACTGTCAGAATCTTCTACAAAAGAAATGTAATTATACTCACTAAAAATTACGTAGAAATGTCAATAATGATGCAGCATGTTTCTGCTTTTCTGAAATAAAAAATGTTTATGCCATGTACAGTAACAACCTTCCTTAACCTGGAGACTTCCAAATGTGCCAGGGCTACAATTTCCTGAATTTCCCAACTAGCATGGCCAATGAGAATCTTGGGAGTTGTACTTCCAACACTCCTGGTGAGTACAAGGCCTGAAAAGCTTGCCTTATAAGCAGGTTATCCAAATCAATAGTAGAGTGACAATTTCCCCTGTTGGCACATTGACTACAATTTCCTCTCCAGCATTACTGCTGGATCTGATACCCTCTTTCTACATTTACTATTGTTTGCAGTTAGATATCAGCTTCTTGTAGAAAATTATTTCCTGTAAAATTTTAAGATGATGTGATGCATGGGGGTAGAAATAGGTCAAAGGGAGAAAGCATTTCTGCTCTCTAAAATGATGCTAAACAAAGTTTATGTTTCAGATGGAGACTCTAAGCTAGTGTCTCAACCTCCGCAACTTTAAGACTTGTTGACTTGGCTGGCTGGGGAATTCTGGGAGGTGAAGTCCACACATCTTAAAGTTGTCAAGATTGAGAAACACTACTCTTAGTATAAACAAAACCTTTGGCATATAACAATTGCTCCCCATGAATTTTTTTTTTTTTTTGCTTCTGCAACACAGTAGCAACCTTGCTACAGCCTGAAGGTCTCATCTAAAGCCTTAGGGGAACAAATCATAGTTATACAATTTTCTACATTGGGAATCTTGATGAAAATTTAGCTCGTGGGTCAAATGCCAAGGAAACAAACAGCACCGGGGGTCTTTGGAAAGATGCTGAAGCCAAAGGAGCCATCCAAAGTGTCCAGGTGCTGAAGCTGATGCAAGTAGGCATCATTATCATCATCATTATGAGGAAACATAGATGTGGCATCTACTAAGTTAATATTCTTTGATATGCAGTTAATCTTGGAATGTTATATTCTACTATAGTTCCACATTCATTCATCCAGTAATTCATATAAAAGCTATTGAAAATATGCTTATACCAGTGCATCTTACAGTAGATTGCAAACTATTACAATAATAAATAAGAGGAAGGAAAAAAAAACAGAACACAAAACACAAGGAGCAGCTCCAACTTTTCAGTATAAATAGGAGGTGAATTAAGCTCAAGCTACTGTCATTAAGACACAGCTGAACTGTAACCAATGTCAGCCCCAGCCCAGTCCCAGGAGAAGATATGCCACAACTGAGAAAGCCTCTCTAACTTCTGAACTTAATGCACAGCACAGCACCAATAGTGTGATGTAAGAAAGAGACCGTTTACAGACCCTAATATTTAGGTAGCTCTGGGAAATCCTGTGAATCTATCTATACCTGTATATAAATATTAGTATGTATTATAATAAAATGACAAGAATACAGCTAACTCCAGGATTGAGAGGACCTTCAGAAAAATTCCCATTAGAGGTTGGCGCCTAAGTACAATCACCAGGAGTTCCTTTGGTTCCCATCCATTGTTCCACAGGATCAAGGAACCAGCTTATAAAAGGAAGACATCCTTTTCTAGGATCAAGTCAGAAAGAAGTGTTAGATATCTGCTGGCCTTCTTTCTTAAGTTCTGGTTACAGTCCCTGATTTAGAACTGGCACATCAACAATAAACACAGATACTGACATAAGCATGAACCACAAACCAAAGTAGTTTCAACATTTTTAAGAACATAAGAATAGTAGACAATCACATAGGGAGAGAAGTATGATAAAAACAGCCCTGTTTAACCTGAGTTCCTCAGGAGCTGACTCACATTGATTCAAGAGTTATTTGTTTTTATTTTTAATAGAAAAATTAAAATGAACAATGAAATTGTTTGCATTATCCAAAGCAATCCCAAAGCAGGATGGTAAGATTCAAATAAACCGACAGCCCAATTTTTCATGTCCAGTTCCCTTTTAAAACTGTCTAAATTAACGTCTATCACTTTCTGAATAGGTTTTTTAAAAAACATCTATGTGATGGAAAAATAATAAAATAAAGCTGGACGCTCTCCCCCCCCTTGCCCCTCCAGAAAACTCTTTACTCCCCCTCCCTCTTGTCTCTCTTTCTGCCCCCCACTTGCCTCTCCTGAAATCTCACTTCCCCACTTCCTCCTGCCATTCTTTGCTCATGCAAAGCTGGATCAGCTCCAAGCTATTGCATGACCCAAGAGTGATCATGTTCATATTGAAACAATGGGAGGGCCATCACCTGTCTGCTTAAGGGTTTTTGGTTTTTATCTCACAAAAGAAAAACCATTTATCCCCCATTTAACACCTATCCAAACCTATCCTCCAATCAGATCCCTCAGATTTCCTACCTCTCAACCTCAAAAGTGTATAAATTCTATGCTTTTCTATTGCTCAGGGTCCCTCTTTCTTGAAAGCAGGCACCCAATGATCATTGCAATAAATATGGTTCTTCTCCTCAGCATTGTGCTCCTGCCTTTGGCAAATATTCCATGACATCTACATCCCTAATGTAGATTATATTAACCTAATTCAGAAGAGAATTCTTACTTTTTCATATAAATAATTTAAATAACTCCTAACAAATTGTGTTAAGACAATTTTAAAGAACCGTTTTCTTTCCCAAAATATGCAGTAAACAATTAATGAACATTTGCAAAAGAATGTCATTGTTTGTCCTTAAATAGAGCATATATAAAGATCCTAATATACTTGTTGCTGTTTTTTACAGTATGTCTCATTTTCAACAATTACTATGGAAGGCAAGGGAACAAGCTAAAAAGATCTGTGTATGTATATGTATGTGTGTGTATGTGTGTATGTACACACACACAAATGGAATGAATAAACAAACTGAGAATAATCTTACATTAATCAGTCATGAACCAATCCTGATTAGGAGGGTACTGAGACCTCAGAACATGGGCTATGTATGGGTCCTGTATAAACACAAACTTTGGCCACGCAATCCAGTGGAAGTTAAGCCTCTTGGATCCTATTAATTTCGGTGAGCAGTATTTAAGCACCCACTTCAACCTGTGGTTTCGATTAATGGAACTTCAGTGCTTTAATCTGCTGTCCTTTGTCCTGAATTTATATGCAGCCTTTCATGTATTTGGAAAACCTGTATGGTAGCCATTCCTTTAATATCTCTAAAAAATGTAATAAGCCAAAATTAAGAACAAGAAATATAAATAGTAATGTCTAAAACAATAAACACTTAATACTGAAACAGTAAAACTTTAAAGGTCTGGGTGTACATGTGTGTTTTAGTCCTCTTCTAAACCAGAAAACTGTAATAAGGAGTTTCACAAATAGTTGATGATATTATTAGTGGTGGTAGTAGTATTAAAATACAAATGCAGAGTTGATTGGCATATTCTTTATAAATAAGAGCTAGAGTCTGCATTCCTGAATATATACAGTGGCTGCTTCATATCTAAAGAAAATGCTGAGATATCAAAAGCCCTTTGCCAGATTTCCCATTTACAGCCCTATCTGCATGGGTTAACCACCTGGCTTGGGACTGGGGAAATGCAATATATTGAAACTTGGCAGTGAAACTTTCACCCTAGGCTACAATACTTAGAGATATAGATTTATAAATCAATCTCGATTAGAAATGTTTTGGTTCTTTCAAAGCCAAAAAGGGTGATTAAAATAGGAACTGCATCTGCTTTGTGTCTCTGTACCGAAAAAAGCAACTTATGCCATCTGCAATAAAATAGAAAATGGTTATTACTTCATTATATTGGCCAGCATCAGAGAATAATCTTCCATTTAATTTGACCCTGGGCTGTAGGGTTTTTTTTTTGTTTTTTTTTTATGATTCTGACTCAATATATATTCCTAGTTTATTTTTAAAAAGGGTATAGTATTTGATTCACATTCTGCAAGAAAAAACAGTTACTACAATCCAAGTCTAGATGAAGCTACATGCTCTGGATGCTGCAAAACTTTGGGAAAAATAGGCCCAGGATCAGATTGTGAGTCTGATTTGTTTGCATTTAAATGATGTCTAATAATTAAAAAGGGGGAAAACAAGCGACAGGTTAACAGCAAAGCACTACTGGATTACAGTGGTACATGAACGTAAGAAATAAATATTCCAAAATTCCATGACGCTTACATCAACATGTTCCTAATATCATAAAGTTAGTGCTCATATAAGAGTGAGTTTACTGCTGCCATTGCTGGTTTTAGTTGGTACGCTTTCTCTGATGAACATGCATTTAGTACAAAAAAAGTTACTGTTTCTTTATGAATCCACTTGTTTAAACTGACTTGGGAATTCTACATACTGTCACTTGAGTCACTATGAGAAGACCTAAGTCTTTTTCAATTTAGGGTGACATGATCGTAGACCTTTCTTCTGGTGGAAGTCCCTTCCCATCTTTTGGCCTCTTTTGGCAGCTGCTAAAGAATTTTTAACTCTGATTTTTAATCAACCTACTGTTTTATGACATTTCCACAGAAGTCTTTGTACCACTGTCTCTCACTACCGCAATCCTTATTTTTTGTTATTGTAAATTGCTCTGATTATGATTTTAATAAAAAAGCCAGCATAATTTCTGGCAGAACTAAACTAAATCTGGCAGATTGTCATTGGCAGCTAATTTGGAAATTCGGTTAGTTGAAATTGGTTAATCACACAGAATGGCCAGAATGTATGTGTACTCATGTGTGTGTGTGCACGTGTGCATAGTCCTAGATATAGATATAGATAGAAAGTTTTTAAGGACTTATTGTGCATGTATGTGTGTGTTTGTGTGTATGTATGTATGTGTGTGTGTATGTGTGTGTGTGTGTGTGTATGTATATATGTGTATGTGTGTATATGTGTGTGTGTGTGTGTGTGTATATGTATATATATGATGGATTTTAAGGACTTATTTCCTATATGATGCTTTGCAGAAACTCATAGTTCAAACATACTTGATTTGTTTTTCTTAAATGAATAACAAATAACTTAAGTTGACCTTTTTGCAAATTGTCAGAGTCAAGGGCAAATATAATATGACATATGTGGAACACATAAACTGTCATTGGATCAGCTATCTGAAAGATTAGTTTTCAAGCAATTCATCCCAATAACTCCATCTTTTCATTAAATGTAGTTTGGTGGTTAACACAAGTTGGGCAATCTGTCTGAAGTCCAGTGACTCCCATTAATAAAACAGGCCACTTTTACTTCCTGAGGATTATTACACATATACGTAGTCAACTTACTTCAGCCTGTTAAAGGAGATGCATGCTGATTTTTCAATCCCAGGCAGGAAATGATGCTTTTGAAAAGACTGGATCATCAACCTGTGAAAACCTGCAGCTTAAATATGTAGAAGAAAACATCGCTGAAGTTATCTTGGTGCAAGTTAAGTCATAGGCCACAGGAGTTTGGCCCATAAGAAAGAAAGGCAGCCTAGAAGACTTTAGCAGATATGCAGAATACTAGCAAGCCAGGTGATACCTGAACTAACAATCAACCCTAGAAGTCTGGGGCAGGCCATCCCATCAAGTGTAGACATCAACCAACAGCAGAAGATCAGGAATCAAAGACTGAAGGATTTTTCTACTGATAGGATTCTATAGTACTGGGTTGAGAAACTTTCCTGAATTTTTTTTCCTACCAGTTCTCATTCCATTTGATGAAGGAGAATTTGATTTAGAAACTATTTTAAAGAAGAAAAGGGTTCCGGAGAAATTCCCAGGAATGGAGTACAATATCCCTGCACTTATTTAGTTGCAACACGGCTAAGGGTGTGTGTGATTATCTTGCCTTGCACTGTCATCTCTCCAGTGATCACAACCTCCCTGGCTTCCCATCCTTCAATTAATCCCAAGAGAAGATCTTATGAGGGCAGCACTCCTATTGGGCTTTTTCAGTAGCACTGTCATTGTTACCACTAAGGGGGACTCCTGTTCTTGAGAAACTATTAGAAAACTTCTCCTGGAGTAATGAACCCAATTTCCCAGCTTTGAAATTTAGGAGAGATGCAAAATTCTCAGAAGTGGCATGAACACTGATGACGTACGGGCTCCATATGAAGCTTGCATTATAACTCATTAATCCCATCAACTATGAATGTGGCAGTTCTATATTTGATAGTTTGGGTAGTAAAGAATCAACAGCTAATGGGACTTATTGGAAGTTAATGCTAAAATTGCTTTAGAAGCTTATAGCAAACAGATTCTTTAGCCTAGTCAATAAGGATGTACCCTTACCTTAAATGCAAGAGTACATTATTAATGTATCTTCCACTGTTTACATTAATTTTTTATGCAAATGTCCAGAACGATAAGATTGAGTGGGCTGCTCTATTCCATTTGGGATGCTTGCCCAGTTTATGTTCATCACCTTTATTCATGCTATAAATCTATCTATAAGGAGCTCATGAACTTTTAAAATATTTTATTTCCTTTGTTAGCTTAATATTCCACCTTTCCTCCAAATGATCAGTGGAATTTCACAGTTCTTTTTTATAACGTTGGCTTTGACTATTTTAAGGCTTAATTGGTTCTAGATCCTACTTTTCCACCCCCATCCCAACAACCCTATACCATATATGAAAGTCTGGGGCTTATAGAACACAACTGAATGCCAAGCTGTACTCCAGTTATTCCTCCTCAGTATAAAAAATCCCCATGGGATGTAGAATAAACCAGGATTAGGGCAGAAGGGGCACCAGATAGGCATTCCTATATCACTTCCCAAGATAATATCCTACTCAGAAAACCCACAGAACCCAGGATCCTAATTATGGGTTCTAATTAACTTTTCCTGTTGCCTCAAATTGAACTGGGTAAGCCTAAAGAATGGAATCCTAAGGGGAGACACAATAGACATCTTCCAATACTTAAAGAACAGTTGTAGGAAAGAAGTTGTGGATTTATTCTGCACAGCGCCAAAGGGTAGTACAAGAACCAGTGGGTAGGAGCTTTACAGAGGGATATCTAAACTCAAAATAAGGAGGAATTTCCTCATTATGAGAGCTAGGAACACCTCGAACAGTGCAACTTTCTGCTTCCTGGAGTCAAGAGTGTTTACCACTCACTCATCATTCCTCACTAGAGGTTTTCAAGCGAAGATTTTATGTGGTATGAGGTTTCTTGTCCTGAATAGAGGGTTGGAATAAAAGAACTCCAAACACCTTCCAATTCTACCATTCTATGAACTCCACTCTTGATTCTGAACATATATGCTCAATTACTAGTAAGCAGAAACTATGAACTAAAATGCTGTCCTATCCATTGCAATGCAAAATTTTCTTGGCAGCCTGGAAAAGCTCCTGTCAGAAGAGATACAGAATATACTGTAGGGGTCCAACTAACCTTACAAGTAGAGTCGGGTTGTCCAAATGGATATACTGATCAGGGTCCAACTAACCTTACAAGTAGAGTCGGGTTGTCCAAATGGATATGTAAATCCTCAGTTATTAACCAGGAACTATTAATGAAACATCCTCCTTCAGGCATAGTGACCTTCCAGTTAGAGGAATTATTTTCTTCTCTTCTAGGTCTCTGTATTCTGACATTGCTAGACAGCTCATTGCTTGGAAGGCTGGAGTGAGACCAAGTGATACTAGAAAAATCATTCATTTTTATTTTTAGAGCATGCAGGGGTAGGAATGAGTAATACTTTCTATTTATGTGCAAAGTAACTAATTTTGGAACAGCGACATGAAATGACACAGCAGAAAGCCTTCTCAGCATTGGAAGTCTCTTGATACTCCAGTCATACAAAGGCATCCTGTACTCACTTTTCTGAACTTAAGTTCAGAAATATATATTTTTGAAATATATGATATATATAGCTATATATATATACCCTCCTTTGTTCTTTGATGGTAGATCAATTTGAGGGCATACGATAGACCTTCACTTAGCACCACTGGGTGGGTGGGTAGGCTTACAGCAATATTGAGTACAAAAGTTTTGTTTCTAGTACATTCCAGATTTCATGTGAAATTCCCACAAGTAGGCAAATGCAGAGGCATAACTATTTAAGACAAAACTACTGAGACTGAGGATATCTAAGGAAACATCCAACCATGAAAATAATTTTTGGAAATACTTCCCTAGCTGTCCTTGCATGGTGAGCTTCCATGGAATCTACTAAGAAAAATGCTGCTTATTCAATGGCGTAGCTTTTGTTTTTAAGCACTTTCACAGCAAATCTTTAGATTCCAGACAAAAGTCTTAATTTTAAAGACTGAGCTATTCTTTTCTTTTTCTTTTTCCTTTTTTTACAGGTTACTCTGTTTTGCTCTATTAAGAATTATTTGGTTGAATGTTCTTTTCATGAATTTGCTGCTTGTTTAATATATTGTTTCTTTTTTATTTTATACTGCTTTCTGCACTTACATTAAAGACTGACTTACTATATTCAAAAATGTCCAGAAAGAGAGAGCTTTATAATAATGAAGATTTTATGATAGCCAATACTTGGTGGGTCTTCTCAAGTTTTTACTTTGCAGTAGGATTTTCTGGAAAAGTTTCAGAAATTGGGGCAAAATTCAGCAATATGTAAATAATACATAAATTATGCTTCATATAATAACAGGGCCATTGTGAAGAGGTATGGAAAGGGTTACCCTCATCCTTCTCCCAGTTTTTTTTGGAGGGGGGGGATCCCTATATGATAAAAAAAAACCAAAACCAAAACCAAAAAAAAAAAAAAATTGATATGTATCAATGGATTTTTTTTAAAAAAGGCAAGCAAAAATGAGAAGATGATACCAACCTTTTCTAAAGGGTCTAAATGAAATGAATTAAGCTACACTAACCCCTAAAAGTTTATTTTAGTCCTAAGGCAATGAAACTCATGCCTTTTCTTTTTCTTTTATAAAACAACAGCAGCGACAGCAACCTCATATGGAGTTACCACACTTCTCACAATAACTTCAAACAAAACAAATTATTGGTAAGAAAATGAAGGAGGGCAACCATAAGCATCATATATTCTCGTTTTGAAACCATTCTCAGGTAAAATGGTGTCATTATATTGATTCTTCTTTCTATTAAATTACTTACAAGTCAACATTCTCATCCTCTTATTGTTCTTCATCTGGCTGTTAATTTAATTGGGAACATATAATGTTTCCAGAACTTTTGTTTATCTCTTCTGTCTAGAAATAGGATTTGTTCCACAAGAGTAGACTTTGGCATTATAATGGAGTACTTTTATACACCCAAATATTAAACAAACCTAAAGACCTGGCCTTCCCTGCAATCTTTATAGCTTTCTCATCTTTTTCTCCATACATTCTCATCTACCCTTTACTAGTCTATTTTAGCATGCTGTCTTGTGCTATACTCATCCCATGGATGCTGGAGGACTTAGTGCAGAATAGAATAACACTTTTTTTTCCAATTATTTTTCCAATTTTGAAATGTTAAAAATTTTTGCTAAGATGCATGTTACAGAGAAAATGTTTTAAAATATTTTAGGGGAAATCCATACAAAATGTCTTGTGGGGGGGGGGGGGGAATCCCAAGCAAAATAAATATGAATTTTCTTACATTACTGAAAATAATTCTGTATGATCACATACAAAATGAAAACTGAATAGTTCATTCTGCTTTAAGTCCTTCTAAATCATAGTTTATTAGGAATATTTTTGAAATTAGGATTAGAACCACTCCAAAATATCAGTTTCCAGATCAGTTAGTTGCCCTTTATATTACCAAGGCAAAAGTATATGTTGATGAAACTCCCTTGTAAGTTTGTGTGTGTTTCTCTCTGTGTGTGCACTGCTTTTTATGTGGATGTACACTGGGAAATTGCCACACTAGGTGTAGCTGTAGAGGTCTTCAAGAATTCTGTTGTATGTGTGTGGGGGAGAATTAAATGTGATGGTAGTCTATCCTTCTACTAGATAGAAATATCTTGATGTAATTATATGTAGTTCATACTAAGACTTGCTTTTTGCAGTAATTTCCTTCCTCCCTCCCTTCTTGCAATATTCAGACTCAGAGAGCAATGGGGGACGAAATTGAGGTCTTTGAGTCCCATGCCACACCAGCTCCTGAATCACAACCTCCTTTATCCATTTGGCAGAATCTGAACCAGAATCATACCTCTGAAATCTTATAGAATGATGATGCCATCCGCCAAATTAGCTATATAAAAGTGTGAAGTTACAAGCCTGGGGTTCTTAGAGGTGATAGGCACCAGCTATGGCATCATATATCTTTGGGTTTGGGTAAATGTTGGCCATCCATACCATACGGCTCCCTCAACAAATTGTCATAAATAAGGTTCACAATTTCTGCTGGTCACTCGTTGCTGGAACCTTGAGCTTGCCCAATCTATTTATTTACTATGCCTCCTATCTGCCTCCATCTGATTTGATAAGGTACTGCTTATTATAACTCTTTGACTGGAGTTGACTTATTCTTCAGTGTACACCTTTGTGGTGGATTGATAGCAGTGTTATCAACTTGGAATTGTCTGATTACCCCTCCTTGAAAATAATCCCTCAGTAGAGAATTTCTAATGCATCCACATGAGTAAAAAGAAGGCCACTTATGCTGATCTTTTTATCTGTGGAAAGCTATTTCAGAGTGATGATAAAATACAAACCATTTTTTTCCAGTCACACAGTCACTGAAATTATTTAATGATCAGTTTTTTTCTACCCACCTAAATTTAGCTAATGATTTAAGTACAGAAGAGAGCTTCTCTACCCAGCAATCTTGATATAAATAATGCAATTTGATCATTTTCTGGCATTTGATATGCTTCTATCTTCTGCAGTTCTGGGTGGACATATGAGCAATACTGTTTGCAAATGCAAGAACTCTCTGATGCTGCTAGGAAGTTTTAAATTGCACAATAATATCAGGATCTATGAAATTCAGAAAGATGAAATGGTCAGATATGCTGCACTTTGAAAAGGTTAGATCTGGGCACTTCAATATTACTTGATATTTCGTGAAAAACAGTGTGGGGGGAGTCTAAAGAATAAATTTACTCCATTTCTGTTCAGTGACCTGCTATATTCTTCTCATTCCCACTGCAGTTAGCCTAAGGTTAAGAATAGAACTAGAAGCCTACATACATAAAGCTATGTGAAATCAGTATATATGATTCACATGGTAATCCATGTTCTGCAGACTTCTTGCACCATGACCCAGATCCTTCTACTTTTTGGCCTTATGCAACTTTTAGGTCCAGTTCTCAGTTTTTACCAGTGTGTTCTCTACCACAACCGATTACTTTCCACGCGTACTGTCTATAATATCTGAGCCATTGGAACAATGAAAAATGTAATACCTTGCCTCTTGATATCTGTAATGGCCTAGAAGGAACTACAGAAATTTAATTCGCTAAGGTTCCTGATAAATGAGTTAAGTGTATTCATGTATTCAGACTTTCATGATATCTCCATCATCACCACCATCCCATACATTTGGATGGAGGGAAAAGGGAAGAAGACAAATAAAGGAGCTGCAGGAAGGAATGGTAGTGAGACCAGATTAAACTCCAGAGTCCATGATTAATTTAGAATAAGTTTTTTTTTTTTTTTTCTGTTCATTAGATCCCTCTTCTTCATGCCATTTTGGTGTGAGTAGCACATGTGGGAGGCAGATTCCCAGGAACACAGATTGAGAGTGAAGCATTCCCTCCTTCTTTGACCTAATTCCTAATTTAGTTTTCTGTCTACTTCTTCAGATACCATTATTTTAACTTTTCCAGGTGCCTTGAAACAGTGGTTCTTGAAGGAACAAGTTTCTTTCAGTTTTTTTCCTATTTTATTAGAAAAGATGACTGGCAAGAAAACCTTTTGACAATTGTTATTTTAAAGCATTCCAGGGACCTTGATATGATTCCTGATGGAGCCAATTCCCCCCACCCCACCCCACCCCACCCCATCACCTTCCTTCTTTTTCCCAAGATGGAAGTTGTCTTTACTTAGCCAGAATCTTTTTTTTTTCCTGGAAAACTGGAAGGGTTTTCCACCTGCTATCATCCAATTCCTTTTCCAGCCAAGTGGGTGACTTCTTTAAATATTTCCACCTGATACCCCTTAGTACAAGACTACTCTCCAGTTTTTTTCTGAAATGATACAATACTATTTGACAAAACCTGATTATTCCAGTATCTCTTCCTTGTCTCCCACCCTCCTACAACCTTGAAAAAAGTATTAAAATGAGATAAATACATTTGAGAGCATTGAGAATGTGTTGAAAAAGAACTTTGGAAGACATAAACACCAGAATTGGTTGGAAATGTTCCCTTAATAACTTTACCGTGATTAGTCTAAAGGAGCCAAGACTGTGAGAATAAGATAGCATGTTCTTCTCATATGCCTTTCCTAGAATATCAGTTCATCCTGTCTCCATCTTTGTCTCTCTCTTTCCCATTTGCACACTGGAGATGATAAGACAACCACTTAAAGGAGGAATTATATGTGCAGGCAGAACTAATGGATATTTCAGAGTGAAATTGCCTCTTGGCTTATGGAAATGCAAATTCATAGTGAACAAGATCTGATAATGGAAAAAAAGGGTCTGAACTTTGGGTATAGGAGATTAAGGTTCCCTTTGCTCCCAGTGAAAAGCTTTCTCAACACTTACTTTGTTCATTGTGCAAAGATTCAGCAGCAGAGTAGCTTTCTTAACTGTATGGAATGGATTGAGTAATCAAGAAATGAAAACTGAGATAGGGTATGCCTCTCTGAGCAGGCCATCTCTGTAATTCTACCCATCATCCTAGTCTACAGAGGTTAAAAAAAGAAAGAAAATAATTCTCAATGGTTGTAATGTCATAGTTTTTCAGTGACAGAAGAAGCCAATGCAAATGAAGAGACTGAATATGTTTAACAAGTCTTTCAATTCATGCCCTTCTTTTATAGTCTGGAACTTGTTTCACCAGTATGTTTTTGTCCTTTGGCCCCTTTGGGGATGTTAGACCAATGGACTGTGTCACTCCACCTTCTTCTGGGAACATCTGACATTGTTAGCAGCTGCTCACAGGCTTTTTAAATAGTTTCTGCCAGACCAGAGGGATTATGAAGAAATATGAATAGCTGGATAGGAGAAGAATGAAATATCAAGGTCTAAACCGACACCTTGTAAATAATGACAGACCTGATCAAATAATGAAGAAAAGTTTTTCGACAGCCATTCTAGGTTTCATGACCTCAGATATTTGGGACATAAGCCCTATAAAAACTGTATGTTATATCCCCCACTTCTCAGAACTATGGAAAACTTGAATATAGTTTTAGCAAGGCTATTCTTTTTTTTCCTTTTGATAGAAGAATATCATTAAAACATTGTGGGCTTCTATGGCATTCAGTTATAACTGAAAGCCTATTGCAAACATCCGCCTGTCAAATTCAAAGCAACCACAGTCTTAAACCTCCAACTCTTATGCTACAACTTCAACCCACCTATTACAGACGAAATAGCTCTGACAATGGTAGAGAGTAAGAAGATGAGGCTAAACATGTTTTGAGTTCAGAACTTCCAAAAATGTTTAGAAGCAGCTCAGACAAATACGTCCCTAATTTACTAACTCTAAGAAGGAGGAGGAAGTATAACACAATCAGACTCGCAAGATTCTGTTATTATAGTCAGGCCCAATAAATTAGTTTTAGCCTTCCTGTGGAGTTGATTTCTTGTTCTGGCCTATTTAGTGGGGCTACACAATTTAACACATTTTCTGACCTTTCTAGGAAGACGTAGTGGCCAACTGTGTAAGTAGATTTGCACCTAAAATCCTTCACAGCAAAATGTTAGCTGTTTTGATGGTTTACCAATGTAATGCTTTCTTGTTTGTTTGTTGTTCGTTTGTTTATAAGATGTGCATGCTGGTCTTCCAAACTGTTCCCTATAACCATTAACTACAGCTTCCTAGGTGACTGGCTCCAGAGCAGGGATGTCCAATGCAGTAAATATCTTGTCTATATCAATGTTATCAATGCAGCCCAGAGTCACCTTGTGTGAGATGTGTGGCAGCTATATAAATATGATGATAGATAGATAGATAGATAGATAGATAGATAGATAGATAGATAGACAGACAGACAGACAGACAGACAGACAGACAGACAGACAAAAGTGCCATGCATTCATACTGCTTTATAATGCATACTAAAAAACAAAGCACTGTAATTGCCTCTATACAGATTTTGCACTCCTAGCATGCACCAGACTACCTCAATACATATTTTGATCTGTGTAATTATTATTTTAGTATTCATTTTATAACTTTTTCAAGTTGGAGGTTTAAGACTGTGGTTGCTTTGAATTTGACAGGCAGATATTTGCAATAGGTTTTCTGTTATAACTGAATACCACAGAACCCTCCAATGTTTTAACAATATTCTTCTATCAAAAGGAAAAAGAAATAGCTTCAGTAAAACTATATTAAAGTTTGCCATGCTTTTTCACTATTAAAAAACCAGTCTTACTTGCACTGATCTTCACATCACTGTTTTTAAGCTGTTTTGTACTTTCCAAAGTGCTTAACGTATTTAGGTTTATTATTTTCAGAACGTTCTACTAGATTATTTTTACAAATTTGAATCTATTGTTCACTGCTTCTTAATTGTTTTCCATCTTAGGATTTGTAACAACGACAACAACAACAACCTCAAAGAATAATTTCCATACAGTTTCTAAGAAAGCAACATGGTGTACATATTGTCGCCAAGAGTTAAGCTTGACTTGAGGGAGACTGTAGTTTTATATCTGTTTTCTCCATTTTTTAAAACTGAAGGACCTCCTAGACCTGGCAATACCTATTTGACTGAAACCACCATCACACCATACTACTTTGTGAAAAAAAACTTTAAAACTGACCAATAACAAAGAGCTTCCACTTTTCTGCAGGTCAAAGGGTCTATAGTAGCTCCAAAGTCCAAATGAATTATATTCAGCCATCCTCTTTTTATCTCCAGTAGCTTTTCTTTTGTTAGAACAATCAAGCAGCTTCAACTCCCTGAAGTTTCTTTTCCCCAAAGAGAATTGTTCTTTCTTCTGATCTATTCTGATCACAGCCTTAGAGCTGTTAAACACTGAAATAGCATAACTGCCCTGGCATCAGTTGTTGTTGCTTCCTTAGCCAGCCTTGTATCCTTGATTCTCATCTGCCTACTTGCTGCTTTTCTTACAGTCCCTGAACATTTATTTGGCACAAGAAATTGGACTGACTTTTACTTGACTCTTGGAACTAGAATCCCTAATTTCATTTTAGCAAGTAAGCATAATTGGAATTTTGAGAAGTTTTGTGAGTGTTCTCACAAAAATTTAGCCAGAGTAGATATGACCAATTACAAAATATCAAATTATTAGAGGGCAAATTGATAAGGATGTCCTCTAACTTCTCATAAAGAAGGTATTATGGGCTGTTTCTTCTTCTTCTTCTTCTTCTTCTTCTTCTTCTTCTTCTTCTTCTTCTTCTTCTTCTTCTTCTTCTTCTTCTTCTTCTTCTTCTTCTTCTTCGTCGTCTTCTTCTTCTTCTTCTTCTTCTTCTTCTTCTCCTCCTCCTCCTCCTCCTCCTCCTCCTCCTCCTCCTCCTCCTCCTCCTCCTCCCTGTTTTATGCTTCTAAGATCTTATGTTTCTATGGGATGTGTGTATGCATGTGTGTGTGTATGTGTGTGTGTGTGTGTAAATAAAAAAAAAAATCAGGTACCAATGGATGTGCTAATAAACACATTAACCCACAAGCACTATGTTGAGGATTCAAATCCTAGATTGTTCCATCAGGCTTGTGCACAGTAAACCATTATCAGAAGTGTGTGTGCACATGTGAAATAAAAATTACAAGCTGTTGAGGTTCTGTCCCAGTATTTGGAGGCTGTGTGGGTTTGGATGAGGAACAACTGGCTCCAGTTGAATCCTACCAAAACCAAGTGGTTGTGAGTGTTTGGGCCACCCAGATCTGGAGATATTCCAACTTTGACCTTCCCTCACTGTCTCTCATATGGCATACTTAACTAAACTTGAAGTACCTAAACACCAGAAGGCCTTTACTCTGGCACAATGTCATGCCCTCCCCTCAGCTGTCCTTGAAGGCTGATACAAGAACATTTCTTACCCGGAGAAACAAAGTCTCTGTGACCCTGGATGCACAGAAACAACAAAGCATGTGCTTCTCCGGTGCCTATAATACAGAGACATTCACACTAGACTTATCTCACCATTACTGTATAAATACCCAGGGCACATAGGACATTTTTACCTCACTCTGTTGCTTTCAGATACCAGCCCTGCTAAAACATACAATGCTGCCAAATTCTGTGCAGCAGCACTTAAAATTTATCAGATGATGACCTGTGCTATAAACTAGACTTAATGAGCATCCAGTTCACCATACTTCAGTGCTCTGTAATTTGATAGACATAGTCTTCCACGTGCTAAACTTTATGACTCCCTACACCCAACCTAATGCTCCTACCCCTCCTTTTATATTCTTTTGGACTCTTGTTTTTTATATATACTTTCTGTTTTAATACATATGCATATACACACACACACACACACACACACACACACACGTATATATATTCTAGCTTTTCATTTTTTTTTTTATATTCTGATATATCTTCTATGATTTTTAATTGACTGTATTCCACCCTCCTTATGCTGGTCTACAAGTGTAATAAAGATTTGATTGGCACTCTCCCATTCAAGGGTGGTATGCAGTTTGGGGGTCTTCCTGGACCCACAGCTCCTGTTTGATGAGCAGGTGGCAGCTGTAGTCAGGAAGGCCTTTACCCAGCTTCATCTGGTGCACCAGTTGCATCCTATCCTAGACTGGGGGCTGGGGGGGGGGCATTCATCAGACAGTCACTTATACCTTGGTCACCTCATGGCTTGACTACTGCAATGTGTTCTACATGAGACTGCCCTTGAAGATCACCCAGAAGCTTCAGCTGGTCCTGAATGCAGTGATGTAGGCAGTAATTGACATGCCTTGTATGCCCAAATAACACCTCTGCTTCATTAGCTGCAGTTTGCTTCCAGGTGCAATTCCCAATGCCCATATAACACCCCTGCTTCATGATTGCCAGTTTGCTTCCTGGTGCAAGTCAAGGTGCTAGTTACAGTTCAAGCTCTACATTGCATAGGGCCTAGTTACTTGAGGGACCACCTATCTCCCATAGTATATGCCCGGACAATCTGATGTGGCAGGGTTGGTGCACTCTGGGTTCCTTCGATTAAGCAATGCCAACTATTGGGACCCTGGAAACATGCCTTCCCTGTTGTAGCATCTGCCCTCTGGAATGAGGTTTCCCCTGAGAGTCAAATGGCTCCCACCCTACTCGTATTTTAAAGGGCCCTGAAGATGTGGCTCTTTGCCCAGGCCTTTGGCCAAGATGATTGATGACCCCTTTCTTCTTTTCCTTGTTTCCATCTGGGTTTGTTTTGTCTGCCATCTCTCTTCCTTCATGTGTGTGTATGTGTATGTGTGTGTTTGTATTCTTATGTGTTTTTAAACACTTTTTTATCATATTGCATATATACATATATATACATACATACATACATACATACTGTATATGTATATGTATGTATGTATATATATAATTAAAAGCTTTAAAGAGAGCATAAAAACTAACACAGTTTTTAAATGCTTTTAATATTTTAACAATTTGTAAACTGCCCAGAGTTGCTGGGAGTCAGGCAACAAGTACATTTAATAGATTATATGGTTGGTTGCACAGTCATCCAGATGTTTAGACTGGATTTGGTATTTTTATCCACCTATCAAGTCCTTCCCAAAGACCTGGGATATGCAGTTGTTGTTGTTTGATGGTGTTAAAGGTATTGTCACAGGATATAAACTGTTCCAAGTAAAGTCCTTTTACAATTGACTGATGGTGATTTTGTCAATGCTGATGGTCTTCAAGTGGTGCTCCAGATGTTTTGGGATGATGATGATGATGATGATGATATGCTTAACCAAGCGATTGCACACATGCTTTACCAGGTTATATAAAGATCTAATGGTATAAATTTGCACACCATGCTAACTTACCTAGTTGTTCATGTGAGTATAACATGTTCTAATTAAGTAGAGGCTGAATAAGAGCCAGTTTTGTGTAGTGGTTAAGAAACTGGGAGGCCGTGTATAGGCTAGAAACTGGGAGACTACGAATTCTAGTTTTGCCTTAGGCACAGAGCTAGCTGTGTTACCTTGGGCCAGTCACTCTCTTTCATCCCTAGGAAGAAGACAAGGGCAAACCACTTCTGAAAGCACAAAAGGTCCACATTCACTTCTGGTCAGAGTGCAGAGAACTGTGTTTCACCTAAGGAATCTATCTAAAGTCACCTGATTTGATCCTGGACTCTGAAGGAGTCAGTGTCAATTTTCTTTCATTGCTTTTTCAACCCACTCATGAATCATGAATATTTTTTCTGAAAGTCAACTGCAGAAGACGACTTTATGTATGCTATGGTTGTCTTAAAGACTACTACTACTTATGTTTGTGTTATTGATACTGTATGTTTTATTTAAGGTTAATTTTATATCATAACATATCACAGTTTTCCAGTGAACTGTATACTACTAAACAACTTGTTAAACTCAGTTGACAAGGTTCATACATTGTGCTAATTGATAATGTGGCTTGTCTGGTTTTGGCTTATTGTAATATGTGAGCCTGGCCAAAGATGGCTTATTCAGCAAACCATGGGTAAGAAAACAAGGGCTTTAACAATGCCTCCTATCCCATCTTTTTAGCTTCAACATAGCCCTTTCATGTTCCTTCAGAGAAAACCCTAATCAGCTTTGTAAATTATTTTATTTTAAATATCAAAGAATATACACACCCACACACAGTTTAAGCTTATTCATTTTTTGCTATAATAGTAAAATATCTAATATTAAGTTGCTTTTCAATGTTGCCCCAGAACTGTCATCCAGGTCAGTTGCTTCATCTGACTTTACAGAGGGTTATTCTTTCATAAAGATATTGAACTTGTCATTTAAGTCTACAGAATGAGTAGCAGGCGTATGTTGCAATGTAGCAGAAGAAAATATGACTGGAGCTCAAGCAGACATACTGTAGACTGGAGCTTCAGCAGAATAATCCGTAGTCATATTTGACTGGGTAACTTATTAAAATCCCACACAATGAGATCAACAGCTAAGTAGCTCTACATACTTCTCTTTGAAATTGTCATGAGCTGATGTCTGTAATTGCACAGAGTTTGTTAGTCACCAGTAACATCCCACCAAAATGATCACATATAAGGAATATCTTTGATATGTAAGAAACTAGGGGAGAGCCACCACATTTTAGTAGAAACCAACCATTGATCTCCATCTGAGATGATACTTAAACATGACCATTTTAGTCTTTAGACGATGGTTTTTCAGGAGGAATTATAGGATTGTTGTTGATCATGTGTATATAAACACTTTTTTAAAAAATTCTTTCTGGTTAGACTTGCAAATTTGCTTTCTGAAAAGGTGGCATAGCTGGAGGTACTTGTCTTTTATCAAATAGGTTTTGCAGGTTTGGAAGCAGCATGCTTGTTGTTGTTGTGGTTGTTGTTGTTGTTGTTGTTATTATTATTATTATTATTATTATTCTCTTCTCTTAAAGATGCAATACCTTTTAAGATCAGGATGATGTTTCAGGTAATAAAGTTGATATGTTATGGAAATGGAGTCACACTGTATATAATTCAACTTAGTTCAATATCTTATCATTTATCCTTTTGCTGACATGGTTTGTTTTATAGAGGAAAGGAGTGTCCCAAAATTAATAAATGAAAACTGCAAAATCTTTTCTGCAGTTCCAAATAATAAATAACCTTGGAATATTTCCAGATTATGGTGATGCACATGAATATTTTATATTCAGTATCAGCACTTGGCATCATGGAGTTTATATTCAGTATCAGCACTTGGCATCACGGTAGCAGTCAACATTTCAATATGTCGTACAATTGACGAAATCTGACATCTAGCACTCAACATTTGACAGCATCTCATAGCTGAAATGCAGAGACAGGCAGAACTTGACAATATCTGACATGTCACAATCTATATTTGGTAATATCTGACAGCTGGCATGGTGCAGCTGTCAATATTTTATGGCATCCAACACATTGTAGGAGGTCATGTCAGTGCCCGATAGATGAGCTGCAACAGAATGTAGTAAATTTTAAACCTTAGCTTCATTTAACCAAGCTAAGCTGGCAGGTCTTCTGAACCTTACTGAGCTGTTGGGATGTTCATGACTCATTCCCAAACATTTCAGCTACAGAAGCAGTGACTACAGAGAGACTTCATTTTAATCAGTTGTTATTTCATATATCCAGTTGCTATAGAGATTTCAAATAAAGCAGCCTGTGTTTACCTTGCTTTTTCTTTCCTTTAATCTGACTGTGTTTGGCAAACCAGAGTCTTCAAGAGGACATTCCGTCTGTCTGTTGTCTGCATAAATCCTGGAAGAGTTCTTCATATGTTTAGCATGAAGAAATGACAAAGTGCTACATGCCTGCTTGAGTGAAAATGCTTAGAATTCTATTTATGATGGATAATTCTATAAGGATATTCAGTTGAATATAATCCCATCCTTCTCTCATATATTTGAATTAAACCTGCAAAGAACTCTTCCAGAAGTCACCTGCATGAAGGCTTTGGGACAGGCATTTGTTGGGACTGGCAACAGATTATGGTGAAATGCCCCAGGGGCTAATACGGTCACTAGGTGGCACTGTTATACTAAAAATGTATGTAGAGAACTTGGGAAGGGATTGGATGATTTTGTTTTATTACTTCTGGTGACCACGCCCTTCCTACATATCCTTGGGAGGTTTTTTATTAAATTTGTTGAGCTAAAATTAGCTTTTACTCAGTAAAATATTCAAAGGTTATAAACTGGATTGGCTATTCACTGCTGCATAAAAGTCCTCCCAGCCCCAAACGTTTATCTCCAACTATTTTGGTGATGGACTAATATCCCTGTCGCAGCTTTCAGAAGGAAATCATTCCTCCAGAGCAAAAGAAGATGCCCACTCCTAGGTCTGATAATGACCAGAAGGACTATGGAGATCATAATGTCCATTCCAGGAGCAGATCCTAATTTCTTATTCCCATCTTTAATGTTTGTTCCTGGTAATATAAGGAAAGGATGAGTGACATGACTGTCCCAATTTCATGCAGCCTATATCTTGGTTTCAAAATTAACAAAGGGTCATTTGTGCCTCAAGTGAGCACTCTGGGTTCATTTGTTCAATGATCCATTTGCTCGTTTTGTTGGCTGTCTGCCATATATCAGGAGTCTTCTCCAACACCAAAGTTCAAAAGTGTCAATACTCTTCCTATCCTGCTTCTTCAAAGCCCAACTTTCACTTCTATAGAGTGCCATAGGGAATACCATGGTTTGCATGATTCTGATCTTTGTAGGTATAGACACATCACAACATTTGAATATCTTTTCCAAGACCTTCATGGCTGCTATACCAAGTGCTGGCTTGTGATGTACTTCTTGACTACCTTAGGGTCTACCCTTCCTATTTCCATATTTCAATTATTTCTTTTCAGGCTTCATTATTTTCACCCAGTTTTTCCAGAAGTTCTATAACTTTCAAGTATCCCGTATGTCTTAGGTATATCAAATTTTCTAAGAAGGTATTAGTCCATCTAGGGAATTCCCATCTTGGGAATTCATAATTCTCTTTTTATGCTTACATCTATGAATAATTATATTTCATGTTAATTTCCAAGGTCATAGGTTTTCTGCAGTGTAGTTTAAGCTTCCTTTACTAATGCAAGATGACAGTACTTTAATATGTACTCGCCTTCCATTTTTATAGTTTTCCTTAATTCCTCTCAAGGAAAGAAAAATCTTGCATCTCATAATTATAGAACTGCCAAGAAAAAGACTTAGTGGCAAACAGAGATGTCACAGAGGTCAAGCAAGCAAGAGTGAACAACTTTTGCCTCAAAGTCTTAAACGATCATAGTCTGAAACAAGAGTAAATTATACAATAAATACCATATGGCATATTAAAAAAATATAGTGCCAATTAATATTAGGTTATGCTGTTTCTTGAGAAATGAGCTTTTTTTCAGATTACTCCCCCAACAATTTTCCTCCTTCTCATGCAATGGTTCAGACAGAAAAAGTTCAGTATATTTCTGAGCATTCTTAAAAATTCTCCCCCCCCCCCCGCCCCCACTCCATAAAAGTGTGGCTGTTTATTGACAGCCATCTTCTAGCTTGGATCATGCATGTTGCTGTTGATGAGAATATGCATTTTATTATGTCCCTTGCCAAGAAATTTTAGCTTACTTTCACCAGCTCTCTAATGCTAGCTGTAGCAGACAGCCAGAGAGAAGTTCAGATACCCTCCAAATAACCCAGTTACAACAGTGTTAGAGTTGGCAAGGCACAAGAACTGAATAACAAAGAAACACAGCAAGGAACCTCTCAAGAGTACTGATTGGCACAAATTAAAATTATATTATTTGACAAATTATGGTCATACATTAATGGCTATATTTAATTAAGAATAAGAGATTAATATGAAATTACTTTGACAAAACATTCACATATTCATTCATGCAACTTCTGAAGAATCTACTTTTATATTCTGAGCCAGAGATGAATCTTTGGGATGACAAACAAATAGGAAAATTATATCAGTCCCCCTATTCTTCCCAGTTCAAAGGAGCAATAGGAAGAATATAACACAGAAGAAACTATTTTTAACTGAAAATGGTGCTCAAAGCGCCATTTCTTGCCAGGTCACTTATGGTCATAAGTGTTGGCAGGTACTAGAAGGACATACTTGTTATTTTCATATAACAAGAGCCTTTCTAGACTCTACCAACTCTATGGCCATTAATTCAATACAAAATACAAGTTATGTTTTCAAAGGTGTAAGTAAGCACCTTCAATTTCACCAGAAACCATTGCTCTCTCTTTTCTTATTAGATTACATTATTTCCATTTCTCTTATTACTTCTGGTTCAGTGTGTGTGTGTGTGTCTTAATAAATAAATAAAACGAGTAAGTAACTAAGCTTCTGATAGATGTGATGCAGGAGAAAAGCTGAGCAAGTGGGATGCAGAGATGGATGGAAAAGGCAATGAAAACATCTCCTGGGTATTTTATTGTTGTGCAAGGAGATGTAGTTTCTCATATACAGGAGCTTTACGCTCTGAATCCAATGTAGATTTATTCACTAAAGAGATACATATAACTACAGTTGGGGAGCTGGGTTATTTTTTGGCTAAAAGAGGCTGGCAAAAAGAATTGGGGGTACCCTTATCCTATGTGCAGTAATCCTAATTCATCCTTCTCTTACTATTAATAAAATTAATATCACCAGAAATTCAGGCAGTACAGTGCAAATTCCACATTTCTTCTAATTTGCCCTTGGAAGATATAGGCAAGGAATTTGGGGCACAATTGGAAATTAAACTGAGAAGAAAGAAGAAGTCATAAACTTAGTGTAACAATCCAGATTAAACATTCTGCTTGTCTGGAAAGTTTATGTCCTGGTGCATACAGGTTGTCCTTGGGTTACGATGGCAGTTGGAACCAGAACTTCCATTGCTAAGCGATGCAGTCATAAAGCACTATGTCATGTGACCATGCTACTGACCAAGCAATGGAAATTCCAGCAGTCCCAGTTGCCATTGTAACCTGAAGACCACATGGGTTGTTAAGGGAGGACCTCATGTGATCACAACTTCTGACTTCCTGCTGGCTTCCCCATTGACTTTGTTTACAGGAAGCCAGCAGGGAATGTCAGAAATCATGATCATGTGACTGCAGCTTGCTGTGATGTAATTGTGAGCCGGGTGCTCAGTGACCAGATCATGATCATGTGACCATGGGGACACTATGACAGCTGGAACTCTGAGGATCGCGGGGACACTATGACAGCTGGAACTCTGAGGATTCATTCAGTGCTGTTATGACTTTGAATGGTCACTGAATGAATGGTTGTAACCCAAGGACTACCTGAACTAAAAAGTTAGACTTAAATTCTTCTTGGAATCAGCAGGGAGAGCTGCACATCAATTTCAATATTTCTATCTAGAATTCATATTGTCACAACATATTCACTGTGCTTAATTAATGACTAAGTTTTGGGGAGGTAGGCATCAAAAACTGAGAAAGAATGAAATTAAATGGCTGAACTAACTACTCCATAATGTAACAGTTTGCTCTAGAACCCAATGGTTTTTCCCCTTAAAATGTCATTTTAACTAAAAAATTTTTAAAAAAGCAGTAGCTGCTTCTGAATGCCAGGTTGGTGTGTAATAAATTTGCCGTCATTCATGATGTGATTATGGATGATGGTGCTAACCTCACATGCATAATAGAGACCTGGGTGGACCCTGAGAGGGGAGTTTCCCTCTCAGAGATATGTCCACCTGGGTTTTGGGTTTGCATCAGTCAAGATCCCTGGGGAGTGGGGGGGGGGGGGGCTATTGTCAACCGTGAGTTGTTGAGGGCTCTTGGAGGCTCTGGCCCACAGATAACTGGATGTGAGACCCTCTGGCTTGAGTTGGGTCTTCGGAAACAGTTGGAATTATTGCTGATGTACTGCCCCTCCTGATGCCCAGCATCATCCCTGTTTAAGCTGTCAGTGTATTGACCCAGTGTCTGGAATCTGTTCATGTCTCTATGGAGAGGAATAGACTTTGGCTACATCCTGACAAGACTGAGTGGCTGTGGCTGTGGCTGTTTGGTCCCCATGAGGCAGGGACATTTCCAACATTGATCCTGGGTTGCACTCCCTCATTTAAGACTGGTGTGCAAATTGGAAACATCCTGGACATACAACTTCTGCTGAAAGAGCAGGTGGGAGCTGTGGTCAGGTGGGCCTTTGCACAGGTTTGTCTTGTGTACCAGTTGTGCCCTTTCCTCAACTGGCAGGGACTTCAGATAGTCACTCATGCCCTGATCACCTCACAATTTGACCTCTGCAATGTGGTCTACAAGGGCTGTCCTTGGACACCATCCAAAAGCGATAACTGGTACAAAATGCAGTGGCGTGAGCAGTAATGGGCACTTCATAGTATGCCATGTACCACTGTTGCTACTCAAGCTGCCTTGGCTGCTAGTTGGGTACAATCCAAGGTGCTGGTCACTACCCATAAAGCTCTTCATGGCTTAGGGCTCAGTTATCTGAGGGACTGCCTATCTCTAATTGTTTCCCAACATGTTCTGGCAAAGTGGATGCGCTCCAGGTCCCTTCAATTAAATGTAGCCATGTCGTGGGACTGAGGAAGCATGCCTTCTCTGCTGTGTCCCCTGTCCTTTGGAACAGCATCTCTCAAGAGAGTCAATCAGTGCCCCCACCCCCCACCCCAGGGGTTTCTGGAAAGCCCTTAAGACCTGGATCTGTTCCCACGCCTGGGTGAATGTGGATGTGATTTACTAGTCCAGCCCCATTCTTTGTTTTTTGTCCTGTTTGTCCTTTCTGTTGTTTTAGTTGTTTTATTTTGGGCTGCCTGTTTCTGCAGGTTTTAATTGTTTTCTTTTTTTAAATGGATTTTGTAAGCTGCCCAGAGTCTTCCAGAGTGGCTGGCCATATTAAATTGAGTAAATTAAATCAAATCAATCGAATTAATATTTGTATGGCGATGTCTCTTTCCTGAGAAATCTTGTTCACTCATTCACAATTTATTTTGCCTCCCTTTCTATTCCTAACGGGGTTTACTTAAGCCATGCCTCCCGAGTTTGTCTTGGAAAGTGCCTCTAACAGATGGGAATGGAGCCAGCTAATGACAGCTAGTGCCCCATTCCTGTGCTCCTGTATTTCGTTCTTCCATTAAAGGAAATATGCTATTACAAAAAACAGAGATGAGGAAATAGTAAGCAATGGCTTACTGAGCCTTTCTTAGCAGCAGTCAAGAATATGAGTGCTGAAGAATATTCCATGTAGTTTAACAGTATGATTAATTCATTCTGAGGAGTGTATCACCCCTCCTTTTTCTTCCCTTGTTTCCTGGAACATGCTTAGATTGGTCCTTCTGCCAATCTATAAGCTTGTCAAATCTTTGGTCTGTTTCATTTTTTTCCCCCATGAGACTCTGACTTTTTTTAATCTCTAAATAATTGAAATCGGAGTACTCGTCCATACTGTGTCATTTGTGAAATGTCAGTAACCACCATTCTCAATGTTTAAAATCCATTAGAAAGGCCTTCTAAACATTCTGACGTGGCATTATGAAAGCAAGACATGACCTTTTGTTTGTAGCACCTCACTTTCTTCACAACTAAAATCATCAACTATTTGCAAGAAATGATTGGCTTCTTACAGAGTGAAAGAAAGTTAAGGTACAATGAAAAAGGTTTATTTATCAAATGCCTTTTAGATCCTGTTGTTGTATCCTGTATTTGAACATTCTGAATATTTGGTCTTTCAGCAAAAAATATATTTAAAAAACTTTAATAAAGTCCACAGAGATGCTAGGCCACACTTTTTCCAATGATGTAATAGTTATTCCACATCAACATTCTGAAAGATGAGAGTGACAGGTAAAGAAAATATTCTGGGCACTATCATTTTTTAATGTGTGTGTGTAACTTGACACATGTAAGCACAAGGTATTAAGATTTCAGAAGGCATCACACAGGAGGGGTGCCTTTATCCCCCCATCTATTTTCAGCAGCAGTAGAGTGTGAAAAATAAACATGAGAATGTTGTACATACATCTTCCTATTTATTTTACTGATTAGTACTTTGCTTTTTAGCTTCTTCACTCAATGAAAATTAGTACCTGTCAATTTCTGCACAATTAGTTAGAAACAGGGACTGTTGAAAAATTCATAAGTTAATTTTTTCCCATTACAATCTATCAAGATCCTTTTTTTTAAAAAAATGAATGTGCAGGAAACCAAATCGGACAAATATGAGATTTGGAAATGGTTCCATCCCCACCCTACATCCCAAAAAGACCACAACTGAGCAACTGCCAATGTTCTGATTTGGAAATGGGCCCCCCAATCTTCCAGTATAAACCCATCAGACACTTGCCTCCTCTCTATTTCATCCCTCCCCATCTTGACTTTTATGGAGATGTTAACATTCAATGCAGCTTTTTTGCAGTGTCTGCCTTCTTGCAGTACTTAGAAGTGCCGAATCAGGGCAAAAGCTTCCTATGGGGCTTAATTCAGTTCAACACTTTTGTGCATTTCTGCCTTCACCATGTGGTGAAATTGAAGTTGCCCTAATCTGAGCATATTCCCAGCAACCACTGATGAACAAGTGGTTGGATCAGGGATGTTGTTGTTTAGTTACCAGTTGACATCATGAAGAAATGTATGATGTAATTATTAATGATGTAATCCTTTATGCCTCTATTTAGAAGAGAGAGAGAGAGAGAGAGAGAAAAGAAACTGCTGGATTAATGGGACTAAATATCTTTAGCAGGGGTGAGAACTCCCCTGAAGACCATCAGACCAATTCCTTCTATTTTCCCTGTCACCGACTGAGAGAGCTAGGATGGTTATAAATGTGGCTTGCAAATATATGTCTATATCACCTCTATGTATGGGGCAATAAACAAAGGTATCACACCTGGTCCAGGCAGAGTGCTCTTCTCTGTACAGAAAGTGGCATGTATATTGGGCTTCCCACCACCACCACCTCCTTGGTTGGCTCTGTACAGAGAAAATGGATAATATTAAGGGCTTTAGCAGACTTCTCAGCCCCAAAGCCATTTCCCCAGCTCACTAGAGTACGTGACAAACCAAATCCAAACTTAATGTATACAATATGTTTGCAACCCTAGGGAACATCAGGAATTTCCAGAAAGTTTCATAGTAAAATACTGGGAAGATTGCAATAAATGTTTTTGTTATGAACTGGCATGATTTTCATACACACTTATTTCCAGTTTAATTATATGCTTTTCATATACATAATGTTAATGCAAAATTCAAGCAGCATGCTTCATCTAATGTTACAGCTTAACATAGCAAAACATCCTGGATAATTTTGTTCAAGAATCACACTTCTCAGAATACTTTGTGGTAAGATCAAGTCAGCATAGGCATCCACAGCTAGCCACTATGATAGAAAAATGCATCATGATCCATAAGTACGACTTACGTACTTGTGTTCCAATATTGGGTTCATGTATGTAAATCATGCATTGCACTGTGATGCTTGTTTCATCTCCTCCCTCCTCCTGATTACTAGGGGAAAACTCCTTGACTAATAAGAGAGATTTATAAATATACCAGCTGAGTGATGTTTGATGCCTTTTTTCTGTTCATCTTCATAGACACTGGGAGGACATCTCAACCATTTCCTGTAAATTAGAAGAAATTGTCCAAAACTGCAAATCAAGTTTGCGGTACTGAAACCTTCAGCTTCAATTTCCAGTTGGTCTTCCAATCATAAATACAAGAGGGAAAGTTATGTTCCGTCTGCAGCTCCTGTGCTAATTCAGAAAGGAAACCAATCCATTCAATTAACCAAGAGCAACTGCTGCATGGAAGAGGATTATGCAGTGAAATCATTCTCCAAGAGTTTGAGGGAGTTCTTCAACCATATGGCTATTGTATTCTGCAGCTGTTTTACCTAGCTTTGGCTGGTATGTAAAATGTATCCCTTTTTGAAAAAGGCATCAAATCTAACCAAACATAATACTGATAGAAATCCATGTGTGTCTTTTGCTCCCAGTGAATCCAAGGCAGCATAATTTCTAGGCCACGAGCAATGTCCACAGAGAGTTTGAATCCTGAGAAATCTGTGGAGTTACTGGGGAAAGGGCATTATATGATTTTCTATACCTCAACTTTGATATAGACTAGCATTCAGGGTCTTTGGGCTCTTTGCCAGTGTGCTGCCTATCTCCCAGAGCTTCATGTGGCAAAAAGAAGAGAAAAAAAGATTGTGTCAAAAAGAAAGACAGTGATTGGCCTGACCCACTTTCAGCTCTGAGCATGTTCACTATTTACTCCTAATCTTTTCACTATCAATACATATCCCCCTTCCCACTATATTACTGTTCTGTGAATTACATATCCATTTTAAATCACTGTATCCTGTTCTTCCTGCTCCTCCTCCCACTGCAGCTTATTAACCTCAGTAATACCTGTTGTTTTTTTTTAAAGCTTTAGGAAGTTCAACAACCTGTATTAATAATTTATCAGTAATATAACAACAATCTAAAGCTACTTTATAACATAGGCTGAAGGATATTTCCATGCTTATTTGCAAATCAGGAAATTTGCTAGCTTTTAGCTACAACAACTAAATGAAAATTTGATATCAGGATGTAATACACTTATGGTTTTAGTACGTTAGAAAACAGACGTTAAATTTAGAAGAGCTGTTTAAAGATCATAAATCTGAGATCCAGAAATAGCACACTGTCTCTTACTTGCCACTTGCCAGTTCTGAGTCATGCTGTCTCATCTTCTGGAGTTGCAAACAAGGAAAAGAGAGTATTACACAATTACATACAATAAAGGACAATGTAAAAACACAAAAGAGTTTTATAATTCTGAGTAGGAAGATACAACAAAATATTATACAATGACTCTGAATTACTTTTTTTTTTTTGTCTACCTGTCTATTTATGTATTGCAGAAGAGATTCTTATTAAAAAAAAAAATCTGTTAAATATTTCCCTCTATTTTGCTAACAGAGGTTGTTCGCTTACAATTAGTATAATCTGCTTAAGCAGAAGCAGCTTGCACACACTGTGAAGGTCTGTTGATGGAGCAAGTAGTTTAAGAGGACATTATTCACATCACATTTACAGAAAATCTTCTTTAAATCAGTGTTTGCTTCCCAAGTTGGCTGACAATAACAACCCCCTGTAAATATTGAGATCCCCAAGGGAAGTAATTAATGGGAACAACATATTCATTAGCATATTGTCTAATAATTTTCTAAATGCTGCATAATGTCATTGGTATGGAAGAATTGTGGATAAACCACCACTCTTCCTTCTCAAGAGAGTAGGTAATTAAGTAACAAGCATACCACTCAGAAAACAAGGGTACTTTTAGACAGCTGGGAATCTTAGGGTGGGGATCCTTAGAGTTTGTGTCATCCTGGCAACATGTTCCCAGCTGCACTGCAGAGTCACAACAGAAGATGGCTGGAAGATGAAATCAAAGTCTTCATCCCAAAAAGAATCAAAGCTTCACAAATCCTTTAGAATTCCATTTCATTGTTTAGTTGCTCCTGGACTACTGTCCTATGGTTGCCCACTGGATTTCTCGCTTGTCCTCAACTGCTTGGTTTCCCTAGAGTCAGTTTTCTGCAATTTAATACTTAACTATACAGAGAACGTTGGGGGACAAATCTGGCAGAGAAGATAGGAAAAGGTTTCAGAGCCCCCCTTGCCCTTATTGGACCTACATCTAACTGGACATTATAGAATGGACTCATAGGATATGGCCTGTTGCTTTACATTATACTGCCTAGTAACCCCAGGGTCATGTGGGATATAGTTGAAGAAAGTTTGATATAAATTACCCTTGATTTCAGTTACGCATACAACAGTGCATAATTTCTATGAATGCATACTATTTCTTCCCTTTTAATTCACCTCATTTGTGCAGGAAAATTAAAAAGTAAATAAAAGGAAGTGGGAAGGAGTGAGAATCTTTTTAGGGTTCATGGGTAGCTACCTTATCTTACTATATACATAAGGTGGCAAGGGGGGTCTATTCATTTTACTATGAAATGCTCAATGGGCACACGTAGACAGCCAGTTTAAGGTTCTGTCCTCCAGTCTGTGAGGTAGCAGAAGTATGCTACTTTAAGTTAACCTGTTTATACTGCCAGCCTCAATTCTGCCTTTTTGACAAGGCCATTAAGTGGTGCTGCCCTTACATTTGCCTACAGTAAGTTTTAAGTGATTGGTAGATTTCCCTGCTGGCAGGTAAAAATGTCCAACAATTGTTCTTCCTAATGTGAGGTAGGGCTGGGATTGAGCAGGGAAATAAGCATTAATAGATGGTGGATTTAGCCATCTAGTCAAACCTGATCTATGGAGTGGGAGGGTCTTTCCACTCCTGTTTTAACAGGAAGGCCAACCTCCCTTCCCCACTGGATCACCTATGACACCAATCTGTGGGGATGAGGGGGTTTTCCAGTAAAGCAGGAAAAGGCTCTCATCTGCTTTACTAAGAATTCCATCCTGCCCTGGATCACTGCAGTGCCTTATCCACAGGATACATTCAACCACTTGGACCAGTCATTGGAGGATTCCCAGTAAAGAACAGGGACTCTCCCTTTCCATTTAACTGGGAAGCCCTTACCCCTAACATGTTGGGCTGGGAGGTGAGAATAAGATTTCTGTCATCCTTTCTTCTCCTAGATCTCCTGCAAATCCTGCTGGCATGGCTGTGGATACAGCTTCCACCATGTCTGCAGGACTAAAGCAGGAGAGTCCTCCCCTTTCATCTAGTGCTGCCCCTTCTCCCTTGCCAACCCAGCTGTCAATACTCAGTGATTCTTGTGCCATTGGTTAGCAACTGTGTCATTTAGTCATACAGTATGTAATGGCAGTGCTGGCTGAAGTGGAAGATTCTGTGTACAACCTGCTGATATACTACAAGGGGGACTTGGAAGTAGACAGTAAATAAGGCTTCAAACAGTCATATATCCCCCCCCCCCCCACACACACACACACACAATCCATGGGACTTATCACAGGTGACTGGAGAGAATGGGCATGCCCACACCAGCCCAAAGCAGCCAAGAGAAGCTGGCCATTTCCTACCTTATCAGCTTACTTACTGTCACAGTGACAAACATCATGCAACTATGGGGGAAGATACAACTTCAGCTTTCAGGTTCAGTTAGCTACAAGAAAGTTTAGCCAGGCATCCTCAGCCTAAAGTTAGAGGGACATATGGATGTACCCAGTGTCTGTTCTTTCAATGTAGATCTTGGATTATCTTCTTTACCAAATCTGCAGTTCCAGTTCCTGGAGTCCTCAGGTAATAATCAGTTATGAATCTCATAGAGAACACAGGTTACAGTTTGTATGATATGCTTAATCCAGTTGCTTAAAACCTAGCAACTGCAATTGTGCAACATGCTATGCCAGTTTACTTTCAACATTGATTAAGATTTGTAGAGGAGCATGAGATGACCTTGGAGAAGATATGCAGAGACAGTTAGCAAAACGTGAACTCAGTCTGGGAAAAGAAGCATAAGAAAGAAATTTTAAATGCCCCATCTTGACTCTTTGGTATGAGAGGAAGGAAAGGGGAAACACCATCAGGCTTTCAAGATTTTGTTATAGCTTACATCAATAAAGTAAACTTCTAGTATTTCTTATGGTGTCTGTTTCCTGATTTGGCCTACCTTGGAGGGCTGACAGAAATGTTAGGGATGCAGGTAGAAAAGACAGGTTTGCATCATGACACTGACCTTGTAAGTATTATCATTTTTTCATCATCACAGCTAGGTGCACAGCTAGGTGCAGACACCCATGATGTAAAAATGCAGTATTAACTGACCTGCTTAAGCATGTTGCATGAATTAAACCCTTAGATCTCTAACCTAATGTGGGATCTACTAGCTGTGTAACTACAGTCTGTCAGGGTAGCTTCTTCCTGACAAATTAATGAAGAGCAAAAGAATATGATGTTGCTTTCTCCCACAACATCAACCAAACATAAATAATTTGCTCTCATTTAAAACACACACACACACAAAGACAAAAGTTTCAAAAGCACTGTATTTACCTTAAAGTAGTAATCCTTGAATTTAAAGGGAAGGATTAGAAGATGTGACATTAAAAAAAAAAAAAAAATCCTCTATCTCCATTATTTTTGGGGGGAAAACAGCAACTAGTCATCCTTTTAGACAAATAAAAGGTTCAACTTCAGTTTAATTTTCATCAGATACTTTGGGGGGGGGGGAACCTTTGAATCAGTTTTTGACTCCTGGTGACTACCTGGACAAGTCCCTGCCATTTTTTTGACAAGATTTCAGAAGTGATTTGCTCTTACCTCCTTCCTAGGTCTGAGGGAAAGTGACTGGCCCAAGATCTCCCAGCTGGCTTTGTGCCTAAAGTGGGACTCATGGTCTCCTAGTCCTGATCGTGTGGCTTTTTTTTTTGGGGGGGGGGGAATATTACAGCCTTAGAGCGTGAAGATGATGGTGGAATTGGGAGATGTTATGATCCATCATTTGTCATGCAGAAATCACTCATTGTTGGCCTTGGATTTCTCTGAGATTGCACCCTTCTGCAGGGAGGTAGGACCTGACAGGCCCTATAAGATTTCAGAAAAAGCTTGGGTTGTTTCTGGGGCTCTGCTACTCAATTTAACCAATGCCTTACTTGCCACTTGGAATTAAAGCACCCTGTTGGTTTTGTTGGTTTTGGTCTTCATGGATTGTAAAATTATAAGTATATGTATACTATGTATAAGTTTTAATCCTTTGATCCTTTGTGTGTCACCCAAACTCATTGCTGTGAAATGTGTGGCTATATAAATTGTATAAACAAACAAATAAATTAAAATTCCAGATCTATTTGAATCACACAATAAAAAGAGGCAATTAAGCCTTCCATTTCTAATGGAAACCTTTCCTAATACGATATTTATTCTATCCATCATACTGCCTTACAACAAAAAATGCACATTGCAGAAGGCATTTCAGAATGAAAACTTAGTCAACATTGTGAGGATATAATTGACCTCCTGAAATGCTAAGTCTGATTGTTGCTAAATGACTTATTGCCAAACTCGGAGGAACACAGAGCAGGCCATATGCTCCATTGACCTACGAGCTTATAAATTTACTGTCCATCAGGCCTCTCAAACCTGATGTGTCAACAGATTCTTTCCATGAAAACAAAATCAGGTACAAAGTCATCAGCTTGAAGAAATGCTTTGTGCTCTGTCTTTTTTGTAGTCAATACACTTTGTGGAAGTAAATACAAGCTAGATTCCTATTGAAATCTGAAATATATATCAGCTCATGTAATACTTTCTTACCTTCTTCTCTACATATTATTATACCCTCCTCACCAAATGAGAAGAAGCAATTCTCACATTCTTATCAGTACAGTTCAATAAAATTAAGAATGACAAAGTCACACTAGTAGCAACCATTCATAACATCAGTGACTGCTACTCTGAAATAATGTCCGTGTGATTATATCATGGTGTCCCTGAAACCATCAGGAAACTGTTCCTCCTTTTTTAATTACTGCTTGTTCAGGCATCTCTGTTAAAATTATTATCTTTTCTGTTTAAGAACTGAAGAATCACATAGGAAGACAATCTATTCCAGTCTCATCCTTCCTGTGGTGGAAACACCATTGGCTGACTGATATTAAAATCCCCATCTATATTGATTTACATGTAAATCAACAGTAATATATATTTTTAAGTGCACGGCAAATTGCACCTGTGATTAGTATCAGCCCTTGTAGTTTAGTCTTTATTGTTTGTGACCATTCTTCCTAACATGATCATAAATATTTGGTAGCCTATTTGATGAAAATAATGACATTTTAATCATAGGAAGCCTTGCTGCTGCAAATCCATGCAAATCTTTTCTGAGAGCAGAACAGGAACCGTTTATTTTTCCCTGCCCTGAATGTTTCAGTATGTGGAATAATAAGGCTCATTTCAGCTGACTTTCCCTTCGTGTTGTATGCAAATGATAAAGAGGCTATATGCTTTTATTGGTCAGTTGTTTCCATTCTCTTGCAGAACGTTAAGTAGGTGAGTTTTTTTATCTAACTGTATAAATTCTTTGGTCTATAAGAGCATTAAAGTTATAGTAAGTAAGGTTACTATAGACTGCAAACCTCCAGATGATCACTATATGGCAGCAATAAGGTAGAGTCTTTTCTGCCGTCTAGTGATTGTCCGGATTTTTGCAGCCCAGATATCATAGTCCCATATTAAGTCCCCTGCTTCAGGGCTTTACAACTTAATCAGTTTGCACATGATCTAAGACAGATGCTAGTTTCCAACCACTTATGTAGAAGGTCTACTTGGCTATTACCCATACAAAAATTGTCACTTTTGTTGTTGCTGTTGTATTGGTTTATTTTTTTCCTCTTTTAGCTTCTTAATTTTTTCTTGTCATAAGGAAGATCAGTTTTTCCAAACAGAAGCACAATGCAACACTTTCCTAGGTTCTGAGCATACCAGTACACAGTTTATATTTCACAACTTAATGTGTTACCCTACAGAATAATACATAAACATAACCTTTACCTTTTGTCATCACTGAATGAATACTTGGATATGATTACTTCCCTCTAGTATTTATTTATTTATTTATTATATTTGTATGACCAGGGGCATGAGTGACTGTGAGCAGAGCCTCCCAATCCAGGAACAGGCGCAACTGGCTATGCAAAGCTGTGCAAAGGTCCTCCTAGCCACAACTGCCATCTGCTGTTCGAGCAGGAGTTGTGAATCCAGGAGGACCCCCAGATTTCATACCAGGTCTGTTCGGGGTAGTGCCACCCCATCTTGCACCAAAGATGATATAGTCCTAGCACCAGAAGGCCCCAAAACCCAAAGCCACTCAGTCTTTCCAGGGTTCAGCTGAAGCCTGTTGTTCCTCATCCAGACCCTCACAGCCTCCAGACACCAGGATAAGACATACACAGCATTGCTTAATTTTCCAGGGGCACAGATGTATAACTTAGTATCATCAGCACAGATAGCAGGGGCCAAGGGCAGGATCTCTCCTCCCCAAATACCACTGACTGTAACTGGCCCTGGAGAAAGGAGATGAACCAACACAACACCATGCTACCCATCCCCAATCCTCTGAGCTGATCCAGTAGGATACCATGGTCAATGGTATTGAAAGCCACAGAGAGGTCAAGTAAGGCAAGGAAGGATGCCCAATTCCTATCTTGCCCTTGCAAGTGATAGTCCCAAAGGGTGACCAATGTCATTTCAGTCCCATACCCAGGCCTGAATCCAGACTGAAAGGGATCCAGATAAATTACTTCATTCAAGGTCCTCCAAAACTGCTGTGAACCACTTTATCAATCACCTTCCCCCAAAAGGGGAGGTTGGATACTGGATGAAATTTTTCAGTATAGTGGGGTCCAGTGATGGCTTCTTGAGGAGGGGCAAACCAAAGCCTCCTCAAGAGGCAAAGAAACAATTCCCTCACTCAAGGAAACATTGATCATCGCTAGAAGCCACTCACATGACATGCCTGGGCCACTTCAACCAGCCAGGAGGGGCATGGATCTGAAGAGCAAGTGGCTGAGCTCACAGTCATCACGATCTTGTCCACTTCCTCAGGCCCAACAATTTCAAACCATTTCCAGATAACAGGGCATGACTCCCATCTAGGCATCTCCATCAGACCTGCAACAAAGCCAGAATCCAACTGAGAATGAATCTGAGTGACTGTCCAACAGATGCTGAGCAAATTCCTCTGCATGCCCCTGCAAGAGGTTCTCCAAGTCCCCCTTACCCAGGAGGGCTCGTGTCACCCAAAACAGGGCTGTGGGGCAGCTATCTGCAGACACAACACTTCACCACTCTTACCACCACTAGGTAGGCCTTAATAGTGGCTTGTCCCATGTTGGGTCAGGTTCGTCCCTCGTCGAGCACCAGCAATGCCCTAGACATCTCTCACTTCAACTCCCTTAGCTCCTCCATAAACCACAAGAAGTGCTGGGATCCCTAAGAGGAAAGAGGTCTCATGGGCACAATCTGATCCAAAATCTCCTCCACCCCCTTATTCCAGGTGACGACCAGGGCCTGGATGGATAAAATCTAACTTCCCACTTCTCAGAAGGAAATAATCCATCCCTGCCTCATAAATCTGGGCTGGCCTCTGGATTATTCCATAGATACCATATTAAATCATGTTTGCAGTTTTTGCCCTGAGTGTCAATTTATTTCAGGGTGAAATAGAAAATTTTGCTCCCAATTTTAGTAACAGTATAAAGGCTTATGCCTGGAATATCCAAGAGAATGCCTCTTCCTGAAAAATTTCCATTGTCTGCTAAGATTATCTGGAGAAACTCATCTCCAGTTGCAGCCAACCTATTTGATGTGACCTATTGGATGAGTTTTTCTGACACTTTATGTGTTTGCATGTTTCTGTTTTGGATTATGTTTTAATGGTTTTTTAATCTGGTTTTCATTGAGTTTTTATTGTTCATTAATGATGTATGTTATCCTGGGTCATGTGCTGAGTGGGTGGTTATATAAATCAAATACATAAACAAATAAATGGAGTCAAACTTTCTCTCTGCCTCTCCCACATTTGTGGAACTCACTTCCCTATACAGTACAGGGATCCCATCCACACTGGCCTTTCAGCTGACCTGCAGAACTGTTCATTTTGAAAATAATCTTCTCTCCAAAATGATACTTTAATTCTATTTTAAACAAATTTATCTTTGTTGTCAAGTGGCCTAAAGATCCATCCATCCATCCATCTCCCTCCCTCTGCCTCTGCCTCTGCCTCTGCCTCTGCCTCTGCCTCTGCCTCTGCCTCTGCCTCTGCCTCTGCCTCTACCTCTAGTCAGTATCCTCACGACCACTCCTTAGCACAACTGCTTCGTTTGCTGCAGTTCTGCCATTCCAGCAGATGGGGGGGGGGGAGGTCAAAGTGAGGACTGCTAGGTGCTGATGAGCCATTTCTGAATCTTCTGGATTGATGGATTGATTAAGGGCATGGCAACAGAGGAAAGGCGAGAGCCCTGACAACCTGTGCAGGAAGGATTTGACAATCGCGGGGGAGGGGGTAATGAGGGGACTTTAAATTGGGGATTAGCACATGGGAAATTTAGTTCCAGCTATTTCTCTGTGCCTTAGAGCTGTGTACTGCTATTTTCTCAATAAATCTACTTGTTCTGACCACGCATTGGTTTCGATGACAGTTGCATTCGTTGACAACTGAGTACAGCGGTTCTTACACTACCTCTGTCAGCATCTATATCTATATCTATATCTATATCTATATCTATATCTATATCTATATCTATATCTATATCTATATCTATATCTATATCTATATCTATATCTATATCTATCTCTCTGTTGGGGGAAGAAGAGAGAGAGAAGCACTACAGCATATCTCAAACAGCATAGGATGCTCTGTTGGTCTACTAATGTCAGGATTAGCCCAGGAAACTCCAGGAGACAGTACAGATTCAATCCAGCAAGGTTTAATGGCCTTTCTCCCGTTACAGAAATCTTCTCAGAGTGAGAGCAAATTCCAGGGTCACCCTCCCAACCTCCCTTGCATTCTTTAGGGAGGGTTCAGTCTCATCCTCTTATCAGTTCCCTGTTGCTCTGGTGATGAGAGTAAATTCTTAACCCCTCTGGTCCTGACTCTCACATCTAACAATAAATTCAAAATCAATATTAGTTTAATAACTTTGCTAGAAATCATCAAATTTTCCAAAAAAATGTAAGCAAGCTATTATTTAAAGATAAGAATATACAACAAGCTCTTTCTAGCTTTCGTCTAACCTAATCTTTTAACCTTACTTAATCAAATTCTCTCACGGTCTGGATCCAACAATAGATGGAAATGCTGCATTAAGCCAGTTGCTAATCTGTGCCTTTATATAACTGCCTACCCATAATCTTCAGTATTGAGGGAAGTCCATTTTGATGGCATACCAAGATACAACCATCATTTCTGGTCTTGGCTAACAAAATTGAAGAGAGCATCCACCTTAACAAATCACCAGAGAAGTAGCAGCTTACTTGCACAGTAAACTGTTCCTTATTCTCATAAAGTCAACAGAATGTGGGAACTATCTTGATTTATTACTAGACTGGTTGCAGTGAGAAACACAGCACATCTTGACTTTTCTCCTGAAGCACTGCAGCTCTACAGAGCTTTTGGTCAATCCTGTCCCCATTGACAGGAGCACCTCACCCTGCCTCCCAGCTCCTTTCTTTCACCTAACTTTGTTCTTTATATTTCAAAGTTGACAGATTGGTGGGTGATAGTGGTTGGCTTCATACTCATTTTTGAAGGATTTGAGAGCAGAGATGATGATGGTGTGGAAATGCCCAAAGTCACCCCAATTATGTTACATAGATGAGTAGTCGCTGTATAACTTAGCTCAACATATTTGAATCACTAAATAGGATCCATTCTTGTACTTTGATGTGGACTTATATTATAAATACCATCAGTGATGTGATTCAACAGGGCCTATGTCTTCAACAACTGATTTATTGGTAGAGTTTTCATACTTGAATAACTTCTTAGACAAAACACACACACACACACACACAAGTGTCTCCTGCAAGCTAGGATCAAGGTGCAGACACTGTTGTTTTTGGTTAGTAAGCTTCCTTCATTTTCCACTGAGGGCAGAACACTCAGCTCTATGATCCTACTATTATAGTCATTGTCATTGTTTATGTATTCCCATAGAACAAAACTACTGTCAGCTCTGAAGCGATCTACTTTATTACAATAATCTGTGACACGCTTTCACAGTATTCTCATGTGAAAAATTCTGCAGTCTGACTCAATGAATAATCATGAGTTAAACCTTTAAAACATCCGTAATTTCCTTTGTATGGCAATATTCATGATTCTGTTTATTGTTTAAATTCCTAATGCATATATCTGCCATCCAGAAACTAAAACTGATCAAGCTTTCAACATATCAAATAGAGACCCTATTTAGTCAGATCCCACTAGAAAAAAACCATTTATTTCTCAAAACATAACGCTAGTCTACCTCACATACTAGTTCATTTTCCAATCATAGAATTTTAAATGTACTTTCAAATATTTTCTCTTTGAACCTTCTAATCAGAACAGCTTAAGCCAAAAATAACCAGAACTGGACTGCAAAAATTCAGACAACTGATGGCAGCAAACAATTAGAGTTTTTTTGTATCTCTGTATTTCTGTATATACATTCTGTACACACATGCACGCTGACAAACCTCATGCAATATTAATCCTGATAAAGTTCTACAACATGTTTATGGGACATTGATAACACCTAATAGGGTTAAATGAAATTAGATCATGCTTCTACTGGGACTCTCAAGATGGCACATGAAAGAACTGTTTTCTAAAAACTGCAACTATCGTATTCCTGCACTTTTATATTATTCTCTATCACTTTAAACAACAATTGCTTTTGAATTTCTTTCAAAGAAAAGAAGAATTGAGGATAAATTTTCTTTAATGGAATGTCACGTTCTCACACTTACTGTGTTGTGTGATATCGAAAGCAATGTTTGTGAATGTCCAGTTTTTGATTGCACAATAATAATATCTAAAGTTTCCTTGGATTCTCATGCTTTCCTTCAAGGATGAAAAGACTGTGATGGCAGGCTAGACTCTCATTCTCAGATCAGTTCTTTTGAAGGTCTTCTTTTACTTCAGTGAAAAAATAGCATCTAAAACTTTTGCTTTCACCCCTCACTCATACTAAGGACCTGGGACTTAAATCAATAGATAGGCAGGGAGGGAGGGAGGGGGGAGGAGTCTATGGAAAGACTTTATTCCCTGCATCCATTATTTCCTGATCATTTGGAAGACCTCTTCCAGAATGTGAGATGGATCATGGAAAACCATATTTTAAAAGTGACAGTCTTCCAACCAATTTGGAGAGTCTCCCCATTCCCTTGCCATCTCCCTCAGGTTCCCTCTTGAACACTTTTTTAAAGATTTTCTCTTATTCTCTTAAAATAGTTTTCAAGGGTACAAAGAGCCACAGTTTGGAGGAAAATAGGAACTTGGGATTCAAACCCATGGGGTTTGTCTTTGTATTTTTCTTTCTTTCCTTCCTTCCTTCCTTCCTTCCTTCCTTCCTTCCTTCCTTCCATTCATTCATTCATTCATTCATTCATTCATTTATTTATTTATTTATTTATTGGTTGGATATATGAGATAGTTAAATATTTAAAACTGCCATGATGGTTATATGAATGTGCAGGACAGAAATAGTTACACAGATACTTCTAAACCATATGAAAATATGGCTGCTACTTTATCTGAGTGTTATCAATAAAAGACAAAATGTGAACAGTGACAGGAAATCATTCTGTTTGCCAGTACAGATTGCTTAATCTACTTGCAGCCCTGTAGAGCTATCTATTTGGATGACAGCTCAGTTGCTTTAAAAGTAACAGTGCATTTTTGTGAATAATATAACTTGAAAGTACAGATACATGATTTGATTTCTGAAAGGAGAACCTAGTTTTGATCAGACATTGATAGCTTTTAGATGTTCAAACAGCTTTTGTATAGTAATCTTCAGCTAAGGTTATGACCTCTTTCACCTTTACTTTGAAAGGCATTAAATGACCTTATTTATAGTCTTTAGAGAACTATGGATCAGAATTTAACATTCAGCTGGATTTCTTTGAATGATGCAACACAATTCTAAATATTTTAATCATTTCAGACTGTTTAAATACCTGAAACTCTTCACTTTAGTCCAGATTTTCATGATATGAAGTGACTGTATATTCTTTCAGAAGTAAAGTTTATTGGGATTTCCATGAAGACCAGGGGGGTAGTGAAAAACAAATAATGTGAAGTTGAAAAAAACATCCTGGAAAATGACAATGATAATATGACATATTTTTATTAAGAAAACTACATGGGTGTGTTCATGAAGTCATCAGAAGTTGAACTTCATTTGAAAGAGATAGCTAAAAAGAAAAAAATTGACTTAGTCCAGAGTAGGAAGGATAAGAGATGTGACAGGACCCCTTCCCCACTCCTTTTATGAGTGTGAATGTTAATGGAAATGACCTATTTTCATATTTTGACAGCAATACGCAAGCTGAAAATAAATTAAATTAACCTGTTAAAATTGGGAAGGCCGGCCGGCCTGCCTGCCTGCCTGCCTGCCTTCCTTCCTTCCTTCCAGTCCAAAAAAGCACACACACATTTTTTTTTCCATAATAATAGAACAAAGTATGTGAAACTATGTGAAATTGGCTCAAAAATGTTTATATTAGGAAAAACTGGACAAAAATTCATATGCTGGTTTCATACATGTACGTATGTCTTCATACATACACTGGAAGACACAGTATGTTTTCATACTGGCAAGGGAATTATGAGAGTTGAAGTCCACACATCTTAAATTGCTGAGGTTGAGAAACAATGACGTAGTCATTTGTTCATTTAATGGTGGTCAAATGTTTTCCAAATACTTTTTGAATATAGTCCTCTGAGTGTTTAAATCTGACATGATGCTGTTCTTGGAAATCTTATGCCAGTGTTGCTGTTTGTAGAATGTCTGAGAAGTTGGATAAGAAGTAAGATACATTACTTCAGCTGTTTTTCTCCCATGAAGATTACCCTCAAGATGTCCTCTGCAATCAAAATAACAATGATAAAAGTTTTATGAGTTCAACATTCTTCTCTTAACCTTGCCTGATTATTTGTATTTCTGTTATCTCCTATGCATTATCCTTCTCATTCCTTCTTTCTGATGTCAATTATGCTATAGGACAGACCTCTCCAGAATCAGCATGCTGAACAACTGTGAGTCTGACTGATGCTAACCTGGAGCAATGCTAGATTTATAGCACATAACAGTTTTCATTAGCTGCCAGAGTCATTTTAACAATATAAATAACTGGTCACTATAACTGGACTCTGACTTTTAGTTTTGAAACCATAATCACTCCTTATGTATCATTCTTCATTATATACTGTATTACATCGCGACATTTTTCTCTGAATATAATATTAATAAAAATTACAACTTTTCCATGGCTTCTAATATTGTAATGGTTCTATATTTTAGATCAGTAATTTTACTATTCTATTGCTGTAAATAATCACTTAATTGCCTTCTAAGTTTTATAATACTTTACTATATCTTATGTATGTATGTATTTTATATGCCATCCATCTCCCCCAGAGGGTGACTGATAAAGATATTAATTTTTACACCCCAAATTATTCAACTTTAACTTACAATTTTACTTGCATTGTTATATGATTTTATAGCTTGTTTCACTCTAGTCAATTTCTATGCTGTATAGGCTATATCGATATTCAGTGAATTAAACGTGACTCTTTTGTTTTGTTTCGCTGGTCAATGACCAAAATAAAATGACTGACTGAGTTTCTTGAACTAACAACTATGCGCTATAGGAGGGATCTATTTCAAGAAAACATTCCTTTGAATGGCATTACATCTCCTGTGGTGTCAACTGAAAAAAGGTAGAAAAGTCCAAGCAAGAAAGAGGGGAGAAAGAACTCGTGGAAGCAACATTGCAAAGATTGATAATAATGTGCTAATTCTGGGTGAAGATATTGATGGTCAACAATATTTGGAGCATAGATAGACTCATAGAATCTATGAAAGATACAGCAAGAATTTATGTTTCCTGATGGATACTGTATGCCTAGCTAAAGATCACTTAGTCTAATCCACAGTTAGTCTAATTTTATTGATCTCATGCCCTCAGTTATAGTGGGTTTGAAGTTGGACCTCATCTAATGTGGAAGATACCTCAATCAGAGAGAAAGGAAGAGGGAAGGAGGGAGGGAGGGAGGGAGGCAAGATGCACCATGTCAAGATACATAAGATACGCCATGTTGTTCAAAATAGAGCTCTTATTTATGGAAAGTTGTGATTGTGTGTGTGTATTAGTTATACTACATGTACTGGACTGTGAATGAATTACAATTCCCTACAGGTAAATAATCTTTCATAAGGGACTCTGAATTGGACACACATTAGACTACTGAGTTATATACAAGAGCAGTTAAGTGTCCACGTCTTTCACGAAGCCCTCAGAATATTTCCATTATGCCTGACATACAGTTCCCACATGATTAGAGCGTATAATAGGAAACTGAAATGTATTCTATTAAGCTTATTTATCTGTGGACACGCTGCCTAAAACTGTGCAGGTATTAACCCATGTTTTAAGAATTACAAACCATCTAACAGAATGGAAAATTCATAGGATGTTAATCCTGATTTCTCTAAAAGTTTCAGAATCTAGGTTGTCTACGGACAAAGATATTAAAGCTCTGTTAAGGAAATAAATTAATCCCTCTATTATAGCAAACACTTCAGTGGCAATAGAAGTAATCATTTAGCTTTAATATGGTTAGTGATCGATAGACAAAGGTTATGCAGTAAACACTTTTTTCCTTTAACTTAGAGGAACAAGTTCAAATTCTAGGTCAATCATGAACTCATTACATATCATATTTAAGAAACTTTAGACAGCAAACCTATTGCCTCTGCAACAGCCAACATTCATTCACCAAAGAGGACCAAAATAGAAAACTAATTTAATTTTCTAAAGGCATGGATCAATTACTGCAGTATGGCACTTTCCAAGCCATCTGGGGAACTGGGTTAGTAAGAAATTTAACTGGGCCACCAGAAAAAATGACAAAAAATTCTTGAATTTTGAGTCTTCCCTGATACATAAAAAAATAAACAAGCTCATCAGGAGTCCTTTCAACTTTGTTGGACAACAGCTTGTTACTAAATGTAACAGTGCACCCAGCTCTCAGATGCCAGTTCCAAATAGACTTTCTGCTTTTTCTACTACATTTTCAAGCTGTGAAAGTGGGGAAATCATTCTTCTTCACACTCTCAAGTGGTCTGAGAAATTCAGGAGGAAGTCTTTCAGGGCAAGGGACTTACATTTTTACCAGACAGGAACATTTTTCAGTCTTGTCTTTAAGCTTCTTTATTTTTTGCTACAGATTTCCTGTGGGGACAGTAACTTCCCTTTTTTACATATAATGATATAAAAGAGCAAGAAAGAGAGTGAGGGAGAGAGAATGAAAAGTAGCTAAACATATCTGCTATTTCTATGGTATTTTATTTAAATTGAATTGAATTGAATTTAAATTGAATTGAATTTTAATTTTATTTTGTGTGCAGGAAAGCACGCCGAACTTAAAAGAAGTGCAGCCTGTTCTGCCCTTGCCAGAAGGCTGAGAGGTCACATCATCTGCTATTAGTCCTACCTGAGTGATGGTTTCTCCATATTTTTTGGGGGGGGGGCGGGGGAAGAGGCTAAGGGAGTCCTGAAATATATTTATGTGTGAGTGAAATCATTAGATTCACAGTGTGCTACTTATGAGCAGCTTTGCCTGATCATCTGGCTCCTGCATTTGTAATTCAATTTCTGGACTGAATTTGAGTTTCACATGAGAAATATATTCTGTAATATGAAGCTATTAGTAATTCCCCTATCATTGCTAATTGTAGAGGGATTAAAATTAATGTGCTGTAATGACACAAGGAAATGTACCAATAAAGGTTCCATTCCCTAACCAGGCAACAAAAAGAACCAAGGTTATAGTAACTCTCTCTAGCATTCATACCAGGAAACTATGCAAAACAGTGAAGCCGGCATTGATGATCCCCAGATATGCTGCTCCCCCACAGGCCAAGCTGGAGATATGGACAATGTCGTGATCTGACTCCTGAGGAACTGGATGAGGTGGATGTGGAAGAAGTGCCTCTCAACAGTCAGTATGAGCCCTTCTTCCTTCCTTTCTTTTTTTTTTTTCCTCCTCATGGTGTAAAAAGGAATTTAGAACTGAACTTGGGTAAGGTATGAGTAAGGGGAAAAGAAAGTAGCAAACTATTAATGAAGGACTTGGAGAAGACTCCAGAAATAGAAGGAAGTGTGAGAGAAACTCAAAATAATTCTACCTTGATTTTGTTTAGTATAAGATGGGACAGAGAGAAACTCAGACAGACTTTCAAGATTCTGTTAGTATTCCCTGCAACAAAAACATTGTAGGGTATATGAACAATAAATAGAATCCCTGAGGTGTCTATTTCTTCACCTGGCTTATTTTGAAGGGCTGACCACCCTCTCATTCCAGGCAGCCACCAGGGCTGCAGTTGGATCATGAAGCAGACCTTCTGGAACAAACTCAGGTTTCCTCTGGAACCCAGCCTGGTCTAGTAGTCACCTTGGGGCAGACTGATCTAATAAGTCCAGTCTCCCTGTGGTGCTGGGTAATGCCAGAGAGATAGAAGTTCACCAGGAAGTGATCTGACCATGACAAGGGAAAAACCAATATCTCTCCCAAACCCAGAACACTACCCCACTGCTCTGACAGAAAAACCAGGTTAGCCATATGACCACTCTTATTTGTCAGGCCCTAGGTGACCTGCGACAGGCCTATGGCTGTCATGGTGGCCATGAACTCCTGAGCAACCTCAGACTCTGCCCCCTGGGAAGGCAAGTTGAAGTGCCCCAAGACCATAAGCCCCGCCAACCTGGCCACAGAGTCAAGGAACTCAAGCAGGGGATTGCTACATAGCAGGGGGCCTGATACAGTAGCAACAGTCCCAAGTGATCCCTAGAGCCCAACTTAACAAATAGAGTCTTGCACCCAGCAACCTATGAGACAGTGCTCCTGGATGCCTCCCAGGTATCTTGGATGACAACCAGCACCACACCACCCCTACACTGGGATCTTGGTTGGTATGGGTTTGGCCACACTCAAAACCCAGCTGGGCACATCTCAGAAAGGGGAACTCCCTCCTGCCCTAGCCAGCTTTTGATAATACATGCCAGGTCAGACCTCTCATCCACAATCAAGTCATGGATGAGGGTGGAATTATTACAGACTGGCCTGGCATTCAATAGCAGAAGCCACCTTCCCAAGGTCTTGAAGGTCTGCCAATTGGTGCCTGAGAGTGAGATTGGGGGGCTGGAACATGCCACAGGAACAATATACCTGTGGCACAGTTCCCAAGAGTGGCCCGCCTCCATCTCCCATCATATTTTCCCCTACTGTCAGGTTCAGGCCAAGAACAACAACGAGGCAATCCAGTATAGTTCAATTCCTTTATTAGCTTGCACCTAATAGACAGAATCTCGCCAGACTAAACCTATGCTAAAGCAACTAGTGGATATACCCTGTGAGATTCTAGGAAGGGGCCAGCCTCATCCTCTTTGTCTTCCCACACTTTTGTTGTGGGCTGAGGAGGCACTTGCTCTGGAATGCCTCTTCCCCCTCCTGACAACCTTGAACTTCCATTCAAGAATCTTCCCCACTCATGCCATCCATTACCCCTATCCATCAATACCCAGATGTTATAGTCCACCCTTATCCTTCCAGAGACTTCTCCCCTCTCCTGCCCAAATTGATCCATGCCCATACCCACATCCCTACCTTACTCACCCAACCAATAATCAACCAACCAAGGGCCCCCTAAGACCAGAAGCACTTCACCTCCAGCTAACTAGGGGTCCCCTCACTCCCATATACCATAACACAATGCCTTCAGCCAGTTCCCTCTCACCAGACTATTAGGCATTCCAACATTCGGCCATGCACAATCCCAGTGACTCAAAGCCTTCTCCTTCACCTCTTACCCTGGAAAATGGCAGGCAGAATCACTGTCTACAATCCATGATCCTCCTCTTTGATAGCAAGTCCAAATCTCCAAGTCCAAATCCCAAACAAAGCATTCCTGGGATGACTTGCAACAGCAAGTTTCACATAAGGAAGGTTGATGAACAGATTAAGGAGAATTGGTGGATCACTCCAAAGGAAATTGCTGTCCAGAATGGCATTTCACAGGAACAAGTAGGTTGTATTATTGATGTTCTTCAATATTGGAAGATTTGTGTGAGATGGTGCTGACAGCAGAAATGAAAATTTCAAGAGTTTAAATTTGGCAGAAATTGTTGTCACACTACAAGCAGGAAGATAAGGAATGACTTCGCTGCATCAGGATGAAATATAGGCTTATAATTATGACCCAGAAACAAAGCATCAGCCCATGAAATATCTTCACAAAGTCTCACTCACATATATATGGTGGGGGAGGCAGGGAGAGTCAAAACCCAGTAATGCGAGGAAAGTTCATGCTTACAGGTTTCTGGGATGCAGATGGTGTTATTCACATGGATTTCCTTGAACCTGGCAGCATGATCAATTTAGAGTACTACACTGCAATACTCAAAATTTTGAGAGGATGATTAAGCAGAGTTTGGAAGCATAAGAAGTAAATTTTACTGCCATATGGCGACACTAGGTCTCACACTACATGAGTCACACAAGAGGCAGTTGTAAAGTTGGATCTTACTGTTTTACCCCATCTGCTATACAGTCCAGATCTGGTGCTGCGCGACTTGCACATTTCCCAAAATGATGATGATGATGATGATGATGATGATGATGATGATAGTGGCTGACTGTGCAATCAACCATAATAATAATAAAATAACTTCATGGGTATCTGTTTGACTCAAAGGAAGAGGCAGAAAAGACTGTCAGGACCTGGTTAAAGAGACAGGGTGGACTTCTTTCATGACAGTTTTAAGAATATTGTCTATCATTGGCAGAAGTGCATAGCAAAGGGTGGAGAATATGTTAATACAGGTAACAAAAGACCTCATTTCAAGGAATATTTTCCTGTTTCATGTATGAGAATATCCCTATTTAAATTAAAGTTACGGAGGTGGGGGGATTGCTTTCTCATACTCAGGAGCTAAATTTTTTTGAGATACACTCTGGGATTATTTTCCTGTTTAATTTATCCCTATTTTTTCCTGTTTAAATATCCCTATTTAAACTAAAGTTATGGAGGTGAAAGCATTGCTTTCCATTCAACCCTTATAAAACCTCCCTTCTAACAAAGAAAAATACAAAAAATTATCCTCCTTATCTGTGGTCTTGCCATTCTCCAAAAAGAACATGTTACAGCAGAACAGACTCAAAGAAACTCAGAAAAACAGAGCTGCTGTTGGAATAGAAGCATTTGGCTTCCAAGAATTTTGATGACACTTCTGAGGGTCTCTTAGATTTACAGGTCGTACCAGAGCAGCAGATAAAAGACATGGTCAGCAAAGCTTTGGCTGGTATGCCAGGTGGAACCTTTCCTAGACCAGGAAGTGACAAAGATGGTGACTTTCAGCCTTGTTGTCTCCTAGTTAGACTATTTCAATTTGCTTCACATGGAGTGTCACTGAAGATAATTTGGAAACTACACCTGGTGCAAAATGTAGCAGCCCTCCTGGTGACCAGTAGTTTATGAGAGCAGCATCTGTGCTATAGGAACTGCATTGGTTACTGGTAGGCTCCTAAGCCCTGTTCAAGATGCTGGATGTTATCTATAAAGCTCTTTATGGCTTAGGTCGTTGCCTTTGGGACCATATCTTCCAGATAGAACCTGCTAGTCATGATGGAGTGGTACAAGTGTCCACATCCAGACAGATCAAAGTGGCAAGGGCCCAGACGACAATCTTCTCCATATCAGTCCCTTCACTTTGGAGAAGTTGCTTCTTTGAGGTCCAGATGGCCCCACTCTATTAACACTTAAGGAGGTGGTAAAAATGCCATTGTTCTACAGGACATTTGGTGAGGAGAACCCCAAGAGGCTGGTCAACATTCTCAAGGTTTTAATTTATGATTAAGTGGTTATTGCTTTTATTATTACAATCTGCCTGGAAGCATCATGCAAATAATATAAATAATTAAATAAGCAAAACAAAACCCAAGGAAACAAATATTCCAGCATAAAATCAAAAGGCAATGGGTATATCTAAAACTGTCATAAATAAAAAGGTCTTGGTACCCAAAAGAGATAATGGCAGAAACTTAAAAAAGACAGATTTCTCTCTTTCCTTCAGTTTGTTAGTAAACTACAGTAAAAGCAGCTTCACTTCTTTGAGCTTTTTCTAAGTTGTTTTTTTTTAAATAAACACTTCTTAGTCCTCCACATCCTTTCACACAGTTCAGCAGCTGGCTGACATTAGCTAATGCATTTTTCATAGCCTTTTAGGAAAGGTTTGTAGCTTTCATTTGAAAATCAGCCTTGTGCATTTTTTAAATCTGACTTGAAGATGCCTCTGTGATTGCTGTATTATAGCTAGGCAGCTAATGTCATCCCCCCAAAAAGGAATGCAAAAGTGAAAGTGGTTACAAGCCTATGCACAACACTGCCATTTCATTCCCATCAACTTCAATGGGATTTAAGCAGTCTTACCACTTGCAAATTAGGAATCAGTATCTCTTGGCAACTAATTATTTTCTTTCCTTAATAGAGATTTTATAGAGTGCCTCCATAGTAATTTGAGGCAATTAATCCTTTCCAGCTTTGCTCATTAGGGTTTCTTGTTTTCCAAGGGCATTTATCCCTACCCCATGATTATGCTATGTGATAGTAAGAATTTACAAAAAAGGGGACTTATTCCAAAAACGCAAACTTTGATTGTTGGAAGTCGGCAGATCATGGATTTGTTCTGTGACACCTATATTGGTCCTGGATGCAGCTGTGCATAGTAAAACAAAGCAACCAGTCTAATGGGAGAAACAGAGATCTATACACACATACAGGCCAGTTTTTTAGATTTTTTTTTTAATCCTCCCATTATTATTTTTATAAATAACTCAAGGTAGAGAACATATATAATACTCCTTCCTTTTCCTATTTTCCCCACAGCAACAACCCTGTGAGGTGAGTTGGGTGGAGGGAGAGTCATTCAGTCGGCTTTTAGGCCTAAGGTGGGACTAGAATTCACAGCTTTCTGCTTTCTAGCCTGGTGCCTTCACCACTAAAAAATCAGATTTTTAACTGATCTGGTAAAGCATGTTTTGTGAAAGCAGCTGTTCTTTCTCAAAATTACAGTGGCAATAAATAACTATCCACATTCCATCCACTTTCATGGTATCTTAGATCACCTGCCTGAGTCAGCTGCCTTGCTGTGCTAAATATCAGGGTTGGCAATACATGGAAAAAAATTGAAAGCCATTGCTTTTACACACCATTTAGATTAGCCTCTATTGAAATGATTTATAAGCTGATAAACAAACAAATGAAATAACTGTAAGAATAACACATTCTATCCATGGAGAAATTCCTTGACATTTAAAATAATGTCTAAGGCAAATTTTCATTCATATTTATTTATTATATTTGTAAATTACCCCAATCAATTGAGACTCTTAGCAGTGTACAACACAGAATCATAGAATCAGGAAGGATTTAAGAGGTTATCTAATCCAACTCCCTTACTTAGTGTAGGATCATTAAAGCATCTTTGAACACATGATCATCTGGTCTGTTTGGAGAATTCATATGACAACCTGCCTGCAGAGTCGAGAAGTTCCTCCTGATGTCCAGCTTGAGTCTACTTCCTTGTAGTTTTGGCTTTGAGTTTTGAAGTTGCCTTTTGGGGCATTAGAGTATGAGTCTACTCCCTCTTCAATGTCACAACTCTTCAGATATTTGAAGACTGCTATCATATGTCAGTAATCTCTTCTGTAAGAGATTTAATTCCCAGATCTTTTCAACCATTGCTCATGAGGCTTGCTTTCTAGACTCTTTACCAACTTATATCTTTCATCTGAACTTGCTCCAATTTGACAGTGTTCTTTCTGAACTGTATTCTAACTAATTAGAGCAGAATAGAATGGAACAACTACTCATGATCTGGACTATATATTCTTATTAATGAACTCCAATATAGCATTTCTTTTTTAGCCACCACATCACAATGTTGCCTCAAGCTTAACTTGGGATTGAGAAGAATGGCCAGATCCTTTTCATATCTATTACTATTAATCCAGGTCTCCCCCATCCTATATTTTTTTCCTTTCCTTTCCTTTCCTTTCCTTTCCTTTCCTTTCCTTTCCTTTCCTTTCCTTTCCTTTCCTTTCCTTTCCTTTCCTTTCCTTTCCTTTCCTTTCCTTTCCTTTCCTTTCCTTTCCTTCCCCTCCCCTCCCCTCCCCTCCCCTCCCCTCCCCTCCCCTCCCTTCCCTTCCCTTCCCTTCCCTTCCCTTCCCTTCCCTTCCCTTCCCTTCCCTTCCCTTCCCTTCCCTTCCCTTCCCTTTTGTTCAGATGCAGAATTTAACTTCTTTGCCAGTTAAATTTTGTCCTAGTCATTTCAGCCCACTGTTCAAGCCTGTTTTGGTCCATTTATATCTTCTCTCATTCCTCTAAAGTACTAGCCACTCCTCAATTCCTTCATCCAAAGCAGTGATAAAAATGTTGAACAGCACAGGGCCCAGCATAAGCCCTATGGCAGTCTACTTAATACTCATCTCCAAGCTTGGATTGAGTAATTAATGAGCATCCTTTGAGTGTAATCATTCAGAAAAGTGTGAGTCAGTTGTTAATAATGGCTGCAATTTTTTTCTTCATCCTCCTGCAACTGTTCACAGGAACACTGCCCATGCAGCTCACCCCTTGGAACAAATTCCATTGTTCCTTAAAGAAGCTAGCTTCTCCACAGTACCTCCCCATCAGGTTGGGAATCAGGACTTGTAAAGGGTCCTCTGATGTCACGGATCTGTATATTCTTTGTCTTCTCCCTCTAGTTTAACATTACTTAGCCATCCACTTCACTCTTTTCAGTTAGAACCATTTTTATCCCAATTACACTCTCTGGCTTTTATTTTCTCTACCCAGCATTATCAGGCACTGTAGGATTTGAGTTCCTTTAATATTAGTATGTGTGTGATGATAAATGACTAGCTTGTAAAATAGTAGATGGAGCTAGGAGGAAAATGGGTGGAAAGTGAAGAAGAAATGGAATATTTCAAAGGGAAAAAAAATAAACTTAGTGGAAATTATAATTACATTTTTGGTAATTTTTGTTTTGTGTTGTTTTGTTTTTAACTGTCTTTGGATGATTTGGTTCAGATGATTGCAGATTTCCATCCCTGAGTTCACTATATTGTGCTGTTAGAAAGCCAAAAGAGGCAGTGATGGCTGTTGTTCTCACTTTCTCATCTTTACCTTCATTGTCAGTATCTATTTCATTTCTCACCAATCTCCCACTTAGCTCAGAAATTCTGCCTTAATATTCTTCTTAATCTGTCCAAAATTCCACCCAGCAACTATAGAACAATACGTCCCTACAGTAGTCTTATCTGACCAAAAAGAGTCTCTGCTTATGACCTAAGCAAGTAAATTACAAGGATTATGTGTGTGAAGAATGATAAAGCAGATAAAGGGAGATACACTTGGCAAAATACCTGGGCATGTGCAGTTTTATTTCAATAGGCTTGGTTCCATGCTATCAGAAGCCGTGGCAAAATTAAAGTATCTAATTGTGTAATGCCCCTGCCTACAAACACATACTTGCTCATACATGCACAAGTTATAATGTACATAAGAAATAGCCCTTTCAGTGCAAGGGATGGAACTAGGAATGGGATGTCCCACAGCCAACTATGTCCACAGAGAAGTAGGAGTTGTCATCACCAAACTCTTCTCATTCCTCCACTGTCCATGGATTAATGCCATAGATGAATCAGATCCATGGATTTAATAGTAGAAATGCCAAAAAAGTTCTTCTAATTTTTTCTTGGAAAAAACTTTGGGATGATCATTAAAGCCCATTTCAAGGGAATGTTAAGTTTAAAAACTGTAGATTCTTCTCCAATTCAGATGTAAATCCATATTGGAGAAAAATTGCCTATCCACCTTCCTCATTTGTGAACTAGCACAATAGCTTCAATGTGTGGATGAATATAAAATTCCCAGTGGTCTCCCATGTGAAATACTGCTCCCTCACATATTTAATTCCCCAAGTGTCTTTTTCTTCTAATTCTGCCTTAGAAGAAAACATCTAAATAATGCTACACACTTGAACAAAATTAGGTCAATGCAAAGCATGCAATGTCATTAATTATTCTCTTTCACGCAATGTATATAGGTAGTGTATATCTGACCAAGTGATGCTATCAAGGTTCTTTCCCAGTGTCTGGAGGCTGGATGAGAAAGAAAAGGTTTTGGCTGAGCCTAGCAAGACAGAATGGTTGTAGGCTTTGTGCTCCCACAGACCTGGAGATATTCCATCTTTTAGTCTGAAGGAGTATCCCACCCCCAGAAAGAGTTGGTATGCAATGTGGGGATGTTCTTGGATTCATGGCTCCAACTTGAAGAGTATGTGGCAAACATGGGTAAGAGATTCTTTGCACAAATCCATTTTCTGCACCAATTGCATACATTCTTAGCCTAAGAAGCCCTGCTCATGGTTACCCACATGGTAATTACTTCCTGTTGGGACTTCTGTAATGTACTTGAAGAACATTTGAAGATGCCCTTGAAGAGCATTTGGAACCTACAGTTGATCCAGAATGTAATTCCCATATAACAGCATTGTTCTGTGAGGTTCACTGACTCTGTATAGAGTAAGGAAGATAACCTTGACAGAGATGTGCAGGAACCATTGCCTAGGCAAAAGGGGCTGAAGCCTTTTTAAAGTCCAGAATGAGATATCTTACAAGTGAAGATCTCACTTTAGAGGAGATAGCCTCTGATCCTCAGGGCAAACCACTGTCTGCTGAACACCTTGCTGCAGCATTGTTGCAACACCAACCACAAGTGGATTTACAAATAACTAACTTGCAAAATGCCATGATGCAACTAACACAATGGTTTGGACATAATTTACCTCAGCCAGCAACAGTACAGAAGCCTGCAGCACAGCCAGTATTTTGCATTCTTACGGACATTTACCAGAGAGATTTTGAGGAGATGAAGACCAATTTCTGACTTTCACTATTCAGTGTGAACTGTTTATAACAGGTTGACAGGCAGAGTTTCCCACAGATCACACCAAAGTGACTTTTGTCCTGAGTTTACTGAAAGAAGGGGCAACCAAATGGGCCATACTTACCACTGAGGGTGATGACCCCATGCAGGACAATTATCAAAACTTTATGCAAATATTTAGAGGTTCTTTGAGGTGCCTGACTGCCAGCTATGAAATTTGCAAACAGGCACCTCAAAGGCAAGGTCAGTGTAGAGTGTGGGCATACATGTCAGATTTGGGATGGAATGATCTGGCTCTGATTGACCAATTTAGAGAAGGGTTTGCTGATAAACTGAGAAAGGAAGTGGGGAAACAAGGCACCCAGACAATGTTGTATAGTAATAGACGGTCAACTGAAAGTGTTGAGTCAGGGGAGAAATGGCTAGGGAAAGAGGTCTTACAGCTTATCTTCTCCCACAGCCCCCCTCTTGATAGCTTCCTTGAAATCCAGCACCAGAGAACCCATGCAAATTGGAACAGTCAAAAGAACTCTATCACCAGAAGAGAAACAGAGAAGGGGAAGCTTTCCATCTACTTCAGGGCTGCAAGACTGGCAAGACAGAATGCAGAAACAACCAGAAAGTGATGATGAAACTCAGTCTGAACAGCAGAAGCTGAAAAGGAAGTAACCACTCATTGTCCAGCTGCATCATAGGGCTTGTCTAATGATCTAGGGATTTGGCACCAGAAGAGGAAAGCAGTGAATCTGGAGTTTATTCCCATGCCCCTGACCTGGAGTTTTCTGGGCACATGGAAAGAGGACTGAGGCTAACTGGGGAGGTGGTATAGAGAGTAAGGAAGATGACCATGATGGACATATTTAAGAACCATTATCTAGGCAAAAAGGGACGAAGCACATTTAAGTCCAGGATGAGATATGTGCCTCAGCAGACACCTTCCTAATTCACTGAACTATAAAAAGGAGGAGGTACAGCACAATCAGTCTTGAAGGTTCCTGTTATTATAGCCAATATTAATAGAGGTAGTTTTAGCCTTCCTGCAGAGCTGATTTCCTGTTCTGGTCTATCTAGTAGGGTTGACAGGCTCCCAGCGGGCTTCTGGATATAAATCATGGTGCTGCTCATCACCTATAAAGCCCTACATGTCACAGTGCCAGGTTGTTTGAGGGGCCACCTGTCTCTAATTGTGCCTGCTTGTCCCACGAGATATGGCATGGGGGGCATGCTCCTAGCTCCTTTTGTGAGGCAGTGTTATGTAATGGGACCCAGGATACATGCCTTCTAGTTATGGCACCTGCCTTCTGGAACAGCATTTCCCTTAAGATTAGGAAGGACTTGCCAGCAGTAAGGATAGCAATGAGGCCAGGATGTTATGTGAGGCTTCATGGTTGCATGAGAAATATTGCTTTTAGTGGCCCTTGGCCCATTGCACGTTGCATATTCTTTCAGTGAATTTGTTCTTGCTATATTATGTTTTGGTTTTGGATCCCTGTGCTGGTTTTTTAATTTCCTCTTACGTGCCTAGAGTTGGGAGAATGAAATGGACAGCCATAAAAATTGTATAAACAAACAAACTTGTAGCTGTGCAATGTGAAATCAAGGTTATACAACTCATCTTTTTATAAGCACATTCATTTTTTTATGGGTCTCAGTGTTCTGAATGGTTCAGCAAGTACTGCAAAAACAGAGTACACTGGAAGCCCAACAGACACACAGTACATAAGCACCAAGCAACTGCTCAGGATGAGAAACATATCGGCAATTGCATTGACCCCACAACCTATAGAGATAAGGTGGAAATTATAGAGCAGGGTTCCTCAACCTTGGCAACTTTAAGAAAGGTGGACTTCAACTCCCAGAATTCCAGAATTCTGGAAGTCCACCCATCTTAAAGTTGCCAAGGTTGAGGAACCCTGTTATAGAGGATGAAACAAAGACTTGTTGAGATGCAATATAAGTATAACCATTCTTATTTTCAGCTGAAGAATTCTGTATTATCTCTAGTGTTGAAGAAAGGATTGAAAGGAAACCCTCTAACTCTGAATTTACAAGTCAAATAAGCTTCTGAAAAGGTCTTGACTCTGTGCTATATGTAGTTATCTATCATCTCTCTCTCTCTCTCTCTCTCTCTCTCTCTCTCTCTCTCTCTCTCTCTCAAAAGAAACATAAAAGGAAAGAAAAGAGAAAGAAACATATACAGAGACACCATAGCTCTTATTTACTAATCAAACTACCCTTGGCTATATTCATGTAATGTTATATATGCAACATAAACATATAAACCTAGATATACTGACCACATTTCTAAATGTTCCTCCAATCAAGATTCCTGGTGGTAAAATGTCTCTTCAGATATAGAAAGAGAGATAAACTGTTCAGACCACTGTATAATTGAGAAAAGACCCTGTGATGTCTTACTTTTTGTTAGGGAGAGAGGGAATAGTGAACTGTGCAGTATTATTTTTAGTTTTCTTCTGTAAAGGAAAGATAAAGGATAAGTCTCTTGAGCATCTAAAGGACATTTTAGAGGAAAAGGCAGATAACTTTCAGAAATGGAGCCAAGAAAAATTTAGCCCATGGAGAAGCTGGAATGACTCTGCTCATTTGAAATGACAATGTCCCTGAAGTATCAAGGAATCACCTTTGTGCTTGAGAAGGAGAGACACATAGGAACAAACCAGGAACAAAGAGTTAGTGATGTTGCAGATGATAGAGCAGTTGGAATGATCTACTTGATGGTAAGTGGTTCCATACTATACGCTTCCTACTTTAAAAGATCAGGAGCATCTACCCAAAGCCCAATGCCTTACATAATGAAGTTCATATGCAAAAGTGTTTTTCATTATTTTTATAACCAAGACAAGATTCTGAGCATATATAACACTGATTTGTCCCAAGTAAAACTCAAATACTTTTTATTAAAGATTCAAAATAAAGGAAAAGATAATCTTGTCCATGGGAGGGGTGGGTGGGTGGTTGCATTCAGAATGAAAGAAGCAGTAATATTTCACTTTTCCTTTAGTCATTGTCATAATTTGCATGCAAGATGATACCTCTTTTTGCATGGCATGAAATAGATCTTTATCTATCGTGGGGATTTCACAGATTCCTTAGAAACATATGGGAAGAATGGGTCTGTGAGCTGATTAACAATGAAAAATGGTTAGCCAATAAGAGAACCACAAAATGTGGAAGAGGTTAAGAAAATGACATCGAAACTTAGCAAGTATTGCTTTACAGTAAGAAAAGGAAAGAGAGAGAGAGAGAGAGAGGGAGGGAGGGAGGGAGGGAGGGAGGGAGGGAGGGAGGAGAGGGATCTTTTCCTGGCTAGGTATTCATATATGAGGAAAGGTTAGATTGAATCTAGTGTCTATATGATGACCAGCTTTGAAGGAAATAATAAAAGAGCAATTTCTTGTCAGCCTTATGACAAACAGTCCTTATAATAGTAATAATAATAATACTTTATTAAACTTGTGTGCCACCTGACTCTCAATGACTCAGGGTGGCTCACAACAACCAAAGAAATTACAATAAAATTAATAACACATAAAAGTTAAAATAAAATACAGCAAGCACAACAGACCAGATTGAATAAGTGAGGGGTCTCATTCTCTCTTGCAGAAGGCCAGGATGAAAAGCCAGTTCTTCATGGCTCTTCTAAACAACAGCAGAGTAGGGGCCTTCTGAATCTAAGGGGGAAACTCATTTCAGAGGGCACTGCTACAGAGAAGGCGTGCTTCCAAGATCTCAATAGATTACATTGTTTAATCGAAGGAACATGGAGTGCACCAACCTTACAGGACCGAATCAGCCAGGCAGATGTTATGGGAGATGGGTGGCCCTTCAAGTAACCAGGCCCTATGATGATGATGATGATGATGATGACAATATTTTCATCATGGCATCATTAGCATAATAATTATTTCTCTCTCTTACCCCCCCCCCGCCCAATTTGTGCTTTAAAAAAGTTGCATTTATCTTTCCTGCTTGATAGGAAATAAGTACAATGTGTATCAAATGCAAGAATGTCCTGTAAGAAGCAGTTTTAGAAAGTGGTATGAACCTATCAAAGTTTTAAACCACTGTATACTTAGAAAGTTCATCTATCCATCTATCCATCTATCCATCTATCCATCCATCCAAGCTATGGATGATTGAAAAAGTATTATTAGAAACAACATTGTTTCTATTGATTAGCAAAAAATTTGTGAGGTGGAATAGGTTTGGTTATTACAGAGCCTTCCCCCCACCTTTTTTTTTTTAAACAGGAAACACTGCAAACTGAAGCTGGGATCATTGGCAAATGAAGTATAAGCTCAACCAGTAAACTGTTATCTCAAAGGGCTGTAAAATCCCCTTATTAGAAATATATTGCTCTGCTATATTAAATATATGCTAACGGTCCCTACAGAGACAATTTAGCAAGATATGTAGGTGTAAAACTGATTTGATGCTTGCCAGGAAATGTCTCATCATTCTACAATTGTTTCATCCCCATCTTGCGAGGAAATATTAGCACTTTAGAAGGGCACCTAGTTTCCTAAAAAACAATAATGTTTTTACTCCATCTATCATATCAAAATGAAAAGTATTGTTTTCTTTCTTTCCTAATAGAACAACCCCTAATGAAGAACAAAGTGATTGAAGACATATAATCTTCTAGGAGCTCAAAAGCACTTTCTTCATTTAATCACCACCAGAAGATCTAGTGAGGCAGAGAGTAGCTGGTCCAAAGACACTCAGTGAGTTTCCATGGCTAAGAGTGGATTTGAACCAGTTCTAATCCAACGTCTGAACCATTATACCATTATTCCATGACCCTTAAGTAATAAGATTGAGAAACTGGAGCTCAAACTGAAAAGGGTAATTTTGTTGCTTTTGCTTGCTTGCTTGATCTAATGTGTAGATTTAATGTAGATGGTTGCCTTGTGATATATAGAAAGAAGATGCCTGCTTACCGTAGACAATAAAGTACATTGTTTTCTTACAGCCAAATTAGAAAACCAGTCAACTCCATTATTTAATGCTCTAGTTCACCAAAGGTGAAGGAGCACAGTGAACCCTTTCTTATGTTTCTTACAGATACTGATTGCTGCATGCATGAGCAAGTTCCTCCTTCCATTTTAAAAGCTTCTAAACATTGAATGATATCAATTGGTACTAGGTTCAGGACAGAGATAAAAATATATGCAGAACTTAGTTTCTGCAGTCCTATCATACTAGATGTGTGTACTAGCATCTATAACAAAATACAAATTGATGACGTGTGCGGGATAAGCCCATCAGAAAATACCTCAAACATGTACTTGCATCATGACATATGATGTAGGTATGTCAGTTGTACTATTGGAATGATATCAGTGATATATATTGTCATGTGTAAGCAAGCCCCTGCAGTTTTATAAGACTTTAGATAATTTCATGGAAGATAACACTATTGGTGCCTATTAATTAAGACTGCTATGTGGAATTTCCATACTCAGAGGCTATATTAAATTAAATAACAGTTTGTGGAGGAGCAAACATGAAGTGAGTTTTTCAGAGAAAACTTGGTTGGCACTGTTCAGATAGACTTGATGAACTTTTCCTCTCATGAAGATGTCTTCATAATCTCATGACATTATAACCTTATTCTTATGATATTATTGTGATGGAATGGAATTATGAAGGCCAGACTCAGGGAGGGAAACATACTCTTTCGTCTCCTGAGGGGCAAGGAAGAGATAAGAATATGAGGCTGGCACCTCCCTGAGGAATTCACTCTGTTTTGTCTGGCTGACTTTGGGAACTGAGTTTCAGTCTGGGAAGATTCTTGCTAGAGGTTGTAGCTAATAAACATTGCTGAACTGAATCTGCATGGTGTCCTGCAGTTCCTTGGGCTAAGCCTGACAATTATTTGTGACTGAAGTAAATCAGAACTACTATATATGAATATTTTCCAGACAGATGTCATGATAAATGATAAAGCAATGCTCAGAAAAAGTAGTGATGAAAACAATTTGGCTTAAAGACCAGCAAATAATGATGGTGTGTGTGCATGTGTGTGTGTGTGCCTTCAAGTCAGTGTTGACTCCTGGTGACTGCCTGGATTGGTCTCTGCAGTTTTCTTGGCAAGTGTTTGGAAGTGGTTTACCATTGCCTCCTTCCTAGGGCTGAGAGAGAGTGACTGGCCCAAGGTCACCCAGCTGGCTTTGTGCCTAAGGCAGGACTAGAACTCACAGTCTCCTAGTTTCTAGCCTGATGCCTTAACCACTACACCAAACTGGGTCTCTAAATAATGATGGCTCTTGGCTTAAAAGTCTTGAGAACATGGGTTAGGAAAAGTTATGTAGGATGGATCTATCACTAAATACCTAATCACCATAATTTACAGGGTTCACAGATAATATACCATGAATGCTAATTTGGCAGCAGTCATAGGGAAGAGGCTTTCCCATCATGCCCTGCTTGCAAAATTTCTGGAGGCATTTGATTGGTCTCTGTGTGAAGCAGGCTATTTAATGGATTACTATATCTAGAAAAATTCTCTAGTTTTCTCCTTTTCTTTTGGAGAAAAATTGTTCATATATGGACAATCTGTTCAGAATTCCCATCTCATTCATGACAATACTTGCGAGACAGAAGAGAAGCAGCATTTTCAGAGTCCATTTTTAAAGTCCACTATGGAAATACTGTTGTTCTATAGCAAGTCTAGGAGTTCCATCTGTGCTCTTCAGTATATATTTGGACAGAATTAGGTCATGATATATAATTAAACCAGGAATTACTGTAATAAAAAATAATTCTCTATCTTTTTCTAAAACCAGAATCAAACCATTACAGTAAGGACTTTATTGTAATTCTTCATCAACTATGCCCAGCCAAGGCTGTATTAGTGCTTAATATAGTTAAGCTTAACCTGCTAATCTATCACTCACTGGAGAATGTTCAGATAAAGAAACCTATTACTGCCATGAACGACCAGAATTGGTACAATTCTGGATTTATTTATTAATATATTTCAACATTTCAACTATATAAATAGACCAGGTTACAACAATGGTAGAAAATAAATATTAATATTTGTTTGCCACTGGTACAACAGCTACATACGTTGTTTGTAATCTGATTTCTCATGTCATGACTAATTCATGGGGTGCAAATACAATTCCAAGGAGAAAAAACATTTTGTAAAAGCCTGTCCTAATTTGGTGCAGTTCATCCCTGTAGACCCCCCCAAAAAAGCTTCTTTATAATACGTTTTACAATATCACCAAATGTGTTTGGGAGTATAGTGCTGAGCATAGTTATCAAAACAGCTGCAACTACTTTTCATACATTTTAGTAATTGTCCTTGCTAATTACAGTTGGGATGTAGAATTGGAGATTGCATAACATTAAAATTGGAAAAATTAAAACAGAGCCATTTTATGAAACTATTATGTTCTTTTGGGGACTGCCGATCTTAGTGAGGCATTAGCTAATTAAAAACACCAGGATAGTTCCTGAATAAACCATTAAAACCAAGAGTTACTTTCACACTTGATTGGTACATGTCAAAATATTTTTCCTCTGTTTTGATCTCTGTGTGACATACATTATATAGTGATAGGATACACAGTGAATAATTTCTCTGTGTATGGATATGGGACAAAGATGCATTGAATTAATGGGTCTTGAAGGAAGATTTTGCAGTGCTCTACTCCCTAAGTGCCATCTGTTCCAGTTTTCCAATTTGTTTTAAAATGTATTTTAGGCAGGAACCAACTTTGTAAAAAGCGAAGAGCCCAGAAAAAAATAGCAACTTATAAAAAATTAAAACAAAACTTTAAAAACTATTTAAAATAGTCAGAAAAGTTATGCTATTGATCAGCAACCATAGGTCATACATCTAGATGATTCTTGGGTAGTATTTTTGGTGAATGCAGGGAGCTGTGCTGTTGAGTCACAATTTGTCCATGCATTTCATAGTAATCTAATGATATGGATTATACATAATTATTATTTAATCATTATCTACAGAATCTCCTCTGTATGCAAGATGCCTTCTAAAGTGCAGGTAGGCTAATTAAGATAGAAGAGCCTTATATCTTTTCAGCCAGGGGAATGGCTAAAAAGATTACCACGCAGAGTTGGAAAGATAAATCCACACCTGATTTGCAGCAATGCATTGTTGTTACAAAATGTTTGCCAATATTTTAATTATTTTTTTTTTCTTTTTCAAGAAAGGAACCAGAAATAAGACCTTTGAGAATACAGCCATTTATTTTTTTTGGGGTGGGGAGGGGGAGTTCATTTTTCCTAATATAATTTCCAGGCTTTTTTTTCATTGTAACTGTTGTTGTTGTAAACAAATTCTTTAATACTGGTGTATGTATTTATGCTGTTCTTTTGTTATTGAGTTTAACATAACTTTCAAAAATTAAAAGGGGGAAGCATCAGAGAAAGAGAATGAAGCAGGGTTACATGGGAAGAATGCAAAATATTTCAGTTACAGACTCTGGATTAGTTATATTGGGATATTAGGCTTAGGGTTATCAAAGTCTTCATGGGGAAGGAAGGGAGGGAGGGAGGGAGGGAGGGAGGGAGGAAGGACACAAAAGCATTCGGGAGACAGCTCCAAGCTTAGCATTTATTTACATATTTATTTTGGATAGCTGTAGGCCATCCTAATATTGCTACAAATATAAACATCATCATCATCATCATCATCGTCGTCGTGATGATGATGCTGTGATCATCCTACTCCAATCCACTAAAATCCAGAAGTACAGCTTAAGACAAGATAATCAAAACTAAATTCCCTTAGAGATTTCCTAATGTGTTTTAGGATCTTTTTTGTCCTATGCAAGTTAACCTTTTTCAGCAGCTTGACCAGATATACAGGTGAAACTCGAAAAATTAGAATATCATGCAAATGTTCATTTATGTCAGTATGGCAACTCAAAAGGTGAAACCAATATATGAGATAGACGCATTACATGCAAAGCAAGATATGTCAAGCCTTACTTTGGTATAATTGTGATGATTATGGCGTACAGCTTATGAAAACCCCAAATTCACAATCTCAGAAAATTAGAATATTACATGACATCAATAACACAAGGATTGGAAATAGAACAATATCGGACCTCTGCAAAGTATAAGCATTCATATGTACTCAGTACTTGGTTTGGGCCCCTTTTGCAGCAATGACTGCCGCAATGCGGCGTGGCATGGATGCTATCAGCCTGTGGCACTGCTGAGGTGTTATGGAAGACCAGGATGCTTCAATAGCGGCCTTCAGCTCCGCTGCATTGTTCGGTCTCATGTCCCTCATCTTTCTCTTGGCAATGCCCCATAGATTCTCTATGGGGTTCAGGTCAGGTGAGTTTGCTGGCCAATCAAGCACAGTAATCCCATGGTCATTGAACCAGGTTTTTGTACTTTTGGCAGTGTGGGCAGGTGCCACGTCCTGCTGGAAAATGAAGTCAGCATCCCCATAAAGCTCATCTGCAGAAGGAAGCATGAAGTGCTCCAAAATCTCCTGGTAGACGGCTGCGTTGACCCTGGACTTAGTGAAGCACACTGGACCAACACCAGCACATGACATGGCTCCCCAAATCAACACAGACTGTGGAAACTTCACACTGGACTTCAAGCATCGTGTGTTGTGTGCCTCTCCATTCTTCCTCCAGACTCTGGGTCCTTGGTTCCCAAATGAGATGCAAAAGTTGCTCTCATCAGAAAAGAGGACTTTGGACCACTGGGCAACAGACCAGTTCTCTTTTTCTGTGGCCCAGGTAAGACGCTTCTGACGTTGTTTGTTGTTCAGGAGCGGCTTGACAAGAGGAATACGACATTTGAAGCCCATGTGCAGGATCCGTCTGTGTGTGGTGGCTCTTGATGCACTAACTCCAGCCTCAGTCCACTCCTTGTGAAAGTCCCCAACACTTTTGAATGGCCTTTTCCTGACAATCCTCTCCAGGCTGCGGTCAACCCTGCTGCTTGTGCACCTTTTTCTACCACACTTTTCCCTTCCACATAACCTTCTATTGATGTGCTTTGATACAGCACTTTGGGAACATCCAACTTCTTTTGCAATTACCTTTTGGGGCTTTCCCTCCTTATGGAGGGTGTCAATGATGGTTTTCTGCACAACTGTCAGGTCAGCAGTCTTTCCCATGCTTGTGATTCCTACTGAACCAGCCTGAGAGACCATTTAAAGGCTCAGGAACCCTTTGCAGGTGTTATGGATTCATTAGCTGATTAGAGGGGGACACTTTGAGCCTAGAATATTGAACCTTTTCACACTATTCTAATTTTCTGAGATTGTGAATTTGGGGTTTTCATAAGCTGTATGCCATAATCATCACAATTATACCAAAGTAAGGCTTGACATATCTCGCTTTGCATGTAATGCGTCTATCTCATATATTGGTTTCACCTTTTGAGTTGCCATACTGACATAAATGAACATTTGCATGATATTCTAATTTTTCGAGTTTCACCTGTACATAGAGAGGTTTTTCCAACTTTCCCAACAGCAGTGGGGTCCAGTGTGCTCCATTTATGCCTATCAGCTAGTCACAGAAAGATCTGTTATGGCATTTGTCCTAGATTTCATTCACATTCCACATTGCCAGTAAGAAAGCCTTAGATAAAGGGTTTAACAGAGACAGTGGTCAAGCTAGTATGGGAAAGAAATTGGAATTGAAGCAATTTAGAGGTTAAAAGGTGAATACCTCTACTATGAATGAGATCCTGAAACGAAACATAGAAGTTAATAATTGGACTACATTGAGAAATGTAACTTAAATGCAGTGACAGGAGCTTAAGAAAAACTCCAAGACAGGGTTCCAGAGTGTGCATAGAAGATATTGTCCTTATTAGAATGGTGCCTATCTGATAGATAGAGTTAGATAGAGAGATAGAGATAGAGATAGAGGTATAATATTTAGTCACTATCTGTCTAGTGGGGAATTACACTCTGAGAAAATAGAATATCATTATCACCTTGTGTGAGATGGGCGGCTATATAAATATGATAGATAGATAGATAGATAGATAGATAGATAGATAGATAGATCGATCAAATCTCTGAGCATATGGCATAAAGATTGTTCCATAGAGTTGAGGTTCTCAGGGGGAGAAAATCAACACAGGAAGAAATTTTTAATCACATTGACTGATTAGAGGACAAGGACAGGTATTGCTGGACTCCTGGCAACATTTCATGTTCCTATCAATGAGGCCTCTTGTAAAAAAAAAAAAAGAGAGAGAAAGAGAGTCTGCTGGACTGGAGAAATAAGAATAAAAGGTGAGAACAAGGCTATGAAGGAAAGCATCAAAATTATAGATAACTGTTTAATCCTGAATATTTCAATCAAAAGGCCACACAGTGTCCTGTGCCAGCCAATGCAGATCAGAAACCCAACCAAATATGAGTCTAAAGCTTTTATTGCCATGTCACCAACTTCTTGAGAGTAGCTGACAATTTGCCTTGAAATCTGAATCATCAAATTCTGGTAGCAGGAAAAAGGCAGAGGTGGATATAGAAGCATTGTCTGTAATGCTCCAGGGTTCAATAAGGGCAAGGAGTAAGAGTGACCAGAACAGCATCTGCAGTCAGAGAGTTGCTTCTAATAGAGGGGCAAAGGCCTAGAGGCTGCTTCTAATATGGTCTCAGGTACTGGCATGGCTTTATTAGGGAAGTTATTGCCCTCTCTTCTCAAGGAGACATGCTAATCACTGTTGATTTGCCCTTTGTAGGTACCAGCATGTTCTGGGCTAGATGCCCTGCTAGAATCTGGCTTTCATTATCTAAATCAGGTCCCATCTGCTTAGGTGCACTGTGTCCGGAAACTGCCATAGGTATCTGATTGCCTGCTGATTCTGATGTCTACTTTGCCTCTTCAGCTTCTGACTCAGAGCATTCGGGTAACACACAGGATAAATGCTCTTTACACTTAGCTTGCATGAGATGGAAAGAAATAGAGCCATCAAAAAATCTGAGAGATGAGAACAAATCCTATGATTAGAACCTACACTCCTAGCACAGATTTGTATAACAACTTATAAATAATAATGGGGAATCTGCAAAGTATGTTTTTGTTCAGCTTACAATGTATTTACTACACATAAAACATCTATCTTTCTAGTGGTTACATATCAAGCAAAGTACTAAACCAATGGAAAGCAATATTATACAGAAAACAACTACAAAAAAAAAAAAAGATTGCTATATACAAGAAAAGCAGTCAATATAGTTATGAAGATATAATAAGCCACAATCATCAATAACCTTCATTTCAGTTAAAAACCACCATAACATGAATAAAACTACAGTGATACAAGTAATTATTTTACTATTAAACTATCTAAGTGATAAAATGCAGTCCATAAAACAATATAACATTATTAATAACAATAAGAATAAAAGACATGCAATTCAATTTTGTTAGTGAAGTGCAGATCAGTATTTTGAGGGTGGAGGCAGGAATCTGATTAAGGGTACATATGATCTGGAGCCAGTCTTTAGCTTCAAAATTTGAATCATGATGAAGCATTCAAAGAAATTAATGATGAATTTTGACAAACAAGTCTTTTGATATCAACTTAGCTGAGCCCCTCCCCCCCCCCAAAAAGAGTGGTAAGAATCAATAAATGGTTGGGGCTATTTCCATCTCATTAATGAGGAAGGGACTAAAATTCAGTGAAGGCTTTTATTAGAGGAAAGCTGATTTCATCCATATTCCCCATCATCCAACAATTTCAGTGCCTCTTACCGCAGTGTTCTGGAAGGTCTTCAGCTCCTCTGGAACAGATTTTTCTAAAGGTAAAAGAGTCTGCAGGGAGATGAAGGCATATGTCATCAGGTCAAGTTAAAATCTCTTTTGGGTTAAGCTGAATCCCTGGTGATTTCATGAATGTGAAGTACTAAGTAAGCCCCAACCTTGATAAGTTTCAAGGCTAGACTAAGCCAGCCACCTGCTGTCATCAGTTGAGATCAAATAGGAGCAATTTATAGGAACACCGAATACCATCCTATATCCTTGTAATATAAACAAGCCAGTTTGCTTGTTGCACACCTAACTGTATGTAGGTCTTCACTGAAATAACACCCATACCACAGAAACATAGAACACAAATTTTAGTGCTTAAATGTGAGACTAGGATGTGCTAATGAGGGTGTAGAGTATGAGTTAGCCATTATGATTTTTAAGGCTTTATTCTGCAGCACCACAGTTTGGAAAGTATCCAATGAAATATTTCATTTGACCAACGTATCAGAGCTTTTTAATGAATCAAGGAGAGCTCCTTGTGTACATGGATCAACTCGTTGCTCTCCCACCAGTCGTATTTGGCAGGGTGCAGCAGACCATAAAATTGGAAAATAGATACTGTAACTTCATTCAGCGAACACAAACCATAGGAGGAAATTTAACGTTGTTCTGTGGATTGTGAAGGATTTAAAACTCAACAGGCTTTTCAATTTTAAATCCACTTTTTTCATGTAACTTACAACTTTTTAAAAGTACCGTTTACTTTTTTTTTTCTTTTTCTCCTGCAGATCACAATATACATATATTTTAAGGAAAGCTTGTGAATAAAAAAATGAAATAGCATTTATAGAATGCTTTTATACTGTTCAAAATAGTCCTCATACCTTATTTCAATAATGAAATATATTAGACCAACGAGACTATTTATTTAAAGAAAATTAGAAAACAATAAAAATAAGTAGATGAGCACACGATTGTTATACAGTACGGGGGTAGAAAAAAGGATCTCTCAATGCCTGAGAGTAGATGTGTCTTGGGCATTCTTGACATGTGGAATCTCTACTCTAAAAAAGTTTGGGCAAAGTTTGAAGGCCATCAGTGTCCTTGAATTACCCTATACAGTTGCCCAAGTATTTCCACCCCCACCACAATTTCATTTGAAATCTCACAATATTGTTTAATACTGTGAGTTTTCAATAATTTCACTCCAGAATCTTGTGAGACCCATATCAGAGATTTCAAGCTCAATTCCTTACAAGGTCACCAAATATCATGACACCTCATGTTATGGGTGTCCTAAATCCACAATCCATCTCATCACCTCTTTAAGTAATTACAATCTTAACTTGCTCAATTGATTTGCACTCTTAGTAACAGCAACTAGCCAATAATATTTCAAAGAATGTATCGCCTTTTTACTTTTCCTGAAATGGTTCTTTTGAGTATGGTAGATGGAACTTTTTTCCAGAATTTCCTATTAAGCAGACTGACAATGGATTAACAATACCCAGTGGTATCATACCTTATGTTTTTATTTTATAAAATCTACTTGTTTGAAATGTAGCACAATCTTTAAATTACTGTATGAATCCCTTTTAGAAGTAGAACACTAAAAGTGTTATTCTAGGCCAATACTAACATTTCCTGATTTTTGTTTCCACCTATCTACAGTTTGAGAATGGAGGGTGGAAGATGAAAACCTTAAACGTTTTTGAAGCACTGGAAAATTCAGTATTTTGAGTGAACAATTGTGGAAAATCAGTAGTGTCCTTCCTTTCTATGGCCATCATTGTCTCACAGTGTTTATTTACCTAGCATAAATGCTTATTAATTTACAAGCATTTCTATACCACCCTATATCTTTTCCTATATCAAGGAAAAGAAATATAGCCCCTCAAAACCAAATTTCCATCAACATCAATAATCTCTCACCAAAGGCTCACTAAAATAGGACTGCTACAGAAGAAGCCAGTAAGGACACTTTATATGCTGGCATACTCTGGGAGCCACAACCACTACAAATAAAGTTTGTTTTCAGGTTCATCTCTCTTTGATCTTGTTCATAAACACCTCTGTAGTAGCACACACAGACTGGGCAGATTGCCTCTGGAGGAGATAGTCCCTAAGGTAACTGGAGTCAGCCTTATAGGGTTTATCAGTATGCAACTAGCATATAATACACTTTGAATTGGGCTTGGAAAGGTAGCCCAGGCTATCAGCACAGAACTGGTGTTACATTACAATAGTAGCTGTCACCTCCTAACTTCCTAACTACCGCATTATTTGTTGTTGTTGTTGTTGTTTAGTCGTTAAGTCGTGTCCGACTCTTCGTGACCCCATGAACCATATTGCGCCAGGCCTTCCTATCTTTCACTGCCTCCCTGAGTTTGCTCAATTTCATGCTCATTGCTTCAGTGATGCTATCTAGCCATCTCATCCTCTGCCGTCCTCTTCTCCTTTTGCCTTCCATCTTTCCCAGCATCAGGGTCTTTTCCAAAGAGTCCTCTCTTCGCATTAGGTGACCAAAGTATCTGAGCTTGAGCTTCATTATCAATCAAGCTTTATTCCAATGAGCAATCAGAGTTAATTTCCTTTAAGATTGACTGGTTTGACCTCCTAGCAGTCCAGGGGACTCTTAAGAGTCTTCTCCAGCACCACAGTTCAAAGGCATCAATTCTTCGGCGTTCAGCCTTCTTTATGGTCCAGCTCTCACAGCCATACATTACTACTGGAAAAACCATAGCTTTGACTATGCGGATCTTTGTCGGCAAGGTGACGTCTCTGCTTTTTAATATGCTATCTAGGTTTGCCATAGCTTTCCTCCCAAGGAGCAAGCGTCTTTTAATTTCATGGCTGCAGTCTCCGTCTGCGGTGATCTTGGAGCCCAAATAAATGAAGTCTGTTACTGCTTCCATTTCTACCCCTTCTATTTGCCAGGAATTGATGGGTCCAGATGCCATGATCTTAGTTTTTTTAATGTTGAGCTTCAAGCCAGCTTTCGCACTCTCCTCTTTCACCCTCATCAAGAGGCTCTTTAGTTCTTCTTCACTTTCTGCCATTAGGGTGGTATCGTCTGCATATCTGAGGTTATTGATGTTTCTCCCTGCAATCTTAATTCCGGCTTGTGATTCTTCCAGCCTGGCATTTCTCATGATGTATTCTGCATATAGGTTAAATAAGCAGGGTGACATTATACAGCCTTGTCGTACTCCTTTCCCTATTTTGAACCAATCAGTTGTTCCATGACCGGTTCTAACTGTTGCTTCTTGGCCCGCATACAGATTTCTCAGGAGACAGGTAAGGTGGTCTGGTATCCCCATCTCTTTAAGAACTTGCCACAGTTTGTTGTGATCCACACAATCAAAGGCATTATTACCAACTGCAATTTCTGGCTCATGGTTAAGAGGAGTCCCGTGTAGAACATATTACAATAATCGAGTCACACCATAGTGACAGCATGAGATTCTGTCACCTGGATTAAGCAAAGACAGCCCCGGCCATGGCAAAGGCACCAGATCTCATCTTCTACCTACTATGTCAGCAAGAGCCATGAGTCTGGAAGGACCACAAGTTGTGAACCTGCTCTTTCAGAGGGAGGGTGATCCTGTCTGGAGCAGTCACTGGAGCAGTCAATAAGGGCAGGTGTTTCTGGACAAACAGTAACTCTTTCTTGCTAGGATACAACCAATGGTTTTATGGCCCATCCAGGTCCTCAGAGCCTCCAGACACTGGGTCAGAGACTGCACAGTTTTTCTAGATTCAGTACTTTAGAATGGGAGTCATTTTCCTTTTTCCTTTATTTATTTTAAATTAATCATTATTATGATATTTTCTCTTCCTTCCTTCCTTCCTTCCTTCCTTCCTTCCTTCCTTCCTTCCTTCCTTCCTTCCTTCCTTCCTTCCTTCTTCCTTCCAATTATATAGCTACCCTTTATCTCACACAAGTGACTCTGGCTGGCTTACAAGATTAAAACAAACCAACCCACCAGACATAATCCCTTCCAGGTTTTGCATGGTAAAAAGAATCAATGCAGCTATCAGGTGTCTGTTGTTGAAGTATAAAAGAACAGATGACTTTCATACATCTTGTAGATATTTAAAAAAAGAAAATTCCACCTTACTCTGTCAAATTATACATTACCTATTACGTTGAGATTTCTGTCAGGGTAGATTGAAGAAAAACAAATGCAATAGCACACATAGTTTGCATGCAAAATATCATAGATTTAGTCTCTACTTTTTCTGGCCAGACATAGAAAATATTTTTGTCTGAAATTCAGAGGAGTCACAGTTAATCAGTCTGCACAGTATTACCCAATAGATCAAGGGATTCAATATAGGGGTGGATATTAGTATTGTTTCTCCTATACTATTTTGAAATTTTAGTAACATTAAAATCAATCAATCAATCAAGCTCTCCCACATAATGTAAATGTTGCTTTATCCCACATTATATTTTTCTTAATATTTCTTTACCTGGCTGATGAAGAAAGTTCTTTATTTTTAGAAAATGAACACACCTGGAGAGTCCAGGTGCAAGCATTTCCAGCATGAGCAGACAACGTTGTAATTTGTGTCTCTCTGCCTTGGAATGGTTAACAGTAAGCATCCTGTTGGGGGTGGGGAAGAGGAGCAAATCTAAATAGTAATCATTCCATTCTATTCTGCACTGGCCAGACTAAAGCTCATGTACTGCATTCACTTCTGAAGAATTCAGACAAAATGGACCAAGTTCAGAAGACAGCAGTGGAGCCTGGGAGATGAAAGACTGTAAAAATGAGACATGTGTACCATTAAGTAGAGAAAACCGAAGAGAACATGATGGCACTGACCAAATATTGGAAGAGGGGTCACACAGAACAAGGCCCATACCTGTTCTCTATCCATCCTGACTGCAGTAAATGGAATCATATTTACAATTAAATTGCAGAAGCTTTCTGGCTGAATGCTTGGGAAGATCTCCTACCGGGAAGAGCAGCTTGACAGTTGAGCCTGTTACTAAAGGAAGTAGTAAACTTCCCTGCCCTGGATGTGTTCAAGGGAAGACTGCACAGTTATGTGTAACAAATGTTTCAAACTGGATTCATCCACTGAGCAGGGGATTGAAGTCAATGTCCTGAATGGTACATACAGTATTATCTCAGTAATCATAGGATCCTATAAGCATAGGTCTGGAAGGGATCTTGAAGTTCATCTCCTGCCCTGTGTAGGAATCTCCATAACATGTTGGATAAATGTCTGCCCAATCTTTTATTGAAAACCTGCTTTTATGGAGCACTCAGAGATTTCAGGAGGTAGTCTGTTCCTGCTCATGACTAGTCATTAAATTTCTCCTTATTTCAAGTTTTGATCTCACTCTGTTAAGCTTCTACACCAGTGTTTCTCAACCTTAGCAACTTGAAGATATGTGGACTCCAACTCCCAGAATTCCCCAGCCAGCATGCAAATCTAGTGTCCTTTTGAAGGCTCTGCACCATGGCTTGGACTCGGTGTTTCCCTCTAGTCCCAGAGATTGCAATCTCTTCACAGGGAATCTCTGTAAGGAGTACTTGTGGGTGATCCTATTGATCTCCTTTATCTGGAGATGACTCCAAAAAGCTGGACTGAGGCCAGCTCCTCTAATTACCATGGGCATTGGCTCCACAAAGAACAGAGCTGTGTTTAATTGGCCATTTCTTCCCTGGAAGCCTCCCCTTATCTAAATTATTTATGAGGATGTTGAAGACTACTGAGCCCAGGACAGAAACTTGAGATATCCCACTGCATACCTCTCTCACTTCATCACCATAAAAGGTGGGCGATACATGAGATTTCAAACTGAGATATTTACACATTTGGGTAAGCTGACAATTTAAAAATGGCCAAATAATATCCATACATTACAGAGGTTCTGGAAGAATTATGTAAAATAATCAGGATTACATTAGTAATCTATTTATTATAGTCTGAATTGTGGTGAAAAATAGTTTCACAGGACATCACCTATTTTCTATTAGTCCAGTTTTCTGAGATTATCCAACCTTTGGATGCCTTTGACAAAAGCTACAGGAGAATGGCAACAACCATGCCCTGCATGGCAGGCAGCCAATGATGAAATCTGTATCGGGTAAAATTATCAGAAGCCACACTCCATGTGGTTCCCTACTTTTCCCTAATGCTGCATCATCTAGTAGGGTATAAGAAGTCATGGAAGCTTCTCCACCATAGTCCATCACTTTTTCAGGCTTCTTATAGCCCTGCTCCTTCCCCAGTAGGACCAGATTCACACTGGCAAGTCCTTTAGAGTCAGAGGATACAGTTCATTTGAAAACTAGAGTTCCTACTTTTTTTCCTTCATTAGTTGATAACTTTTTTCCCCCCAGATCAATCATTTTTCCTTTTGGGAAAAGGCTGCAGAAAAGTAAAAGTTGAATGTTTCTCTATCTCCTCCATGTAGTGGACCTATCATGGCCTTGTTCCTCATCTTAATCAGAAACATCTCACAGAGATCCCAAAAAACAAAAACCAATTGTCTAATTGATCTATGCAAGACTTTGGATCTGCACATTCACATGCTTCAAAGCCCTCTGTTTGAAATCAAATCAAAAGCAGGTTGGCCTGTTTTGTTCGGATTGTATGATATATACATGAAATAAATACAGAAATAAGCACTGTACCACCCTATCCTTCAGCCACACTCCTCTAATTAGGTTTATTATTATTATTTGATAATAACATACCAGTTAAAGAAAAGAATTAGTAATATGGATATGATACACAGCTCTAGTTTTTCTTTATTGAAAAATTCAAACTTACCAAATGACAGATAGATTTTAAAAAATGAACAAATACAGGAAACATGTATGTTCAATGAACTATGTAAAAGCCTCCACTTTAATTTATATTTGGACATTTTCTATTAGCATTTTTCTTCTTCAGCATAATTGTAAGGCTGCACCCATCTGGAACTAATTTGAAAATCGGAGGTTAATGGTCACAAAAGATGACTTGTTCCAATTACATAAAATATTTTATAAGTTCACTCTCTGAGCAGGTTCCCAGTTTAAAAGCTGTTTCTACCTGTCTGTCAGTGACCAAAATAATTAAGTTTTTAACTGTTAAGTTGTTAACATATAATTACTACGACATTAATCCATTTACATGGATGGAATAGTTTTGCAGATTTCTTTGTATAGATGAGAAATCTCAGCTGGTGGGGAAATGTCTATTTAATAAACATTGTATTCTAAAATAATTATATAAGGCACCAAATTAAGCCTGTGTGGGTGCACGTTTCTCTATTTCTATTGTTGCACTGATAAGTTCCTGTGTTTTTTTGTGTGCGTGGTTAGGGTTTTTTTGCGGACCGAAGAGGAGGCCCTTTTTCCACTTGTGCATTGTTCAGTGATTTTTTTTTTTTAAAGTTTAACTGTGTAAGACTGCAAACCTGGAAGAGGATAGATGGGGAAAAATGGAACTGGTGGTGGTGGTGGTGGTAAATACTGTAGATGGATGAACCTACCATCTATACTTTCTTCACATCCAGTAACAGGATATTTCTGTTCCATTTCTGAAGACATGCACAAATGGAAAGATGGAATCAAACACAATTCTTCCCCTTGTACACTGGCCAATTTGAAACAATGTGTCCACTGCCAGCGTGGAAAGTACAATTTTGTTTCAGGCAGCCTTTTTACAAATCATCAAGACCATCATCTCAGTCTCTTTCATCTCCCCAGTTTCATCTGCTCCCTCTCTCTTAGAATCAATTAAAAGAGATAGGAAAGTTCTCCTTAGACTATCTTATGAATGTTGGTCTAGTCCCAAAAGAGCAATCCTCCAACCTTGAAAACAGGCAGAAATTCCCAGGTGATGCAACATCATATGTATTTAAGGCTACATTCCACAAAGGAAGGAACAGTTATTACACACAGAATATGTGTTTTCTCTCTGGAACATATTTATTTGTTGTTTAGGCATATACACTGCAACAATCACTACCAGCTCTGAGTAACCTATAAACTACTCTGCAAAACATGTGAACACATAATCTTGGAAACTGGAGTACTAGCAAAATCCTAGCATCACAATATCATAGTTAACAATAGGGGGGAAAAGAACCTTCAGTCATGCACTAAAAAGATCTGCATTTTTTCCTTATTCTGCTTCGTGAAAAGGACAGTTTTTCATTCCCATCTTGCTCCTGTTTCCCAAAGCCAAAAGACGTACTGGTAAAATTCTTACCTGTGATATCTTCCATTTAAGTTAATAATGAGGTCTGCACATCCTGTCTTTCATTGTACTATCTTCTTTCCAGCAGTTTTTGGTTACCCACATTTAATTAAATCTCATGGGAAAGCCATCATCAAAGAACATGATGAAGGAATATCACCTATGGTTCTATTTCAGATTAGGAAGTGTGGGCCTCAGGAAGGCTGCAGAATAATGCACAAACGTGTAGAATAATAGACAAAGGTATAGCAGAAAACAATAACTGCAATGACTACCATTTTTGAAAAAGTAATGAACAATTTTCAAAGACAGCTATAGTAAAAAGTAGCAATAGACATTCCATTCTAAAAATAGAATGCAAAAATAGTAGACATTCACTAAACCATGAAATATCTTTCCTGAATGAATAAAACACATTAGTACCTTTTCTAAACCATTACAGAAATATATAACATGTAGCCACAGAAACAAATAATTACTCTGTTAGATCTGATCTGAAAGTAAAATAAAGAAAAAGAAAAGAAATATACAAAGAAGTGACTTTCAATCTTCATCACAACAAATATAAACAAACTTCATAACTCTTCACCCACTATAAAGGTTACAAACAAATATCTCTTCTTCCCATAACCCATCCCTTATCTATATGCAAATCCATAAATCATCAACTTTCCAGTCCTGGTGTCAGCAAAAAGTCCATGAAGGGTTACCAGAGCTTTATAGAAACATGTCTTATTTAAACCTTGGTCAAAGAAACCAACTTTATGTTCCTTCTTTTTGCTTCTGATAATCTTGATCTTTAATTAATTCAGATGTCATTGTAAGATTTGGTCTCTCTTCAATTTTTCTTTTTCCCATCCCAAAGGCATCTTTGAGGCTTTAACAAACCTCTTTTGTAAATCCAGTAAAAAGTTATTAGCCAGGTCATTCCCTTGGTTTATCATTTGTTTTTGCACTTTGATTTTCAAATCTTTAACCAACTTCTTTTGTATATCCAGTAGAAAGTCCTTATATGGGTCATTCTGTTGGCTTGTCATTTATGTTTCCACTTTAGCTGCCTTCTCTGTCACATAACTCACAGGTGGTATCATCATCATCATCATCATCATCATCATCATCATCATCATCACCATCCTCCAGTATTTCTGGTTCAAATATTTCTGCATCAGGCAAAATTTGTTTCACATCTGTCATTCCTTCATTAACATCTTTTGGACATAATCTATCCATAGTAGCAGACATCATTGCTAACATTGCTGACATTCTAACTACTAATTTCTGACCCCATTCTTCAGAAATCTGGAGTATTTCAAATGTTATAATGTTTTGGGTTATTTTGTAAATCCCCTTACTAACCAAAAACTAAATCAGTGATTCAGTTTGAAGTAAGATGTTGATTACTTAGATCTGTTGTTCAGTTCTTATACATGTTTAGTCATACATTGTTCCTCTACATTCAGTGTTCTTGTTATGTATGTATTTATAACAGTTTTTATCTGCTTTACAATGTTAAAACATAACAAATAATTAGAAACATTTTACAATAAATTTAAAAAGTTTTAAAAAATAACATAATTAAAACCATAAGCAATTTAGAAGTGAAAATAACAATAACAATAACAATAATAATAATGAAATATGCTACAGTAGCAATAAATCGGGGTCAAATCACAAACAGTAATGGAACTGAAATGCCAAATAGCCAAACCATCAGGAGCCATCAGGACAAAGCCTACAAGTATCTGGGCATTTTACAGTTGGATAACATCAAGCATGGACAAGTTAAAAATGTCCTTAATAAAGAATACATCCAAAGAGTGAGAAATCAAAGGCAAAACATCCCATAGTGATATTAATAGATTATACCTGCCCCACAGAAATGGGGGGAAACAGGGGGAAATATTACAAAGTGTATCAATGCAAAATCAAAGGATCATTAACTGTTATGTGAGTGCTTCCCCCTGATTTTTCATTATATTCCAATCAGGGCATATCAAAATCACTTTTCTAAGGCATATTGGGGGGGAAATGATCCCTTTTCCCCTGTTAACAGTTAGGAAATAGAAATAATGAGTGAAGTGAACCACAAAGCATCAGATCCATTAACACAGAACCTGAAACACTCACTAAATTATTTCTGGATAGAAGAGCTCGTTCAAATTTTGATTATGTTAAACTGTTGTAAAAACTAGAATATTATTTCTGAACTATAGTCACAACTGTTTCTATCATTGTTATCTGTGTAATTAGGACAACTAGAAATTGCTTTTGGTTCTAGAAAAATGAAACTAGCATCTCCAGCAATATGCTATGATTTCCAATATACTGACATCAGACTTTGTGAAGAACAGCGGGTGGCTTACAGTAGCCTCCTTACTGTAAGCCACCAAGAATGGCTTACAAGTCAGGCAGCCTTGAAATTTGATAAATAAATAAATACTTTAAATTTTAATCTTTCTGACCAATCCTTATGATAAATAAACGTCAACTCTACTTGAGTTCATGCCAGTTTATTTTTTTCTGCTTCCTTTTTAATTTCACACAGAGAACCATCCAAACAAATCAGGTGTACATTGTTCTTGTTCTAAATGTGACCTTTTTTCTTTTTCTTTTCTTTTCTTTTTGCTAACTCTATCAGCTCTTATGCTTGTAAAAATTCAAATTTCCTTTTGGTTCAGTGGTGCAAGCATTACTTTTTATTTTACAATTTGTTCTTTGTGATATATCCAGTGGGCACTTGGCTTTTGCAGAAAAGGAATTCTATCAGGCAAGAAATCACAAGCTTGTAAGCTTTGAGGCCTGGTTTATTTCAGCTCCTGCTGAGGAAACAACCCATACACAATACAAATTCAGGTTAATAACATCTGGAGATGAAAAACAAGGAGATACCAAAAGCAAATAAACAAACAAACAAAAAAGCCCCTTACTCTTTTGTGCTAGCTAGTGGTTGTTTGGAATTTTGTAGCTCATGTGGTACCCCTAAAATAGACAAGGACTAAAAAATTCCAACTTTTGTGTGTTTGTCTAAGGGTAAACGTTTTTAATATTTGAAGATTTGGTATAGGAAACCAGGACTTAGATTAAGTGACAGTATAGCATTAATAAAAATGTTAAATTAAGGTAGAATGAATGGATCACATAGACATTCATTCCTAACCACGATGATGCCAAAGTTATGAAATGAAACATTATAATATCAGCCCCCTCATATGTGCATCAAAATGTTGCACACAGGTACCTAAGAGGTGAAGTTTTGAAGATGATGAATATTTGGTCACTTGGTCTCCCCTCATGGATATCAATGATTTTACATGAGATTCCATCAGTAAAAGTGGGCTAAAAATGTATAGTTTGTTTATTTATTTATTTGTCAAATTTTGAGACAACCCAACTCCTAGATGACTTTGGGTGTTTTACAATTTAAAAAATCAGAATATAAAAGAACACAACCAATCAGAAGTGCAAAATATCAGCCATAAATTTACTAGAATAAAACCAAACCAAATAAAGCAGGATTAAGACTGAGTCTGTTCCTCCCCTTCCAGACCCACACATCCTCCTGGCAGTGGGTCAGGACTTCGACAGCATCACTTGGTCAGCCTGGGGTCAAGATTAGCATATTGATGATACCTCACTCCAAATCAGCAGATGACGTCATCCAGTGGTTTTACGTAGATGTTAAACAGAAGGGAAGAGAGAACTACCATTCAATAGTGCCTCCACATCCAACTCCTGAAACCAGTCCAAAAAGGAAAGCCACTGAGAGATCAAGTAGCACTAAGATGGATGCACTACCCCCATCCTGGCTCCTCCACAGGTCATCAACAAGCATGACCGATGCCATATCCATCCTAAGCCCTAGCCTGAAGCCCGAATGAAATGGATTCTAACAATTTGCTTCCTACAGGGTCCTCTAGATTTGAATCCTAACCATTCTCTCTACCACCTTCTCTAAAAAGTTGTGGATGGTAATTGTCTAGGACCACTGGGTCCAGCTATGACTTCTTGAGGATAGTACATACCACAGTCTCCTTCCAGGCTGAAGAAACCTCCCTCTTATTCAAAGAAGCTGACACCACTGCATGGGCCCAACCATAAGTTACCTCCAGGAGCAGCTTTTACTACCCAGGAGAGAATTGTGTATGACCAAGCTGACAGACTGGAGAACCCTGTCTACTTCCTTGTAATTCACAGAATCAAACCTGCTCCAGATAACCACAGAAGGCCTTGCCCTGGGCACTTTGATTGGACCCATGCAGCTGGAACCCAACTCTGAGCAGATCCTAGTGATTTTACCTGCCAGATAGCAGGAATGTTCCTCACACCTTTTCTAGTTCAATAGCTGCTTTTGAATACTGTCTCTAAAGCAAGCATTTCTATATATACAAGCTGCATTCACACAATTAGGACAGATAAAAACCAGCAGATGCACACTAAGCTTGGTTAATGTTAATTTTGGTTACTTTTTTAATACAAACTCAGCCTATTAATTAGCTTATACACAAATATATTCTGAATATACAGAAAACAGGTAAAATTACTGGGTTAACATTGTAGGAAGACAGCCATGTTTTCCAGGCTGTGTTTAGTAAATGAAGACACAAATATCAATATACACTTATGCCTCTATCTGTAGTTCTGTGATGGGATGAAACAGCCACATATTTTTTTTTTCAGATTTTGAAATGGCTTTTGTTGTTGTTGTTGTCTTGCTCAGATGAGTCAAAAGTTCAAGCCAGTAAACTATTGAGGATTTAAATTGAGAACTGAAAGTTCAGCCCAGGAATTTAGATCTAAAGAAAGGAGTCAGGCTCAAGGAAAAGTCAAAAGTTCAGTCTTTTAACTAAAGAAATGAGCTGTCCCGATCCCCCCTTAAAAAAAATCTTAGTGGCTACAAAGGAGACAAAAAAGGTGAAAAAATTCTCCTCTCCTTCTGACTGGTAAAAAGAGTTGGGAGTAGTGAGCTGAATATAAGTTAGGGAAGAAAAAGAAACTTGGAAGGTACAAGAAAGGAAAAGGGTATTGAGAAGGTCAGAACAATGACTAGACTGTTTGAGAAAGGAGCCTGTGTAACACGTGCTCTCAGGTTTGGTTTATGGACATTCATTCATGCACACACAGCCTGTTGAGGCACATAGATCTTGTAAGCCCCCCTTGCTTTCTACTTGGGTTTTTCCAGATAGGGGTGGCAAGAGCAGACAACACACACTGCCCTAGTCAACAGCTGGGAAATAATTAGAAACACATACTAATCACTTCCAACCGAATACTGAGGTGCATCAGGTTCTTTTGGAATACATGGAGACCCAGTACAGCGGCAAAATTTTTCTGATTACAATGTACATTTGCTCTTTCTCACTCACACACTCATCTCGACTTATCCACATTCTTCTTAACTGGGTTGCCAGGCACTAGCTAGAGGGATGGATCCAGGATGACTCAGAAGAATGGGTGGGCTTCAGGATCTCTTTTATCCCCATGATTTGTTGCTTTGTTGATTTAGAAGTCTGGTAGCTGTCAGTGGGATTGGGGGATTTTCCAAGTGCTCAGCACCCAGCCTCCTTTGTCTGCTTCAGGTGACATTTCTCCTTTGATCCTTAATGACTTGTTTCCTTCTTATCTACCTCCCAAAGGGATCTTTTTGATAAGATTCCTGGCTTTTGTCCTCTCTGCATATGTGCCTGTTTCATTTTTAGGTTGTGGCAGCTTCAGCCTAGTCTCACACCTGCAGTTCAACTGATGGAAATCCTAACTAGTAAGGACAAAGCTAGGAATCCTGGGCACTGCATTCCAAACACATCTGGGGAACACCAGATTGAACAAAGAAGGAAAGCCTGAAGAACATGGCTTCTGGATTTATTTCCAGTGTAAAGACTTAGAATGGAACAGTCAACCACATTCTAAGTCACGGCCAACTGCCTCTCCCATAAGGACGCATTGGGGATTTTTTTTTCTTCTTCAGCCACCCAGCCAGATGCAGCTTGTTTTCAAACTCACTCTTTCTTTTGCTAGCTTCTTTCTCCATGTCCGTTTTGGTCCTGACCTGTCCTGTTGTTTGGACAATTATTCTGTTGATTGACAAAAAGGAGACAGCACATGAGCACTTTTTAGAATTAATGCTAAGACTATTTTGTTTTGGATTTGAGTAGTAATTCTAAAGCTCCTAAAGTTGATGAATTTCCTAATTACAGAAAAAACTTAGGAAAGGTGTTTTATAAACTGAAAATGAGTGCCTTCATTTCTTGTATAGCAACTTTTAAACTGCTGGTATAGATTGTTTGGGATGTATTCATGCAGCTGTAACACTGAAGATAATGCACTGGTGAACTCCAAATGCAGCTGAGTTTGGTGTTAAATTACAAAACACCAGCCAATCAACACATTTTATTGCATGACTTCAAGATTAGAGTTGGCTGAACCAAAAATCCAGATACATACTGATGTTTTTATACTTCTTTTGAGTTTAATGTCTAGAAATTTCAAAATCAGAATTCAGCTACTTATTCCTAAAGGAGAAAGAGTGATAACTCTTGGTGTATTGAGTAAACCCTCCAAGGAGTGTTATCTTTTTATTATTCCCGTAATTATAGCAGAGGACTTCAATAATCTTTCAACTGAATGGTTCTCTCTGAATTGCATATGCATTGCATTTGATTCCACTCTGAAAAGAATCAGAACAACCACAACAAAAAGTCTACCATCCCTGAGCTGCACAAATCAGGAATAATACAAGATGACAGCAACAATTTAGAGTTTTCTGCAACTTTTTGCTCCCAAGTAGTGATTGCCCAGAGTTTTGCAATCTAAGCATGGTAGTCTTAAATCAAATGATACAATATTCCTCACTTAAATGCTTTTAATTAACATATGACACAACAATGTATGAATCTCAGAAGCAGACTTTTTGTTGTTGTTGTTGATGATGCTGTTGTTTTTGCCTTCAAATATAAACAAGGGAGTCTGGCAATTGCCCAGGAAGTTAGCTTGTATATAGCAGTGAAAACACCCACCCTGTTTGTAGTTGCAGTAAAAAAAAAAGGAAAGTCTATGTTGTGGACAGTAAGTTCAACACATTCTTCTAAACACAATGAATAGATGATCAGAGTGAAATTAAATGTGATGTTGCCCTGTGCACAATTTGTGTTCCTCAAGTACAACACTTATGTACAGGGAGAAAGAAAGATGTAAGGGAAGGAGGACATGAGCTGGACTGAGGCTATACCACTGGAAAAGGGTTTTAATTTTTTTTCCGGTTACTGTCCTCATCTTGCCTGCCCTTTTCTTAATGGGAGGAAATGGTCCATATATTCCAATGGGAGCATTCTAATCACGTATGGATGGGATAAGGGAAAAAGTCATTTTGGACCACAATGAGGCCAAAAATTCCATACCCAGAATTTAGTTCCTCCTGTTAAAGTGATTATTGCTTATATAATTGCAAAAGTGTTACTGAGACTGGTCTAATCATTCTGGTGGATGACCTATGTCAGAGACTAGATGGGAGAAGTGCAGCTCTGGACCTCTCAGTTACTTTTGATGCCACCAACTGTGGTATCCTGGACCATCTTGTAAGATTTGGCTTTGGGGACACAGCTTTACAAAAGTTCCAGTCTATCCTGTTGAGGACTGTCTTGAAGGTGGTAATTCTATTCAACCTTTAAGTGATTTACATAAAATATATCTCAGGATTCTGTGCTATATCTTATGCTGAAAACTACTGCTAATACAGACATAAGTTCAACTTTATTATTATTTGCTGTGTTTGCTAATTGATTTATTCAATTTGTGTTATCACTTTCTCTCACTTATTTCAGCCAAGGTTGTTCCCAATGATGACAGTACAGTGGAGTCTTCATTTATTTCATTTCTTTTTTCTGTCAGTCTATATGTTGGCTGGGTCTTTGGAAGCATTACTGGTTCAAAGTTGTCATGCTGACCTTTCAGGACTTGCATATAGAGCACAAGGTTATTTGAGTAACTTGATTACAATCAGGACTGTTTCGGTTTCCCACCTGTCAGGATGGCTACCACTTGTTTTAGATCCTTTTCCTGTCTCCTCCTTCTTCATTTGGAGACTGATCTCCTGAGGTCCAAAATGCCTTTCAAATGAGTCTCTCTCTCTCTCTCTCTTTTAGATTTATTTATTTATTTTTTTTGGTCTTTATATATTTAGTAATACACAACCAAAAAAAAAAAAAAGGAAAACAATAGCAAAAAGGGAAAAAAGAAAAAGCAATACAACATTAGCAAAAGTATTTGTATGTGTGTATATGTATGTATGTATGTATATGTATATGTGTGTGTGTGTGTGTGTATATACACACTCATTAATGCGTACATGTCAATAAAAGTTTGCATAATTACACATACATAATCAGTTCATTCATCAGTTGCAAGTAACATCAGTCATCAATCCACTGAGTAATTGGGGCCATAATTTTTTATTTCCGGTATTGAAGAACTAGTCTTTTGAATGGCATGAAGAATCTATTTCCATTGTTTAACATTTATGCTTACAACCTGACTTGATTATTTCAATGTGCTGTATGTGGGACTTCCCTTGAAAACTATCCAGAAATTGAAATTGATACAAAACCTAGTGGATAAGCTGCTGACTGAAATAAGGTACGGGGATTATACAATTTTAGTACTGGAAAATCTGCACTGCTACCAATTGCCTATAAGGTACAATTCAGGGTGTTGGCATTGACCTTTAAATCCTTAAATAGTTTAAGGTTGACTATCTGCAGGACCACTAGTTTAATTATGGACCTGTCCAATAACTGAAAAGTCCTCTTAAAAATGTTCCTACAGCCAAAGGTTGATCTATATGGTACACAGAGAAAGGCTTTCACCTCTGAAGCTTCCAGTATGAACTCTGTAAAGAGATGTACTTGCTTCCTTTCCTTATCATCATCCAGTATTGGTAAATCACAATTCTTCCACCACACTTTTAATTGTTAATTTATTTTATTTTCATGTTTGACCACCTTTATTTTGGCTATATTGTTCTTTGGTCTATATTTCAAATTTCATTATTGTAAACAGTCAGAAAGGTGGGATATTGAAATACATGGCCAAGTTTCTTTGTTTTAATCTGTCTCAAAGTTGTTTTCAATCTTCTGTAGAGCTTTCGTTATAGACCTATTTTCAGGAACCTATGTATGAAAAGGCTGAAAAGAACCTGCAGCACTAACCCAGGATTCTCCCAGGGTTGATGGCTCCAGCATGGGCTCTGGAGAATCCATGGTATGCACCAAAGACAGCCAATTTGAAGCCACATCAGCATACACTAAGGGGTCTCCTAGGCTGAACAGATCAGGCATGCATAGTAAGGCTTCCCCTACAGTACTACTGACCCAGCTAGAAAATCTCTTGTGTCCTTGGACTATCCTAAATTTTTTTAGCTGACCAGCAGTTAAGAGAGGCCAGTGTCTTCTCATCAGGAAGAAGTCTCTGGTGGAAAAGAGCCAAAAGGCTTACTTCATGGAGTAATTCAAAGAAGGTTGACAAGAGCCTTATCTCACAGCACTGATCAAATGCTTCCAGACTGGACAGCACTTAAAATGTTTACCATGGAATCCCACAATACACACTGAAGATCTTTCAATCTGGGTGGCTCTGACAACCCAAAGCCATTCAGCCTGAAATCACCTTGGGCAGCACTTAGGAAGAAGGCTGAGAAGACCCTTCTCTCACAGCAGAGGGCTGAAGGTAGTTGAGGTATTTGATTGCTGCATGGAGACAAGTGGGTGGCCTCTTAACTTTTGGCAGTGAATCAGATCACCTCCACTGCCTGAACTGTTTGAACTGCTTTGTCCAAGTTAATTTATATCTTTTGTCACAGGCCTAATATTGTACAGACTATTTGATTATCTCTCAAGCCATTGTTCTACGCATGAATCAAAGGAATCTCTCAGACATGTTTCTGAGTATGTATTCACCCCCTCAGTGTTTCAGATTATGACTGACTTTGACAGAATTTTGTACAAAACGATCTACAAAAATCATTAGCATTTGTGAAACACTTGTGTCTGTCTTTCATTTTGTCTTAGAGCAGTCAAGAGAATATTTGCATATAAGGTGGCAGCACATTCATTTAAAACATTTGCATCATCTCAGAGGTACCATCACTTTTTCTCAGTGGATGCCAATCTCATCAAACTATGAGTAACCTTTTTTGAGTTTCAAGGTTTATCAGAGAAAAGCCTTTACTAATTACATGTTAAAAATTGAAACTTTTAGCTATAAAAAATGAAAATAGATTTGTACTGAACCACAATTTAAAAACCCAACAGAGATAACAAGTCTCTTTCCTCCACAACTATGATGGCTTGTCTTTTGAAATAATTTCCCATGAGATCACCCAGAAGGCAGAGCACTTTAAATAAGCTACGTTGCCAACATGATAAAGGCACAATCCATTTGAATACCTGAACTATGGAATAGTGAAATCCCAATTTACCTCCAGAAGAAAACCTATCATTTTCACTTTCAAAAATCACTATCTACTTAAAATACAAAGATGACAATCCTTCCCTTGGTATGATAATACAGAATTTTCAGTGTTGTTATAATCAGATAGTTGAGCGCAGTCAGCAAAAAAGAGATTCATAAATATGTTGGAATTTTTAAATTTAAACTAAGTGGACTAAATGGATTGCACATTTATTAAATGACTGTAAGCAATAAGAACTTTAAGTACTCAAGGACCAGATTCATGGATACCATTTCTTGTGGCCAAGTCCAGAGAAACAAAAGCTCTAGATGCATTTAAGAATGGTGTTTAATTACAACATGCACACACAAAATAGAAAGGTCCTTATGTAAGTTTATAAGTAAGTCATTCCATACTATAGCCAAAGACCAGGAACCTATGACAGATAATAACATAAAAGCAGTTGGATATCATTTGCTACAAATCCTGAAATACCTTGATTACCAGTTTTTCTCACAATCCCTTATTATCAGTTTCCATCCTACATTGTACTGCGCAAAATTTTGGGCCAATCATTCTCTCTTAGCCCAGCCAACTTCACAGGGTTGTTATGGGGATAAAATATATATATCTACATGAAGCCATTGTATGAGGTCATTCAATGGCACAAGGTGAGGTATTATCAATATGCTGATTATGTTCAGCTGTATATTTCTGCCCCAGGCCCTCCAGGTGATGCTGTAGAGATTTTGTCTCAGTGCCTGGAGGCAACGAGTGCATGAGTGAAGATGAATAGCCTTCAACTCAGCCATAGCAAAATGGAGTGGCTTTGGCTGTTAGGGCCTCCTGGATTTGGTGATTTCCCATCCTTAGTTCTGAATGGGGTTGTGCTACTCCAGACAGAACTGGTGCACAATTTGGAAGTCCTCCTGGACTTGCAACTCCTATTTGAAGAGCAGGTAGCAGCCATGGCTGGGGGTGGCTTTGTACAGCTTCATGTTGCACACCAATTGTTCCTCCTAGCACTGCATATGGTCACTCATGCTTTGGCAACCTCCCAAGTGGATTACTGCAATGCGCTGTACATAGGAATGTCCTTGAAAAACAACTGGAAGCTTATATTGGTCCAGAATGCAGCAGCATGGAAAATTATGGGTTTTACTCATTATGCCCATGTTATACAATTGCTTTGCAAGTGGCACTGTCTCCAAATTTGTTTCTGGGTGCAAATCAAGGTGCTGACTATTATCTATAAAGTCCTACATGGCACAGAGCCAAGGTATTTAAAGGAATACCTTTCTCCCACTGTTTCTACCCATCCCATTAATTTGGAAAGAAGGGGCATGCTCCAGGTCCCATCAATCAGGAGCTGTCATCTAGCAGGAGCCAAAAGCATATCTTTTCCAGAGCTGTGCCTACTCACTGGAACACCATACAGCCATTGTTTGATTGCTCCTGACTCTACTTATGTTTTCGAAAGCCTTCAAGACCTAGCTGTTTTCTCAGGCATGGGGGCCAGGACAGTAATTGAGCCCACATTGCTATTGGTATTTTGGGGAGCCACTTTGTGTTTAGTTGGTTGAGAAATGTATTTTTATATATGAATATTGTATTTATATTTTATTTTGAATCCTTGTTAGCTACCCAGAGTTGCATTTGTGAGATGAACAGCCATATACATTGACATAAATAAATAAATAGGAGGTAAGCATGTTATATAGGCAGCCTTGAGCTCCTGGAAGAAATGTAAGGTGTAAGTCTAACAAATAAATAACCTTGTGTGACATGTTTTTTTTCCTTATTTGAGAGTAAGGTAGGTAAATGGTTCCATGCCATATAAGAATCTGTTCTTAGTAATATTTCTTCTTTCTTTCAGTAGTCCAATGATGAACAATCCGTCTTCTAGGCAACCTCAGACAGCTATTTTATCTATTTTCTTGGAGAATAGCCAATTGACCTCTTACCCCTACATTATGTTAACAGATCTCAGCAACAGACCTGAAGGAACATAATAGGTGAAAACTGTTCATGTCAGATTTAATCTATAGGAGAAGGATGATGGGTGGTACAGGGCAATCATCATTGTTAGGGACTTTGCTCACAGGCTGCAGTTAAGATCAAATGGTTATAGATGTTGTGACTTCAATCATAGTTGAAGAATAGACTCTGCTTCAGTTTTCTGTAGGTATATAGCAAAAGTATCATTCTTTAGGAATACTAAATATTTCTTTAGGAAAGTACTCAGTTTGAACAATCCAATGTACTCATGCTTGTTAGACTTCTAAGGATATCTGCATATGCATATAGAAGAAAACTTTACTTATATACAGCTATCTTTCTCTCCCTGGATGTGTGTATATGAAAGAGACAGGAAGAGAGAAAGATAGAGTACATTTACATGTTCTGCCATGTTCCCCCCCCCCCCCCCCCCATTGCAGCTTTCTGTTACCATCAGGGTAGCATATAGTAATTTCCAAATAAGAAAGAACAACCACATGGTTAATTAGCAACCTTTTTTGGGTAGAAAAATTACCTCACCCACCCACTTACTGACTTTCATCTCAACCTCTCCAAAATATTGATTGACTGATTGATTGACTGATTGATTGATTCATTGGATTTCCAGGCCGGCTGACTCCAAAATGACTCTGGGTGGGTTACAATTTAAAACAGGGGAAAAAAGTCTAAAGCATCCAGATAACAATATATCATATAACACAGAGGCTCCACAACCACACTACTTGAAGGCTATGTTTTTAAAGACCGCAGCCACCTCATTAGAATTGGAGCCACATGGATTTCTATTAAATCCACAATTTAAGGAAATTAAATGTAATATTTTTTTGTACAGTTTGGCCATAATTCATATTCTCATATATATCCTTCATGAGGTTTACTAGAAAAATGCTAAAGTGAAAATGCTGAGATTCTCACAGCAGCCACAGATATTTTCAGTTCCCTGTCAGCACTGGATGCTCGTAGCAGTGATGAGATATTTGTTAAATTGCTTTTCAGTTTTATCCACTTGAGATAGTTGGCTCCTGTGCTAAATTCACAGTAAAACTTTTAAAGGGTATTGGAGAGTTACATTAATATTATACTATAATTTCTAGCATGCTTCATAAGTGGCAGGAAAAAAGTCTTCTCTCTATGAACAATTAAGCATCTTTTTCTGTAACGCCAATCTTATTATTACCTTTCCTGACTGCAATCACCATTATTTTCTATATCACTCATGCAGCATGAAATTGCAGGCTCTTAACTAAGTAATATATGTCACCACTGCAGATGAGATTATAATATGATCTCTTAGGACTGGGGTAGAGTCACTGCAAATAATTTCATACTGTTCTTGTATGCTGAACACTTGCCATTCCTGAAGTTAGAGATAGGGGTGAGCCAGTGGACCTTCACTGATGGAGAAGACAGAACTTTAATAAAAGTAAGGAGTACCTGTCAAAATGAAGATTTTCTTTGAGAAATGAGGACTACAAGGCCCATTTGAGAAAGTTCTAATGTTGTACAGGAGTTACAGCAGTGAGAAACTGCTCCAGTCTGACTTCTGGGGGAGGTTTAACGAAGTGAAGATGGCTCTGAGAAAGCAGAGCTGATGACCGCGGCAAAGACCAAGGAACCAGTGAGTAGACCAGCCCCTTGGAAACTCTCTGGATAAGGAGAGAATGGGAGATAATCCACATAAGGAAACTGCAAGACAGCAGTTTTCTGTGGTATGAGTGCTGGGAGATAAAGGAATCAGCCATCTTGCTCCCAACTGTGGCAGAGCCTTTTAAAGGACTCTAAGTTCACAAACCTCACTTTCTAATCACTTTCAGAAGTTGCCAATTAACCATTCTAAAGCTATTAGAGACCTTCAGAATGACAGTTTTGAAAAGTCTTCATCGGGTGAGTTTATCTTCAACTCTGAACAAAAGAAAAAATAATTATAAGCTTAAGAAAAAGAATTTAAAACAAACAGCAAAAAGCTAAATAAGACTTTGATCTTAGAAAGCTATAAATGGACTAAGGATTCAGATAAATTTGGAATATTGAAACTTTTACAATAAGATTTTTGGAATTAATTATAAAGAACAAACAGCTTCTTATGGGAAATAGAACTGTTTTGGTTTTAGGAAGCCATAACAGAGATAAGCAATTTCATGATTTAAAAACTGGACACTAGATGGGACTAAAGATTTTAGGTAGAGGAAAAAAAATACAAGGGTATAAAATACAAATCATTATAATAATGAAAATACTGAAGGAGGTTCTTGAAGAATGAAGTCAGAAATTAGTAGCTACAATATCAACAATGTCAGTAATGACATCTGCTTCTATCAATAGGCTATGTCCAAAAGATGTTATTGAAGAAATGACAGACATAGAACAAATTTTATCTGACAAGATAGAGATGGTATTGAAAGTAGATTTACAGATGACAGGTGAAGAGAATGACTTAGAAAAGGATGTTTCACTGGATCTACAAAAGAAATTGGCTGAGGTTTTAAAATTCAAAAGGGAAATACAAATGATAAACCAAGAGAGTGACCTGGACAATCTTTTCCTGTTGGATTTACAAAAGAGGCTTGTTAAAGCCTTGAAGGACTCTGTGAGATGTGACAAAGAAGAAATGAAGAGGAATAAAATCCTACAATATTTGAATGAACTAAAGATTAAGATTAAGACTGTTAGAAATAAAAGAAAGGAATACAAAGTTGGTTTATTTGATCAAGGTTAAACCAAGATAGGCTGTTACTTCTGGCAACCCTTTATGGACTTTTTGCTGACACCTGGACTGAAAAGATGATGTTTTATAGATTTGTTTATAGATAAGAGATAAGAAATAAAGAGATAAAGAGATAAATGTTTGTAACCTTAGAGGGGGTAAAGAGTCTCTAAATCTGTTTATATTCGTTTGGATGATGGTTGGAACTTACTTCTTTATAAATTTCTTTTCACTTTATTATATTCTTACTTTTTTCTTTCTTCTCTCATTTCTTTTTTTCTTTTTTCTTGCAACTTTCCATCTTTCTATTCTCTTGTCTTTCTTTTAGTTTGTACAGTGGTACCTCAAGATACAAATGCCCCACCTTATGAAAATTTTGAGATGCGACCAGCTCCGGCCGCAAAAATTTACCTCAACATGCGATCTCTGCCTCAAGCTACGAACCGGATCCGCGGCCATTTGCCCTGCTGCCACGTGGTCGCGGCTTCCAAGAGGAAGTGCTAATGAAATCTGAGCGAGAGGACAAAAGCCCAAGGAAAGCAATGCAGAAAGAGGAAGTGCTAATGAAATCTGAGCAGGGGGGGGGGAAGCTCCTGCTCCCGGCTGTGCGCGCGCGCGACATAAGCCTTTCCCCCCAGCGCGCTGATATTGCTTTCACTGTGCTTTTGTCGCTATGGAGAAAGGAAAGAGTGCGGAGGAATCAGTAGGGGGGGGGAAGCTCCCGCTCCCGACTGTGCGTGCACGCGACATAAGCCTTTCCCCCCAGCGCGCTGATATTGCTTTCACTGTGCTTTTGTCACGCACACGCCAAGGGCTATGCACAAAGGAAAGAGCGTGGAATTAAGAGGAATCTGCGCGGGGGGTGGGGGGAAGCTCCTGCTCCCGGCTGTGTGCGCGGGAGCCTTTCTCAGATTTCATTAGCACTTCCTTTTTCTGCGCTAGGGCTGACTAAAGCGCGCCTGGGGAATTTCCTAGCCGTGCAACGCCGGCTGACACATTGAACCTTATGGGGACATGTGCTTCAGGATGCGACCAAATTCGGAGGGTGGATTAGCCGTATTTACATTGAACCTTATGGGGAAATTTGCTTCAGGATGCGACCAAATTCAGAGGGTGGAACGGATTAACCGTATTTACATTGAACCCTATGGGAAAACGTGCTTCAGGATGCAACCAATTCGACTTGCGATCAGAGTCATGGAACAGATTAAATTTGTATCTTGAGGTACCACTGTATTAGATTTTACTATTATAATTAAAATTCTTAATAAAATTATATATGAACAAATTGTTTCAGTCTTTGTTTATGCTAATGTTTGAAAAAAGCAGTCAGGTGTGCAACTGTATACACAGACGACTTTTCCAAAGATCAGAAATTATGGAAACTCACAGTTCCAGGACCTGGTAAGTTCCTATTTATTCTGTACTTTGTGATGCTTTCTGTATTACATATTTGTTCTACAGAGAAATCTGCCTTCCGATTTTCTGAAAATTTTATCCTCCTCTGTACAGAAGTCAGAAGTAGGGCCTTCGCAGTGACAACCAACCAATTATGGAACTCTCTCTTGAAATATGTTTGCCCTATACTGTTTTTCTTCAAGAAAAAATTAAAGACCTGTTTGTTCATCCAGGCATTTATGGAATAACAACTACTCTAGGACCCGTAACATTATCTATTATTTAGCTTTTCCATTATTTTAAATGCACTGTTTTTATGTGCATATGTATTTGTTTTTAAGCATTTTGTTCTTATGGTTTTAATTTAAAACTTTTGTTTCTCTTCAAACTGTAAGGATTTCTCTGAGAAGAAAAGTGATATAAAAGTAGAATAAATGAATGAGAGAAATATAAATTACAAGATATTAGGTAAATATGATAATCAAATAAGTTTTGCTGACATATAGTACAAATGAAGGTAAGGGTTCTTGGGCATCCATAGACTTGCAGATTCTGGTGGGAAAAATGTTAAGACTATGAAGGCATGTTAATTCTTTACAAGAGCTCAGGAAAAGAGGATGTAGAATTAAATAAGAGACTGATCAGTTCATTTCTGACATCTCTACAACATAAAATAGCTCTCACTACTTACATACAGTATGTCATATAATTTCTATTGTATTGTATTTATTGATCAAGTTTGTATTTCATTGGTACCCTATCATTAATGAGAGAGTCACTTTATGTTACAGCAATTCTCCCAGAGAGAAAAGAACACAACAGGTATTGTATCTAGCTATCTGAGATTTGTGAGAAAATGCCCATAAGAAAAGTTTCCAATGCTATAAAGTGTAAATGCAGCAGTGTATCATCCTAAAGATAACCTTATCTATATTTCTAGTGTTATCTAGTGAATCAAACTAGCCATTTATGTTTTGTCATTTTGGGCTTATTTAGGATTAGAATTCTGATCTTCCGTAGTCCAAGTGTAATGCTTTCCTAATTGTACAATATTTTTTACAACCATTTATATTATATTTTCTGTGTACCTATCCAATGAACTCAATGCAAAGCTTAAGGCCTTCTCTTTAATCTGCAGAAAGCATGAATTGTTAAAAGCCACCTGGTTTAGTGGATGGACAAGGATCTCAAGCTACCTTTCCCTGGTCAACATAGAAGACCAATGCTTTGTATCATCCATGCTAGATTTAGAATCAGGCGTACTTCCAAATTACTTTTAGTGTTGAGGATTACAATGATTTGACCAGTAAAAGACCCCTGCCCTATGGAATACTCTCCCCCCAGAGATAAGGCAGCCCCCTACCCTCCCAGTTTTTTAGAAGGAATTGAAGACCTGGCTCTGCCAACTTGCTTGGGGCAAGAAGAGATACAAACAACATTGGGGATGGCTGGCGCCTTGAAGATGCTCCCCGAGTTTATTAACAGCTAATGAATATCAGCCTCTTGGAAGTATTATATAGGAAGTTTATTGTTGTAGTGTATTTTAATTACTCAATTAATATTTATTTATCTTAATTAATATTCATTCTGTTTTTATTGTAAACCACCCAGAGTCACTCTGTGGTGAGATGAGCAGTGACATATTTGAAAAATAAATAAATAAATAAATAAATAAAGAAAGAAAGAAAGAAAGAAAGAAAGAAAGAAAGAAAGAAAGAAAGAAACTTGAGATTGTCATTATGATGTGTGGAGCTGGCTTTCCTTTTGCTTTGTGGAGGAGTGTTAAGTGGGACTAAAACATATCCAGCTTGAAATCTTTTTTTCCCGGCAGTTTGCCATTGTAATTCAGCAAGTAAAAGTAGATTTTGTGACAATTTGTTTTAGGTTTGCAACAGATCCCTTCCTTATAGAGGCAGTGAGATATTAAGGTTGGGATGCAGAGGAGGTTGTTTCATTCTTACTATGGTTTTAGGATAGCCTGAGAAGCTCATCTTTGACAGTTTCATATAAAGTCAAGCTAATATACAATCTTGCTGTGAATAATTTATTTCTGCCTTATATCAAACCCTAAACCCTTCGAATTAAATGATAAAACTATTGAGAAAATTGAGATGTTCAGATGGGAACTAGGAGAAGCATCTGTGCAAAGTTAAGAACGTTGCAATTTCTGAATGCACAGGGCAGCATTAAGTGCAGAACAACTTCTCTGGAGAAGCTGTAGTTGATATAAATGAAACTCAAGCATGACCTTAATTAATTTCTTGGTATTGATTAAATGAAATTAGAGACAAGTGTTTGAGAGTACTCAAAGACCCTGGTATAGATTTATTGGTGACCAAGTTATCATATATTTGTCTTGATGAGGCCTGTAACAGCTGGTCCATTAATGTACATACATCAGTTAATTTGTTATGATTTATAGTGGAATTGACTCCACTGAAAAACAAGGTTGGTAATCATTTAGTCAGAAGATTAACCAATTAAAGTTTTCGATGGCTGATTGATTTATAGCAAATTTTAATTAGTAAGGCTGATAAAGCTACCGGTACTCAAGTTCATTTTGAGATTATTTTGATTCTGAATAAGTTAATACTGTTTTAGGTCTTGTTTCTCCTGCACAATGCCATTGGTTTATTACATTATACATTATTTGGACTCTCTTCAACACTTAAAATAAGTTATGTATTGAGATTTTGATGGCATGCAAAATGGGTTGAAATATACTCAGTTAATCAAAGAGAAATGCTTGATAAACTAACCCTTTAAAAAATTACTTGAGAGGACTCCTGGAAGGCTTGGATTTGAAGTGACACATGGGGGAAAGTTCTGCCTATATTTTTATATTTATGATGGCTTGTGACCCACACAAGTCAGCACTTAAAGTTGTTTTCATCAAGCAATAAACACACAAAAGAGAAGCTATGCTAAATTTCCCTTTGATTCCATTAAGTTATTGCTCTTTAAAACATTTAACTATGGCTTCTTTGAGTTTTGGAAAGGACATATAAACTTTTTGATAGACTGGACAGATAAAAAATAATAATTTTGACATGACTAGATCTCCATTATTTTGTTTGGGAATGCACATTTTTGCATTACTCTGTTTCACCAGTACTTGTGTAACTTTATGTTACCAATGTACCTTTAGATTTGAACAGAAGAGAATATATGTAGCTCAGGGTTGAACTGTGGAGTCCTTGGTGCTCTCTGAGCTTGGTTGAGCTCTCTGAACCTTGAGCTTTCAGAGCCTGGGACCAAGCTCAGACAGCACCAAGGACTCCACAACTTTAGACTTAGCAGCCCTGCTTTTCCTCAATGCAATCTCAGGTAGCTAACTAGACATGCTGAACTGGGCTTTTGTTGTTGTTTTTCCCCCAGTTTCTCTATATTTGCCAGTTTCCTTCACTCCTCCCCTCTGTATGAATTAAGTTGCTTGCCCAGCAGATACTTAATTTCAATTCATCCACTCTGCAGAATTTAGCTGCTTACACAATCATGGAGGGGTTTGACTCCCTCCTCTCCTCTTTCTGCTAAAGGTTTTACACACATATACACACTACATGTCTCTTTAGTTCACATTATTCTACTCTGGGAGATGTCCAAATGGGATTGGGGATGAGGGCAGGCAAACTACCATAGAAATACCAAACAGAGTCCTGAAATGAGACCCACTTCATTCTTGCTGCAAAATCACATTAGTGGATTTTTTCCCTAATGGCTGGTGATGTGCTAAAGGGGCAGGGCAGCAAAGCAAGAACAGATAGCCTATCACCTTTCCATAATTAGACTCCCAATATAGGACAATGCCATCTGGCAATGACTCAGAGCAGCTGCAACGGAGATAGGATAGGAACTGGCAACAGGGACAGCAAAATTTATGCCGGTGTTGTTTTGTGCCAATTCAAGGGTGGGAGGATAGTACTCTAGCTTAGGGAAAATACCTTAGGAAAATTAAAGGAGATTACGATATGCTGTAAGCCTTGAATGGTTTATTCTTTAGTCCATGCAGGTCTTCCATCTGTTTTAAAAGATGTGATTACCCCTCCCCACACATGTCCTTTTCAGTTCCTGCAGCTGTTCTTTCTTATGACACATGGCTCAGGTATTTTAATGTATAAGTTATTGCCCTTGCTTACTGGATAGGCATTTCAAGAATATATATACTAACTCTCAGATGATAAGTTGACAGTAAAGCTGAGCAGCAGACTTTTGTGTATAGATGCTCATACTACTTAGAGGGTAAGATATCAAACAGTTGTCACTAGTGCATTTAGCCATTTACTAATAGTGACTGCTGTACTACATTACTCGATGCCAGTCTCCATCTGAAGGGATCAGCAGCATCTGCATAGAGGAATTTGATTTATAGATAGATGTCGGCAGCATGCTTCTCTTAAAGAGCTGATGATTGCCATTTCTGGGAATGAGCTAAGAACTGTATTTGTTATAACATGGAAATATGAACAGAAATAACAGAATGAATGGTGGGAAATGATCCTCAGTTTAGGACTGTTAAGTCAAACAGATGAACAGTTTCTTCAAGACATAGAAAACCAAGCATTTGTCCATTCAGTCTGATGAATGGTGCTCTAGGTAGGTCACAGTAGGAATGAAAAATACATTGATGAAGCTTACAAACATAAGTAGATCGATCTATCTATCTATCTATCTATCTATCTATCTATCTATCTATCTAACACACACACACACACAGATACAGAGAGAGAGAGATACACAGACACAGAGACACACCACTATACTTACACCAACATATATTTTAGTAGCCAACCCTAACTGACGCATTAAGAACCTACTAAATAAAATCTTTATTGGATGCGAACTGAAAAATTACAGAGACATCAAAGTATTTCAAATCTTGGGAGCAACCCCAAAGTATGCTTTTGTTGTTACCTTCAGACATAATTCTGATAATGATGAAACCAAAAGAAGAAATAAGGGATATTTAGCTTTGCAATATCTAGTTTTATGAGAACTTTAGAACTGTAATGAACCACAAGCTGAATGTGAGTTGACAGTATGATGAAGCATTTGTAAAAAAAAAGCCAGGAACAATTTTATGTGGCATCAAGAGACATCATTTCCAAATCATTAAAAAAAATGGCTTCCCTTTATTTTTGATTGGTCAGCATAGTTTGTAATCTGACTCATTACCATAACAATAATTTAACTATCTTAAACCTGTATTTCTTCAAATAATACATTTCTCAATGCATTCTCTCTCTCTCTCTCTCTCTCTCTCTCTCTCCCTCCCTCCCTACATACATACATACATACATACATACATACATAGCTTTCTGATACATATTACAACATAAACAAGAAAACACAAAAAAGAAAGAACAGCATGTGGCAATGACTGGATCATATCAGAGGTCACACAAATCAAACTTCTCAAACATCTATAGCAGAGGTCTTAAGGAATTTCTTGTTCTCCTAGACATTGCTTATCTGAGAACCAAAACAGAGTATGTATCTGGGAGTTTACATGAGAGAAAGGTAATTGGTGTTCAGTTGCTACATTTTGTCACAGAGATGGCCAAAGAAGAGCAGGGACAAGAAAACCTTGAGGTTATAAAGGCATTGCACTATTGGAAGGAGCATGACTTAGGAAATCAGAACTGTGATTTAAAGGGGCATGTTGGTCAATAAATGGGAAGTAGAAAAGGTGTGAAGTCTCTGAGAGGAAAAGAAAAAAATGGGTGGAGGTGGAAGAGAGAGCATATGAGCTGAGAAGAGACCAGGCATTGCAGATTTCAGGAAGCAAACAATAATTTCAGGGCTTTTAAGACAGTTTCTTGTTGTTCCTTTTTGTAGCTCTTTAATTGCAATTGTAGTTTTCCAGGTTTGATTGTGGCATACAGTATGTCCTATAACAGTTTTATAATATCTATTTTATACACAGGGCCTTGTTTTATATAGCGTTTGAGTCATTTTTAGAGGAGGTATAATCTATATTAAAGTTTTCAGTATGATTATTAAGATGTGTCCAGCTAGTCATAACATTAAGAAAAAAAGAACTTTGTCACCCAAAAATGTATGAACATAAGATTTTATCCACATCTCATCTTCTATCCTTTTCCTTTCTGCCTAATGTTACAATATCTGCATATTTAAATGTATCTTCACATCAAACCATTCCCAAATCTCTAATTGAATTCTGTGTCCAATACACAGAGTGTTCTTAGACTTCTAGTCTGATTTGTGAATGAGTTTGTAGAGCTATAGAAATTCAAAGTTGTTTTTCTACTGTTGTATTTCTCAGATGCACTCCTGGCATATGAAGCCGTGTCTCTAAGCTAAGATTCCTTCAGTCTGCTCAGCTGCAGAGGGATGGATGGGAATAATTCTGTTCAACTCTAGAAAAAGCTGAACATGCTAAAATTTCATTAAGTAAAACTGAAAAATATCCCCAAGAATCCTCTTGCTCCAAGAATATATTAGTTCACTCAATCATGGGGAGGAATTTGTGTATAATAATGCTCAAATTTATCCACAGAGGATGTAATTAAAAATATTTTTCTACAATTAGTGCATTTAATTAGAGTTTATGGTGAGGGCCTGGATCTGCTCATATAAATTCTGTTTTGCACAGAGAAGGAAGGACCCCGGTGAAGTGTGTGCTAAAAGACATATTCTGAAATTTCTAGGGTATTGTACTGCAGTGTTGGGATCCTCAGGATTTATCTGCTTCATTTACTGCATTGCCCATGTGAAGTCATTAAGCTTGTCCATTCATGCTGCTGAAAATCTGCTAGGCTAGGTTTGAAATGTTTTTAAGTGCTGAAGAGCAAGTAGGTTCATCATGTGCCAGATGGTTGGAACTAGGGGAAACCAGAAGAGAGTGAATGATAGGAAATTTTAACCTGTAAGTCCTGCAGCTAATGGTATAACTTCATAGCATTTGCCAAATTCAAGAATATAAGCTACTGTAACACTTTTGTAACTCTAGGTTTTGCTATAAATTAGGATAAATTATTTTGTCAAAGAGAATATTGCAAGAAGTGCATCAGATTTGAGCTAATGTCACAAACTGTTGACATCTGAAGTATGCATTTCTTTTTCCTGTTATGATTAGGGATGCAGAAATGGAAATGATGCTTTTCACCTTCTATATATCCAAGCATGCACTTTAAACTGATTTCAAATTTTGTGGAGAGCATTAAGGTGATTCCTTGAATTGGGAAGAAATTTACTCTATGCAATATTAGCCCCAGTTCATAGTTTTACTTGGAAGCTGTTCTTTCTCTGCTTCTAGGCATAAATGGTCATATCTGAACACAACCACATGAATTCTGCATTAACACAGTTTTGTGAATGCTGAGAATCCATGTTGGTAATGATTGTATTTTATTTGGTCTGAAACTGGTAGAAGTTTCTTAACAGAATGTCTCCTCCTACATGTGATATGAGAGTCATAGTGGTGTAGTGGGTAAGGTATTGGACTAGGACCTGTGAGGTCTTTTACCCCTAAAAGTTAGTGGTGGGATTGGCAAATAGGAGGACAATAAAATGTTTAATGGCTTCATTCTGCAATTGTGTGTGCAAATTTTGCTTTCCCCTCCTCCCCCTATCTATTCTTATTTAAGTTGATGAATTTGGTTTCAACATTACTTTTATAGCAAAAGAGAATTTCAGTGAAATTATTATAAGTGGAATGAGTGTGCATTTATTTGATTACAAGACAATCCAAGAGTATATGTAATGTTATGTGGGAATGATCTTGGGAGACAGGATCACGTAAAAGATATCTTAATCCAGAGAAGGAGAGTGGGGAGCACGGGAAGCATTTCAGAAGAGACCCTCTCAAGTTTTCTGGAAATTAAAAGGAGAGGAGAGGAGAAATACTTTTAGACCTGCAAGATTCTGTTAAAGTAACCTTACAATAAAGATAGAGCTGGTATTCATTGTTGTGTTTCTTGTCTGGACTACTCCTGAAGGACTAACAGGTGTTGCCAGCCTTAATGACATTGGATGGCTGCTTATGGACAGACTTCTCTGTGGCACTCTGAAATGCTCTCCTTCCCCTACCTTTTGGTGGTCCCTCCCATAAAATCTTTTAAGTGCCTGTTGAAAACTCATCTCTTCATCCATCTTTCCCAGAATGGATATTGGAAGAATGCTTTTTCTAGCTCTCCCCATCTTTTAAATGAATATATTTTACTGAATGTCATTTTATATTGTACTATGTATTATTTTATTTTATTTTATTGTGTATTTTATTTCTGTTTTTACTGTAACTGCTGTGAGATGCTCCAGCATAGAAAGTGGTATCTATCTATCTATCTATCTATCTATATCAGACAAAGATACATGCACATACACATAAGATACTATATTTATATGAACAGAAGTACCATATCAAATACAATCTAAGAAAATAGAGTTATTATTCATTACTTAATTTCTTGGACTTAAGCTGAAGCATTTCATTCATTCTGCAAGTCATGAGCTCGAGTTTTGGCTGGGCTCCCTGCCCTTTAATTAGCTATTTTAATCCTGCTCAATAGAGAATTAACCTTAATCCACTCTCTTCTGAATTCCTTGAAGAAAATTGCATCACTATGACTAGGCTGCATGCTTAGTCTATACAGAGAATATAGAACGTTCCTATTGAATGTAATGGCTTAAGGAAGAAAACAAACACAGAAATCTCATAAATAGGTTGAAGATTCCCAAAGGATTAAATTATGCTGAAGACTCTGTGCATAATTCTTAGCATGGGATATATTTCAATTGAAGGGAAATGATTAAGAAAAAATGTGCTAATCAGAAAGTATCCTTTTATGACCTGAATTTGTTTTGCATAAACTCTGTAATAAGTCCATTTTATCCTATTTTATTCAGTGAATGAATTGAATGAATGAATGGAATGAATGAATGAAGAGAGAGAGAGAGAGAGACAGGAGGGAAGGAAGGAAGGAAGGAAGGAAGGAAGGAAGGAAGGAAGGAAGGAAGGAAGGAAGGAAAAGAAAGAAAGAAAGAAAGAAAGAAAGAAGGAAGGAAGGAAGGAAGGAAGGAAGGAAGGAAGGAAGGAAGGAAGGAAGGAAGGAAGGAAGGAAAGAAAGAAAGAAAGAAAGAAAGAAAGAAAGAAAGAAAGAAAGAAAGAAAGAAAGAAAGAAAATTCCTAAACTAAAATTGGGGTATGCATTTTTGTATGCATTTGCACTAATATTTTTATATGTTTTCTCACAGGAACATCTAGTATCCCTAATATAAAATAATCCCTCTCTTCCTGCCTTCCTAAAGCAAGGCAAATAAATAAAAAGACACAAATGGAAATTATATTTTAAGACTTATTACATATTTTCTTGCGGTCTATATGTATGAGGTTTTAAAAAAGAAATAGGATGGATCAGTGCCACATTAGGCATTTTCAGCTTTAGGTTATTAATCAAATCAGCGTCGGCTTCAGCTTTTAAGGTTCTGTGGACAAGGTGCCACCAACAACCCCGTGTCTCTTAAGTAGCCTTCCCCATAATTGTTGTCCATTCATTTGTCCTGTTATTCTGGGAGGACCATTCTGTACTACTATCCATCTTAAAAGGGTGAAACACTTGGAAGCTTGAGAAACTTCTCCTTAATTCTGTGATTACTTATCCACAGGGAGATATACTTCTCACAACAACAAGGAAGCTGAGTAGTAGATTAAGAAGTCCTGTGGTTAATAATGGACTTCTGCTGTGATGATGACACCTATACAGATCCCCAGTAATAGTAATTACTGATGCTACCTCCAAACCAAATACAAGAAATATAAGAAACACTTACTTTCGACAGCTGATTTCATTTCATGCTACATCATAATGCACAATTCATATATGCATATGGAATTCCCTTCACCTACTGTATTTTGGAGCTCTATGAATATACAGGCTTCTTTTCATAACCAGCAGTAAGGCTGCCCCTGTTATATACTTGTGAGAAACTATTTCTTCTATGTGCCATTTTGTAAATGTCGCCCAAACTATGGATGTTCCACTTTGGTATTCTATGTAGACACTAAATTAATATTAACTAGTAGTTGTAGTAGCAATGAATCTCAACACTATTTTAACCTGTGACTGGAAAACTTAATGGGTATCCAGAGCCTTAAGATTGTGAAGCTAATTATGTGCCAATTTAGTATTGGGAAACAGGGCAATTAACTGTTTTCAATACTGTCTGAATTGTACTTACCTCATTTTCAAAGAACATTACTTTCACATTACATCCATTACTTTTTCAACTGATCAATGTGCAGAATAACAAGGAGATCTAATGATTCTTATGATGTAGTACAGTTAAAAAACCATAAAAAGCACCTACATTATGAAACATAATGATTTTATTTTTAAAAAAAACATTTCTTCTTATATACTTCTGGGTCATTTGTACAGCATTTTTTTTTTAGTACACCGATCTACAACATTCATATTTTAAATGGGATAAGCATTGATGGAGTAGTAAAACTGAAATTACTTTCTGAATTATTCAGAGTAATGACAGGAGGTGAAAACTGCTTAGTAGTTTCCACCATGTAGATAATGCTTCATGATCAATAAATACAAGGTCTCTTTAACCTGAAGCTTAAATTTATGACAGCATTAGTACAAAGGTTTGAAAAAGCCTAATTGATTATATATTCAGATACCAAGTCTCTTCATGCTTTCTTCTCTGCAGAAATTAATATAATATATGACTGGGTTGGAGTCATACTTTCTTGCCTTGTCCTGACATCCATGCTATCACTGACTTGTGCTTCTGTATCCCAAACATGGAGCCCAAAACTCATAAATGCTTGGGATTCAACTGTCTATTTGTCCTGGCCAAAGTAGTTTCTATTAACTGAACATGAAAAGTGGCACTTTCCCACAATCTGCCAAGCCACCTCAACAGTGACTTAGAAGCAAGTGTTGAAGCTCCCAGGAGATGACATAGGTAACAACTCCAGAGTCCACTGGAGTTGGGCAGCCAATACATTAAATAAACAAACAAACAAACAAACAAATAATAACAACAACAATGGGGGGGGGAATGAAAACCTGTGAGGGATGGATTCAATTAGCCAGATAGATGTTTTTAAGTAGGAAGAAATTAAGTCTGTTATCCAAAATAATTTGCAAAGTCCATAAAAACTGTTCATATTTCCAGGCATATTACTCTTTAAATGCATAGTTTTTGGATATATTTTTATGGTATTCATATTTTTCATAAGTAATATATCATCTGATATAATATGAGCACAATTTCCTAAAGATGCATTTCCATAATATACACATTATTCCATCCAATTTTATGAATGATGAAATGCATCTGAAAATTCTGATATGTGGAAATGTTGGCAAGAAAGTGTATTTTCCATGCACTTATATTTCAAAAGTAAGTATTGGATAAGTGCTCATCAAGAGCAAACTTAACAATATTACAATATTTACTTCATCTTAAGCTTTGAATGTTTGGTAAAAAAAAAAAAAAATCCCCTCTCACCCCTATGGGTGGTATGTGTCTTCCTCAATCTCGGGTCCTCTACCAGAGGCCTGGGAGTTTGAGGGTTCTGCACAGTATCTTAGCTGTTCCTAGCACTGCACTCTTCTGAACAGGGAGCTTTGATGTTCCTGGGATCTGTTGGACCCCCTCTCCCAGCACAGGAGTCAGAATTCTAAGTGTTCCTACCACCACTGGGACCACTTTGGCCTTTACTTTCCACATCCTCTCTAGTTCCTCCTTCAGGCCCTGGCACTTTTCCAGGTTTTCATACTCCTTCTTCCTGGTGTTGCTGTCACTTAGCACTGCTACATCTATCACTACTGCTGTCTTCTGGTCCTTGTCTATTACAACAATGTCTGGTTGATTGGCCAGTATCTGCCTGTCCATTTGGATCTGGAAGTCCCACAGGATCTTAGCCCTGTTACTCTCCACAACCTTCTGTGGAATCTCCCATCTGGACTTGGGATGGTCTAGCCCATACACTGTGCAAATGTTGCTATAGACAATGCCAGCTACTTGATTGTGCCATTCAGTATATGCTGTTCCTGCCTGCTTCTTACACCCTGCCACTATGTGTTGGACTGTCTCTGAGGCCTTTTGCACAACCTGCACCTTGAGTCGTGTCTAGTGTGGTAGACCCCTTCTTCTATGGATCTGGTGCTTAGTGCCTGTTCTTGTGCTGCTATGATCAGTGCCTCAGTGCTGTCTTTTACCAGTCCAGCCCTTCCAGCCACTGGTAGGATTTTCCAGTGTCAACCACCTCAGCTATCTGTCAATGGTACATCCCATACAGGGGCTTGTCTTGCCATGGCATTTCCTCTGCTTGAATTTCCTCCCTTTGCTGCTGCCTCATATATGAATGTTTGGGGGTATGTGGACACACACACACACAGAGTTTTCACCTGAAATCCTGATGGGGAAAAGTTAGAGCAGTTCATTCCCAACAGATCTTAGGTGGGTTGGATGCTAATCAGAATAAATTGCTGCCAGACCCTGTCCTTCCCAAAGGGGAATCCAAACCATGATAAGAGCAGCCAAGTGTTGAATTACTTTGGAAATTTTATAAAGTGACCAAGAGAGGACTTTGTTTTTAACATTTAAAAAGCTTGGTATGTCTCTAAAGTGTCTAATAATTTGATGAGTAATCTTCCCCCCCCTTTTTTTTTTTTGAAGAGTAATCTTTTTTTTCCAATACTTTCTGACTTCTTTTCTTAACAGACTGCAAAATAATGGATTTACTCTGGTCCACTAATCTCAAGCATGGAATTGGATGAAACTATCTGGTAAGAATTTATCAAAATTCATAAATGTCCTCATAAACAGGGTAGAACTTGGTTTTGAAAGGAAAAAAAAGTCCAAATACGATAGAAATAAAAACTGACAGATTCCTCAGTACCTTGTTTTAAAATCCATTCCATAATATTTTGTTGTTATCATAATTTGCAGAACTGCCTGTCCCTGAGGTTGTCTGCCTGTCCCACTAGATCAGATAGGGTAGGAACACTCCAGGTGCCTTCCCTGAAATAGTGCCAACTAGTGGGACCTCAGAAGTGTACCTTTTCTGTGGTCACCCCAACCTTATGGAATGCCCTGTCCCCAGTGATCCAGCAGGCCCTCACCTTCAGAACCTTCTGGAAGGCCATTAAAACCTGGTTCTTTCCCCAGGCACCAGGGTAAAATGGTGGAGCCTGTGGATGATTGTTGGGTCATCCTAGGAGGATGATTAAAACATCAGGTTTTTGTTTTTTGTTATATGGTTTTTATGTTTTTTGTATTTTTTTGTTGCTGTGAGCCACCCAGAGTTGTTTCAGTATGGGCAGTCATACAAACCTTTTAAATAAAATCAATCAATCAATCAATCAATCAATCAATCAATCAAATAATTATCTTTAGTATTAGCAATTTTCTCCATTCCAGTATATACATCTCCCTTGTGCCTCCCCCCCCCCCCAAATTCCTCAAATATAATCTTATCCATATATCAGGTGTCGAAAATGTATTTGTAGTTTTGTATAATTGGAAAAAGTAACTCTGCTGTGCTTTGCATAGGAATTTGAAAAGGGCAGATTAACTGGTTTCAAAGGAAATGTACACCAGTCAAATCCTTCTCCCTGAGGTGTGAAGAATTTTCTTCTTGTTCAATATTTCTTTTTTCCTAAGGTTTTCTTTTTCTGCAAAGGGATTATAATTATAATCAAAGGGATTATAAATAAAAAATGTGAGTTATTTCTATGTTAGCCCTGTTTTACACTCTCACCCTTCCTTTTACATTTCTCAGTTTAGGATTATACATTTATAAACCTCTAGCATCAAGGCAAAAAATCAATTATGTGGTCATAGCTGTACCATGAACACGTTGCAGGCCCAATGTTTAAGTACCAAACGTCTACCTCATGAAGTTAACCTTTTCACTATGCACACCAAGCCTGAAAAAAAAGTACCTATTGCTATGAACTTTATATTCATTAAAACCTAGAATATAGATTAGGGATTACGTTTGTGTAGTCTACATGGAACACCAGAAAATGTTTTGAGCTCCAAGGTGGAATGGTGTGAATCAGCAAATGAGGTAATTTGAAAACTAAGTGCATATAAAACAATTGAACAATTGATTGACTATTATTTTTGGCAGCTTTCTTTTTTTAATAAACATATGAGTCAATAATTGCTCAGACAACCAAGAAGCAAAATTCAGGAAGGCAATTCATAAGGCAAATTGCTTCTTTGGGAGTTCAAGTACCATTTCTCTCTCTGTGAGAATTCCTTAATGTGTTGTAGTGTTTGTTCTGAATTAGCTTTGTTGAAGAAATAATTAGCATTGGCTGATGAGAAAGGAAACGTATCAGCTAACAGGAAAACTGAGGATATGGACAATGAAGCACAGTATAGAGGAAAGAAGAAAAAGAAAATAAGGTCTGAAAATGAAAAAAAACAAAAAAAACCCCAAATATAATTGGGCTATAGAACATGCGTATAGGATATAATCTAAAAATAGCATTACTTTCACAGTCCCTCAAGGCAGGAGCACTAAGGAATTGTTCTTTTGAACTTTTTAAAGGCAGTAAAGCAGCAAAAATCTAGCACTTTCTGCACACTGCTTCCATTGCTGTTCCTGGATTTGTTAAAGGTCAAAGAAAAGTCAGAATGATTACATCCATCAAGATACTGTTCTCAAGAGAATCTTTAGCTATGTCCCTAGAATATATATATTGGTTATGAAGTTTTACCTTTTGCCAAGTAAATAAATGGAGCAATTAAAAATGAGTAAAAAGGAAGGAAAGTGATACAATGATCGAAACTATTGCAAAAGGAAGTTTAATTGTCTTTCCATCCACCCTGCATCCTCTCACCTGTAATATCCAGAGGAGGGTGTAACTATACCTGTATTTCAGTTCATGCTGAATCTCTTTACTTTTCTGCCACTTTGTGAATTCCTCTGACTTTCCTTCCCTACTATTCTCAGCTGCAGTTTAGAAACAGAAGTTTCACTAAAAAGCGAGTGAGAAGAATGACATTAGAAGGTTTTGTTTTCTATAGATCTTCTCTCAGAAGAATCATATAACTCAGAAGAATCATATAACTTTTCAAATGTGAGTTTCACACCCTGCACTGCACTGAAGATAAGCATCTTTTCCAACAAAGGATTCTCTCTTGTTGGATAATTCATGACTATAGGAAGGTGGAATTCACAATGGGTTATAGTTAGACTAGCTATGTCTGCTGCTCCCCCAGACTGAAGCAGTTAAATGGTTAACTTCTACCAAGGGCCTATATCAAATTCAGCTGAATCCCAAGTCAAATCAGTTGCTTGAGATTTAGAGGTTCTCTAAATTGAAATGGGATTTCCATTGAAGTGACAATAACCAAATCTGGATCATTGTGATTCATTTGCTCCGTTGGAAAGCTTGAGAAAGGCAGACAGCATGGCTGAAAAAAACAAAACTGCTCTCAGCTTTTGCTTTTTCATATATAGAAAAGATCTGAATTGGGAGGGAGAGAGCAGATGACACACAGATCTACCCTCTGATCATAAGGAAAGATTTACCAAAGGCTCACCAGACATAAGGTAAAAGCAACTTCCACCTAGATCAACAGGATGGAAAGTATAACCTCTCCCTTCCTGTGATCATTTTTCTAGCTATCATCTCTAATTTCCTGCTGTTACTAAGAGTAATTATAATGGGGATCACTAGGAGAAGGATAGTTTTTAACTTCCCATCACATCCCCAAGTACATCATGCTCTTTCTATCTTGTCTCCATGTTTTCTAGCTGTGAGTTCCATAGATTTATAAAGTTGTCTAGATGATATTATTTCAGAATAGCAGGAAGGATAGTTTTAAACATCCTGACTTTCTCCTCTTGATTTCCTTTCAGTCTTCTCTAATTTGGAATTTGATATACCTTCAAATACCTTTAATGCTCAGCAGTGGCTATTTTACTTTGCCAATTTCCTTCTCTTCCTCTTCCTCAATAATAATAATAATAATAATAATTATAATAATAATAATAATGATGTTATACCAAAAAACAACTATATAGTTTGAGTGAACAAGCTGGTTTTGTCATATTATGTAAAACACCAAGATGGAATGAATATTTGGCTTCTATGGCCATAAGAACTGCCAATCCAAAGATAATACAGATAGATCTAAGCCTGGGGGTGTGAGAACATCTTAGGAGCTAGGTAGACAATAAAAGGACACAATTTGGTCCAAGTCCCAGTTAGCTTCATTGCCTGACCTGTCACTCACACAATGCAGCTGGAATTGGTATATGCTTCTTTAAGTATTAATATTGCAACATTCTGTAGGTATTATGATTTTCCAACAGCTGCGCAGCTCACAGCTGGAGTTACAAATTGTTAATTTTTGTTTTCTCATCATTCAGAGTTTCATGAATATTGAGTGTGGACATGTTGTGATTCTTTGAAGGAGTACTACCAGAAAGCTGAATGGGGGTCCCAGTAACTACGGGCTTTATCATTAAGAAACTGGAGGCATATATATTTCTGTATGGCTGTTAATTTTTTTTCCCAATGATTCACATCCACACATTCTACATAGGGAGACATATTGTTGGGTTAATACGTAGAAAGAAAACTTTTTATTGGATTAACTGAGAGAGATGTCTCCATTATTCAAAAATGTCCATTAAAGTATGACATCACAGTGATGATGTCATTACATAAATGACATGAATGCATTTATTTATTAATTTATAAGGATTTCTATATTGCCTAGCTCCTGAGATTACAGACGGTTTACAAATTTAAAACAACATTTAATATAATATCAATATATAAAGCTGGCCAAATACCAAACATCACCCCTCAAAAGCAATAATGTTTTACTTAATGCCCACTGATATAGAATGGCCATGTCGTTAATTGCATCAATTTATGTCATTGGTGTAATGATGTTCTTAAACAAGTGATGGAAATTGCCATGGAATTTGGTCTGTTTCATTCAAATTCTGTTGCATTGAGGTCTGCTAAGTGAAAGTTCACTGTATTTTTTAAATGTGAATAAGGAAACTCCCAACACCCTGTATAAATACAGCGTTGCACTGGTGAAACAATGAATAGGGTTGTGTAACAGTTTAGATTCAATCTCCAAAAGATGCTTCAAGTACAGAAGAGTACAAAATTGACACCCGCCTGTCTGCAACCACTTAAAGCAATTGGGTGATGTTTCAGAGAGTTACTGGGTTCATACTTCTGTATGCTCTGAAACATCTTCTGTAGGTCAAATTGGATGCATTTCATGGCCTAATAAAGCTTGTAATACTACCCTTTCTGTATTCACCAATAGTCAAATGCACTGACTGTATCTTATAATCATGGCACAGATCAGCAACCAATAACCTTCTGTGGTGCTTGGTGCTGATTTGCATGAGCCAAACAAAGATCACAAGTACAGTTGATTATCGTATTGCTAGAATGGCTGATTAGAACTACTGGACTATAAAATCGACTGGATAAATGTGTAAGCAAGATTGGTTGTTTCTAACTGATAGCTTGCCTAAAGAAATCCAGCTGAAGTTATTAAATTATTTGTTTTCTCTCCCCCCCCCCCCCCCCCACACCACCATTTCTAGCAAGGCTCTTTTCTAACTGCACAACTGGCCTATTTTCTTTTTCATGATGTGAGGGCAAGGGACAAAGAAAGAAAGAAAAAAAAAGTTTACAATAAAAACAGAAAGAAAGAAAGAAAGAAAGAAAGAAAGAAAGAAAGAAAGAAAGAAAGAAAGAAAGCAAGCAAGCAAGCTACTATTTCTTTAAAAGGTTTATGGGGCAGTAGCAATACTAACCATAAAAAGTGCAACAGATCTTTGAGCTTGGTTGACACAGCTTACATATAGGACATCAAACAGATCTGGAATAACTTTTTAATTATGTTTTTTGCTTGCAACTTACATTTTCCAATTAGGCTTTTAAAACCAGGCTGATCAACTCTTTCAGCAGCAGTCTCTCTCTTCTCACTCTCCCTGAGTATAAGTGTACTTTTAAATCCTGCAATATCTTCCCTGTACCAGATGTGAATTGGTACAGTGGCATTTTACTGAGTGAGGAGAAATTCAATCTGTTGCACTGAGCAGGATTTTAATAAGTCTGTAGAATCTCATATATTACAATTTACTGTGCCAGATTTGGTTTAATGGGGGATTTCACAGCTTTCTGAGCTGGTGTCAGCACTGTTCTCAGAATATGTGCCTTTTTTAAAATAAAAGGAAAAGAAAAACAAAGCCAGTGTACATATTTATTTCATTGTTGTTTCAATACACCTTGACTCAGACAGAAGAGAGAATGTGAGCTACCATCTGGAAGTGATGGATTGCAATGGGGATGCAAACAAACAGACTACTTGGTTGCTCTGTTGCTCTCTGTTTTCAGAACAGGTTGCGGGTATAAAACTGCTCAAAATGTTGAAATATAATTATGGAAATAATGGAACTGAGATGTTTGAAACCGAATTTAGGACCATGCCCTGGATAGCTTTGAAAATCAGAACTGCTTATTTCACTTCTATGGGCATTGGGGATTCTGGGAAAATAATAACTTAGAATCTAGGATCTCCCAGAATTTTTGAGTGGGATTTCAGAGCCCATCCACTGCCATTCCAATGAGGCAGCTACTTACTACTTCAGATCTGAATTACAATTAAAAAAAAGTTAACACATCCCGAGTCATTTAATTATTGTTCTTGTTCCTCTGCCAAGGAAAGGAAGAGGCACACATAGTATTTTTTCTCCCTTCCAGATGCCAAAATGAATCAATTGGCCTATCCAATTATATGCTTTGACTTGGACCTGGCACTCCCATTCCTGTTCCTGTTCAAGTATTATAACAACATAGCCCAAGTTGATGAGGAAAGTTTGACGAGAATGAAACATGTTTTAATGAAATTCAAGGCAGAACGATAAGCTACATTGTCTTGCCTAACTATCCAAAAGCTGGTAACTCTACCCAAAAGTTTAGCTGAATATACATAAGTCTCAAATGGGACAAAGAACGCGGTACAAAAGCTACCCCACCCCTTTATTCCTTGGCATACATACCTTAAGCTGAAGGGAGGTTTTATTCATGTTTGTGTGAACATGAAAACAGATTTTCATGCCATCTTGGACATCACTTAATTAAGGTTCTGAGTCATACAGACATGTGTTCTCACATCCAAGACAACATGAATATACTTCCAAACTGACCCGAATGCATGAAGGTCAAAGGGAATAAGGGGACAGGATGGCATGAATTGGCTCTTTTCCTTCCCAATCTGAAACCCTCCATGTATTCAGCTGAATGTCTAAACAGAACAGATTACTTCATCCAATCAACATATTTGAAAATACTATTACAAAGTAATGTCATACTGTATGTTGCAGCTCAGGGCAATAAGATCAGTAGCAGAGACACCAGTCTAGCTAGATCCCAATCCACTCAGAGCAACCAGGACAAAAGATAGGAACCTTTTTTTCACTGCTCTTTTTGCTATTGGATTTTTTTCTGTTTCTTTCCCAATGTTTCACTCTTAATTTACAGCACCAGAAAAGGAAGGGAGAATCCCTGTGAGAGAAGGGGCACAGCCTAGAGATGATGCAGACATGAAAATCAATGTCCCATCGATAGCTGGTAAGATTAGGTTTGAAGTTCCATATATTGGCTAAAAGAAGCTGTAATAATAATCATAAAAAGTTTGTTACACTTACCATTAGGTATAGAAAAATATTCAGAGCTGTTGGATGCACTGAAAAATAAAGGTCATTTGTCTGATTTACTCAGAACTGTGGGGGGCTAAGAATGAGCATATTTAAAAGACTTCAGTGAAATAGGTGTAGCATAAGGGAAGAAGTCAGGTGGGGTTCATGATGCCTCTTACCTGGAACAGGGGAACTAGTGCAAATAAATAAATCACAGTCTGATATCTAGAGAAGTCATCTCCCATATGGTCCCTTCTCATGCCAATCTTTTTTGTATTAAAAATGAAATGTGGCCCAAATTTGTCCCAATTTACTAGTATCTTGCCTCTTTTTCCAGTTCATGTGCACAAATATATTTATTGAGCATTATATCCTTCATTGCATATCCTTTTTCAGGGGCATGTTATAATATTTCAAATATATAACATTATGGTAAAATATTATATATTATATATATTTCATATATATTATAAAAATATATATGAAACATGAAAATTAAAGTGAAGAATATTACATCAAAAGCAATAGAATTTTGAAATCTGAAAAAACAATAACAAAATTTAGCACTGTGAGATAGATAGATAGATAGATAGATAGATAGATAGATAGATAGATAGATAGATTTAAAAAAGGTCCAAAACAACCCAGTAACTGATATTGGTGGCACTCATGACTAATAATACAAAAAGGCTACTATTTGATCAAGTATAATTATATGACCTAAAGTCCATATAGACAATATTTTGGGGGAAAAAACTGACTATTTTGAAATCATCTTGTAAAACAAGAAATCCACTTAGTTCCTTTACACAAGAGGATAAAAAGTTCAACCTGGTTGTTTCTTTTGGAATCTTTTTGCAGCAGAATTTAAGGTAAAACACAATCTTTTTAAGAACTTATAATTAAGAAATTAACTTATTTTTTCAGTGAACCAGACATTTTAGTCAGCCCTCACTCCCATTAGTTTTTTCTTGATTGGTCAGACGATGATCATGCTAACAAAGACATTGCAGGATCCAACACTTCCATTAAAATGATGAAAGTAGTCATGGTGATGCAATATTGCCCCTTTTGTACATCCATGTGATGTCACAATACATACCTGTACATGTAGATCAAGTGGCCATCAAGGAAAAGTAGGTGGACCTCTGAGCTATTTGACTATTTAAGGACTTCATGCTACCTGAGGTTTATTTCTTTTTGTCATTTATATGCTGCTATAATTTTCATAGACTCCTGGCAGTTTATAAATATAACACAAGATTAGACTCAAGACAACCATAATAATCAAATCAAACCTTTACTACGGTCATAGACCAGCATAAGGAGGGTGGGGTGTAGTCATTAAAAAAGCATAGAGGATGCACCAGAGTAAAAATAAAAATCTAAAAAAAAAAATGAAAAGCTAGAAGATATAAAAGATATATGAAGTAAAAACACAAAGTATACATAAAAAACAAGAATCTAAAAGAATGGATAGGAGCATAAGATGGGTGTAGGGGAGCATAAAAGATTAGTATGTTGAAGACTATAACTATGAAGTTACAGAGTGCTCTAATATGGTGAACTAGGTGCTCATTAAATCTGGTTTATGGCACTGGTCATCATCCAATGAATTTTGAGTGCTGCTGCACAGAACCTGGCAACACTGTATGTTGTAGCAGGGTTGGTATCTGAAAAACAATAATAATTCATTACAGTAATACAGATATTGCTGTGGATAAGTTTGTTTTAATTAACAACTGGAAAGCCATTCAGATGGATGCTGATCTGGCTGGAGGTGGGGAGGCTTTTTCACAGCAATGGAGTTGCAACAGTAAAACTTTGGCTGCAAAACCTTTCCTCCTCTTTTTAGTAATGGGAGATCATTATCAGATTTTGTCAAGGTGTCATGCAGCAGTAGAGCTAGGTCCTGAAGTTGCCTAGGAACTAAGCTATGCAGGACTTCATAGGTTAAAACCAGCACATTCAACTGTAGTCTGAAATCTATGGGTAACCAATGTAGGATCTGTAGCAGAGGGTGTTGCATAGCTGTGGTAACTCTCATTCGCTGGCAAGTAGGCTGCTGCGTTTTTCACCAATTGCAACCTCTAATGTTTCTTGAAGGGCAGCTCCATCCAGAGAGCATTGGACTAGTCCAATTATGCAGTAATAGATGTACCATTACTTTTTCCAGGGCCTCTTACTTCAGGCAGGGCTTAACTTGGCACACAAGCCAAAGCTGACAAAATGCTTTCTGGCCACAGCCTTCATCTGCCCATCTAGCAGTAACTGTGAGTTCAAGAGGACCCTCAAATTATGGACCTGCTCTTCAGGCTGATATATAACTGGAGCTGGCAGAAAATCATTCAGGACAAACAGCCATCTGATCTGGTATGGATACACCTTCAACCTATTTATTTCCTATCCAGGTTCTAAACCGATCCCAAACACTGGAACAAGCATCTCTGGGTCTGTCTGGTATGGAGACGTAAAGCTGCATACCATATGGATATTGATAGCACCTCACCTTGAACTTTTCCAGTGGTTACATGCAAGCACCTATCAGGCTGACCTCTTTTCCCCATCAGCACCATCTGTAACCACATATTTGGGAAGGAGTAACACAACCACTGTAATAAAACGCCTCTAATTCTCAACCCTTGCAGACAGTGCAGAAGAATACCATGAACTCTATCAAAGGGTGCTGGGGGATCCATGAGGACCACTAGTGTTGCATGCTCCCACCCAGGGCATCCACCAGAGTGATCAATGCTATTTCCATCCTATGTCTCAGCCTGAATTCAGGCTGAAGTGAATCTAAGTATTCTACTTTCTCTAGGGCACTTTGTAATTGACTCTACGCCACTTGAAAAGGCAATGTTGGGGACTGGTTTACAATTACCTATAACTAGTTGGAATAATCTCATTTAAAACTTTTTATAGTTTTACCATTTTCTCATAGGAGAAGAAATCTAATATCTCTTGAACATCTGTAACTTTTCCATATGTACTTGCACTATTTATACTGTCTCAAAATCTAGGATCCAAAGTAGACATAATATCAGCCCTCAGGAAATGGCTGGAGTTTGAGAATTTGGTTCACTACTGACTGAGAGAAAGACAAGGCTCTCTCAAAATATTCATTTAATGAAAAGATCTGTGTTCCCAGCCTTAGGGAAAACCGGAATATTAAAATAATACGTCTACTTTCTGTGCATTGCCTTAGATATAGCAATTTCCCTGAAGACAAATATGCTCCTAAGTACAGAAATGAACTTACCCACACCATGCAGAGCTTAAGTGAGTATTACTACATAATGTTGCTTGTGCAGCTAACATCAAGACTGCTGCTTATTAGGAACAACATGAAAAGAATACTTTTTCATGGCAACAGTTTTGTGAGATCATCAAAATGGACCTGTTATACCACTGACAGCACTGAATGGAATCAAACAGCTTATTTTTCTTCAGTCAAAACTTCGCACCAAAAAAATGCCTCTTCCCCAGGGAGAATTTTGAAAAGTGAAGGTGTTTTTATTTTTGTTTTAATTTTATTTTAAGAGCAGCTGGAGGTGGGTGGGAATTGTCTTAAGAGCTTATGGCAAGGAACTGAATAGAACAAAGAATGGCATCACAATATGGAATTCTAGCAACTTGGAAACTGAAAGACTCTTGTAGGTATTATGTGAGGAATGCCCAGTGCACAGGCTTTAGAACACTAGAAGTTCCAACCACATTTCCAGTGGATTGAGCAATGGGCCACTCTGAAACAATTTCCTGAATTGTCTTTGCTGTTACACTCACTTTACTCAGAACATATTGTTGTTTTTCAAAGACAAATCTTTGAAGGGGAAGGCAAACAATCTAATTACATTCTGAATTATTTAGATAGACATTGGAGATAAAAACTGCTTAGTAGTTTCTGGTATAGAGATAATGCATTATGATCAATAAGGAACTGCTCTCCTTAAAGTGAAACTGTATAGATTAGCAATAAAGTAATATATTATTTAAGAAGCACATGTTGATTTTATTAACTAAGCAAATATTAGAGCTGGTCTAGGCATATGAGGTCATGTAATATCACTATTCCAAGGATGATGGCCCTAATATTATGAATTTGTAGTGTTTCAAACATGCTGTAGAAATGCAGGGGTTAGAGTTATCAGCAGATTAACTTTGGTTTCCTCCATCCACCTGCCAAACTAGCTTCTACTGTAAAAAGTAAGGGCAATGTAGTTTACTATTCCAAACTGAGTGGAGATAAGTGCTTGCTGTTTACTATTTATGGCTACGCTATTACTTTTTTCACTCTATGGATAAGGACTGAAGGGTACTTTTTGAGATGATGGATAAGCTTGGATCATATTGGCTTCAGTAAGATAAATTCCCCCCAAGGGTTGGGAAATAGTTTGGCTTATTGCTGATCCAAGCTGAATTGATTTCTCACATTTCAGAAGCACTCAAAGCAAACTATATTTTTCAGTGCATTATATAATAGCACACTATGGACCAGAGGCAAGAAACAGAAGTAGAAACAATGTTAGTCCTTTCTCCTTCCTTCTCTGTCATTGCTTCAGCAGCTGCCATAACAGAAGTGCATGAAAGGGATAAGATAGGTTTGAAGAATCAGTAGATATAACTGTAAGTGTCTCAGAGCTGGGAGGTTTTAAAAAAGGACTTTTTAGAGGAGAGTAGATAGAAGAAAGAAAAATATAATTTTGTCTGATTCCGATTAAAGCTCAAACAATCAAAACTTTGGAGGTATCAGCATTTCCTTTTATGTGAGATGAACACATGGTCTTGAGATTATCTGGAAAGATATATCTTAAAGATATAACTTTATTAGCAGGAAAGCATGTATCAGCCATTTTTAAGATTAGTGGTATGATTTTTAAAAAAGAAGATGGAAATGAAGAAGAAGAAAAGACCTTTGTTAATTGGCAGATAGAGATTCAAAACTGGCTGCAATGCCATAACATTACTAAAATAAATTATATGCAGTACATTTCAAATTCAGCAAAGTTTGATCTTGAAAAAGCTTCAGATGTTCTGAACTTGAAATCAGACATATGTGTTCCAAAAGCTTTGCTTCATTGGTGGAATAAAACATGCTGTTTCAAGCAGCATCATGTTGTTTTAGCTATTCTCAGTGCTTGGATTATTATTTGGTGTCTTTGAAAGCAAGTGTTGCAAGTACAGTGTTGGGTTGCTTTATTGAGCTTTGATATATTTGCAGAGCCTGGCAAAGCAGTAGTAGTGATGTTGTTCAGCTCCCCCCCCCCTCCCCCCCGGTTGTAATGTTAAGGTTATTCATTTATTCAAGTCCCAACAACCTTTTAAAATTTTATTTATTTATATCAGCCAGCCAATCTGAAAACAACTCACGTAGCAAAAAGCAAGCCAATTGTTTTGCAAAGTTTGTGGTTGGCAAGCAGGCCCCAAACGAAGAAAGAAACACATATCTAAACTGTTGTTTTAGCTTTATAAGTAGGTACAATGACAGTCCAGTTAAGTGTCATCTGCCACTCAACTTATAGAAAAAGTGACCAAAGGAAAATGTAATTAAAAAAAAAAAAATTGGGAACAACAGAACAGTATTTGTTGACTGATATTAGTGCCTATTTGCCTTCTTGCTTATTCATTGTCAACCTTGATCATGCTAACTGAAAAGAATTGAGATTGATTGAGATTGTATTTTTTATTTGGTAAAGTTTAGCAGCTATTTTTATTTAAATATTTGAAAAGGCTGTTGATATAAGAAAAGCCATGTATCTGTCCCAATAAAATATTATAACTGATTTTGTGAAAGAAGAGCTTTATTCCCACAATCCCCGATGTGGATCTTTAAAAAAAAGTTTAGAATCTAAATCAATCACTTTGGCTACTCTTTCTATAGGTTAGGTCGCACCGGCTTAATGATGCTGAAAGCTGCCGGCCAGAAATGGTCAACACTTCAGCAGTTCGAGTCCAGCCTTCGCGTTAACAGGGTGAGCTCCTGTTTCCTCCCCAGCTCCTGTCAACCCAACAGGTCAAAAACTCACGTGAGTAGATAAATGGGTACTCTCACTCCAGTGGGAGGAAAAATGCTGGCGGCGCCTTGCACAGAGAGACAGGACCAGTTGCCGGTAAGCGCGAAACTGCGCTCACCTGAAAAGGGCTCAAAGCAATGGAAACCCCGCCTTCTGCGCTCGCCAGCTGGGCTCTGCTCTAGGAAGGAGGCACTGGCAAACCACTTCCGAAACACCTTGCCTTGAAAACTGCAAGGATTCATCCAAGCAGTCACTGCAGAGTCGGTAACAACTGAGCGCAGATTAAAAAAAAAAAAAAAATTGTCCACATGGACTATTATTTAATGTATCCTTCTGATAAAAGCAAGAGAGCAAGGGATGTGTTCCAAGTTGTTATTGTTTATTAAACATGATACATTCAAAACATTTCAAATTTTGTCACTGGAACAAATTTCAAATACAAGTTCACACTTTTCCAGTTTCTAGAACACAATTGAGTAGATTTAATCAGACAATCTGGAGATTTCTATTGCTATTTATATGATTACCTTGTGTTCTCAAAATTGCCATGGACAGCAACATGATCCAAAATATTCATTCATTATTTGAGCAATGACTGTTAAAAATAAAACATTATTTTAATCATCTACAGAATGTAAACATTTCTGAATATATCTAAAACATTTAAGTTTCAGCACATATCAAAGAGAATTGTTTTCATGAGAACTTGTTCCACTTTCAAATTTTATATAAAAATTGTTTGCAAAAGTATTTGAAATGTGCAACCCAAACTCAAATGAAAACTCAACTTGAATGAAAAGTTTATAAAATTGGAGGAAGAAACTTCAATAACTATGCTATGTTGAGGATACTATCCTGATAGCCAGAACTATAAAGGATCTGCAAGCTTTAGTAATAAAAGTCAAGGAGTACAATGATAAAATGGGACTAAAATTAAATATGAAGAAGAACAAACTAATTACAACAGGCACAACAAGCAGCCTTAGAACTGACAATGAAGATATCAAAGTGGTAGATAGCTTCTGTCTTTTAGGACCAACTATCAATAGTAAAATGCACCAGCAGTCAAGAAATATGCTGCAGACTAGCATTTGGTACAGTAACCATTAAGACCTTGGAAAATATATTCAGATGTCATGATATGTCTATACCTACAAAGATCAGAATAGTGCAAGCAATGGTATTCCCTTTGACCCTCTATGGAAACAAAAGTTGGATTTAAAGAAGCAGGATAGCAAGACTATTGATGCCTTTGAACTTTGGTGTTGGAGAATACTTCTGAGAATACCATGGATCATGAAACAAATCAACCCGCTCAAAGCACAAATGACCAGGCTTAAATTATCCTACTTTGGACACAGTTTGTAAAGACCTAGCTCTCTGGAGAAGGCTCTAGTGCTAGGAAATATAGAAGGAAAGATAAGAAGAGGATGACCAGCAGCAAGGTAGATAGACTGAGTTACAGGGGAAATGAATATTGCACCATGGGAAGACCTGAAGGACCAGGTTAGTGACCAATCATCATAGAGAAAATCTATCTATGTGGTTGCTTAGAGTTGAAAATGACATTATCATTATTATGGCTGGTCTCACAGTCAACCAGATGTATAGTTTGGATTTGGCATTTTTATCTATCTATCAAGTCCTTCCCAAGGACCTGTGGTAGGTAAATGTACTACTACTACTACTACTACTACTACTACTACTACTACTACTATTTGACATTTATATGCCACACAACTCCCAATGACTGTGGACTTGATGGCACATAATCAATCAATCAATCAATCAATTAATCGAAAATACTAATTTATGCCTAGGGAGATCTGGGAATTTTGTTTAGTTCATAAATTTGATTAAAAAAAAAACAAAACCTCAAGATCTCATCCTTATTGGAAAAAAGAAATAAATTACTCCTGGAATGCATCCCTTGTCTTTCTGAATAACAGTTGTTAGCTCAATTGGAAAGCATATCCTTTCCCTGAAAAGACTCCAAGGCTCTAGCATCTTCAGGTAAGACAGGAAAGATAATGGTCTGAACCGTGAACACGTTATAGACCAGGAATGGTTCTCACCACCTTTTGTCTGTCAAAAGCTACTTTAGCTCAGTGGGAAATTTATCAGCAGCTGCATTCTGGTGGTAAATAGGACCAATCCTTATTTCCTTCTATTACTTACCTCCACTATTCCCATAACCATCTTCATCTACCACACTGTCAGAGGAGTAACTAGTAAGAGACTTACGCCAGTGTAATATGTAGTTTCAGGCTGTCTTGTTCTTTTGGAATTTTGAGAATGTTTTGTGGGAACTCTGACAAAGAGCTGCCATGGTGGGCATAGCCAGTCAAAATGCACATTTATCAGAAGGCAAATTAGTGAGAATGATCAACATTTCCTAGGTATTTTAAATAGTGCTTTGAATCCTAGCAATATAGTGAATGGTAGATCATTTCCATGTGTTGATCAATTGAAAGAAAATGAGGGATATAAGACAGTAATATTCCTGGTTCTTGAGTGTAATACTTTTTTTTTTAATTCAGGTAAAAATAGCAGTGATAATTAGTTAACTGAAATTTTATCATTGATGAATAATCATATTTTTGATTAGTCTTAGAACTGTATATCTACTTTGATCATAACAAGTGTTTCTCATTTAAAATTGTATAATTTTAATGATGGACTGGAAATTAATGGGCATTAACTGATTGTTATTTTGATTGGATTGGATGGTTACATTAAAAAGTAAAGCTATAATAAAATGCATATTAAAATGGTTGGGGAGTTTTTCTAAAACTTAATAAAGCAATATATGCAGAGAAATAAAAGTATGATGATTAGTGCTCATGAAGTCAATTAAAGTACAAAGTCTCCATCAGGACATAGGGAAGATTGTCAAAGATTTCTAAGAACTTTAGAAATTTTCAGTTAAATTTGAACTTATTTCATAAACATAGTGTTCTAATTGGTGCAAATGATAGATAGATAGATAGATAGATAGATAGATAGATGGATGGATGGATGGATGGATGGATGGATGGACGGACGGACAGATGGACAGATGGACAGATGGATGGACGGACTGAAACATAGAAGATAATGTTCCTGAAAAAATTGAAAAGAGAATATTAAGAAAATATTGATTATAAGTGTAATTAAGCATTTTACCTTCACTGGCATTTCTGAAAAGGGAGAAAAGCATTGGTGTGGTTCACACCCAGTTTTCGCAATCTGAAAAATATATATGGTTTGCCAGAGGTAGAATCTATTCTGTATTATAGCCAGAACCATCATGAGAGTGGTATTATTGTCCCATGCCCTACACATGGAGAGGCCTATCCAAAATATAATTCAGTATTTGAATTGATACCTTTTAATCAAAGCAGTGAAACTGATTAGTTAAAATTTAATTTAAAATAATGTTTTAATATTTCTGCTTTACTCACATTCCTTTTTACTACTCTGACCCCAATGGACAGAAAGCAGTTAAAAATATATAATTTAGAATGCCGTTAAAAATAAAGAGTAGGGATGAATATTGTGCCTCTGAATGTCTCAGAGTCTTAAGTCCTGTTCAGGTGTTCTGAATCTGGAATAACTTTTATATATGTGGCTGTTTGTGTGATCCTGCATTATCAGGATTCCAACTCCTATAAAAACTATTACTAATTCCATTAAAGAACTTTCTAAAGATATTCACACTAAGCAGTCAGAATACCTTTTAAAAAGCTCTTGACATGGCAAATGACAATTTTCACTTTTTTAAAAAAGTGAATTTCTGGCTGAGTGCATCGCTAGACAATTCTTCTTTAACCTATGTCCTCTAGATCCTTTGGAATATTAACTTCCAGATTTCCTAATTGGTATGTCTATTAAGCATGCTAACTGTGAATTCTGGAATTGTATTCTCAATGCATATAGACAACAAAAGATTAAGGAAGACAGAACCATTCTTTTTCTCTCTGTGTGATGACATCTAACACTGCTCTTTGCTTCTCTGAAAAATGCACATATAGAACTTGCTATCCTGATCCTGGAACACTTCAGAGTTCTTCTGAGATGCCAAAGGCAGTCATAAATGGAGATGACATCTTGGACGTAATGGATGGGTGCATTTATACCTGAAATAATGTTCCTTTGAAAAACTTGAATAAGCAGATATACCAACAAATTGACATTGGAGATGAAATCTTTCCTTTCCAAGTTCTCACATTGGTTTTACCACAATGAAAGAGTTCTTTAGAACTTCTAAACGAGTATACGTACATTATAATGTACTGACTTTTGAAATAGTTAAAAATGCTCTATAAATAAAATGTATTATTCATATATCCATTAAAATGGAACAAATAACAGATAGTTCTCATTTATCGAGAAGTCCATTTGCTTACACAGTAAAACCTTTACATGGAGAATGTATCACAGGTATAGCCAAAATTATGAAACAGCCATCATGGAGGTGCACCAAGCCAGTCCAGTGCTTTTGAAGTTGTTAAAGCTTTTACAGTCAGCATCGGTAGTAACTTTATCATATTTTGATTCCTGAGATCTTGGGAAACTCAATAGAGGAAGATTAAAAAAAAAAAATCTATACTGTTTTCCAATGAAAGGTATGAGACATGATTTTTTTTTTTAATGAATTAAAGCTCAGTATGGTGACTGGCAGCCTCAGGGCTGCATGGTGCTCTGAATCTTTTGTTTCATTGGCCCTAAAAGCCTTACAACCACAATTGCTCAAAATAAGTGATGTGGCTTTACACAATTTTGAGTTAGGAAGCAGAATCATAATGCCAATCCTAAAAAAGGCTTAATTTAGTTTAAGAAAAAAACAAACAAACCCATATTTAAAAAAGGTTAGAAAATGAATATGCCAACCCATATTATCCTTCTTATTTTGTACCCACTAACCTTTCTACTCTGACATTCAGTCCCTTTCATGATATTAAAGGAAGTTAATCACTATCAAAACATTGCCTGACCTTGAATGAGATATTAACATATGGGAACATCTTCAAGGTGCTAGCCATCCCCAGGGTTCGTTGCCCCTTTTTTCACCGCATGCCAGTTGGCAAAGCCAGATCTTGACTGCTTTCCAGAAGGACAAGAGGGTTGGGGCCTGCCTCACCTCTGGGGGGAGAGTATTCCACAGGGTGGGGGCCAGGTCAGAGAAGGCTCTCTTTCTGGACCCCGCCAGTTGACATTCTTTCATTGATGGGGTCTGCAGCATACCCACCCTGCCTGACCAGATGGGACAGGTGGATATAATGGAGGTGAGATGGTCCCTCAGGTAACCCGATCTCATGTCACGTAAGGCTTTAAAGGTGATAACCAACACCTTGAATTGGACCCGGAAACAAACTGGGACCCAATGCAGCTCACATAGCAAAGGTGTAACGTGTGCCATTCTTGGGGCACCTAAATTTGCCCGCGTGGCTGTGTTTTGAACCAGCTGAAGCTTCCAGATACTTTTCAAGGGTAGCCCCATGTAGAGCTCATTGCAATAGTCTATACGGGAGATGACTAGGGCCTGAGTGACTGACTGGAGGGACTCCTGATCAAGAAAAGAGTGTAACTGGTGTATAACACATAGTTGAGCAAAGGCCCTCCTGGCCACTACTACCACCTGCTCTTTGAGCAGGAGTCGTGAGTCCAGGAGGACCCCCAGGTTACGCACCGGGTCTGTCTGGAGTAGTGCAACCCCATCCAGAACCAAAGATGGTAAACTTCCAGTTACAGAGAAGCCCCCAACCCACAGCTGCTCCATCTTACCAGGGTTCAGCTGAAGCCTGTTGTTCCCTGTCCAGACCCCCATAGCCTCCTGGCACTGCGAAAGGGTAGCCACAGTATCACTCAAATCACTTGGGATGGAGATATATAACTGGGTATCATCTGCATATTGATGATACCTCATCCCATGGCGGCAGATGATCTCACCCAGTGGTTTCATGTAGATGTTAAAAAGGAGTGAGGAAAGTTCTGAACCCTGTGGCACCCCACAAAGAAGGGGCACGGGCTAGACCTCTTCCTCCCTATCAACACTGGTTGGGACCGGCCTTGGAGGGAGGAGGTAAACCAGCACAAAACTGTGCCACTCATCCCCAACTCCTCAAGCCACTCCAAAAGGATACCATGGTTGATGGTATTGAAAGCCACTGAGAGGTCAAGAAGAGCAAAGATGGATGCAATACCCCCATCCCACTCCCACCTGTCAGGTTTATCCCAAAGAACTCCAAGAGACGATGCAAATTCAGTTCTACTGTGTTTATTAGCTACAACCTGTAGACAGAAATCTCCCCAGACTGAAACCTAGCTCCCAAGCCAGCCAGCCACAACACCATGAATTTCTCAGGGAGGTGCCAGCCTCATCCTCTTGAACTTCCCATGCTCCTCCAGTGAACTAAGAACATGCTTATCTATCTGAGCCTGGCCTTCATAATTCCATTCCATCACACACCAGAGATCATCCAAGAGTGTGACCAATGTTGGTCCAGATAATCCATTTCATCCAGGATCCTCTGAAGCTGCAACACCACCACCTTCTCAACCACCTTCCCTAAAAAGGGGAGGTGGGAGACTGGACGAAAATTGTCCAGTACAGTGGGATCCAGACATAGGCAAGTGTGATGGAATGGAATCATGAAGGCCAAACTCAGGGAGGGAAACATGCTCTTTCGTCTCCTGAGGGGCGAGGAAGAGATAAGAGGATGAGGCTGGCACCTCCCTGAGGAATTTGCTCTGTTTTGACTGGCTGACTTTGGGCACTGAGTTTCAGTCTGGGAAGATTGATGTCAGGCCTAGCCCAAGGAACTCCAGGAGACCATGCAGATTCAGTTCAACAATGTTTATTAGCTACAGCCTCTAGCAAGAATCTTCAAATGTTTGAACATTTGGAAATCTTATTCATATCTATTCAAGGAAGATGTGGATTCTTTTATTGAATCAGATCATTGGTCTGTCTAGGACATTATTTTCAATATTGAGTAGCAGCAGTTTTGTAGACTTCTGGCAGAGTCCTGTCACCCCCAAATCATAGCTGGAGAAACTAGGGATTATTCTGGAGACTATATATGCATAATATATGTTGTATCTCTGAGCTACAACACCTCTTCAACAATGGAAATTCTGACCACATCAATCAATCTACTAGCCAAAGTACCTACAAGTCAGCAGTCAAGATGCTCATGAGTTTTGCAGTTCTTGCTTTTTTTTTTTCTTTTTCTTTTTAAGTGCTTTCTACACTGCTGATCAAGATTCATCTCAATGTTTTCACAGATAAAAAAGAAGGAGACAATTTGGAATAAAAAGTGACAGTGACAACTTGAACCAAAGTACTATGGGCACACATTTTCTAGCCTTTATCCCCTCTGCTATCCTGTTGCTTTAATGTATAGTAAAAGATGCCGTTCCATTTTGTCAGGTTAGCTTTAAGCATGTGAGATGTAGCAGAAGATCATCCTTTTATCTTTTCCTCAACTAGTTATGTGTCTTGGTTCAGCCCTATGATGGGTATGCTCAGAATGGAAAGTATTCTCATATAGTTAGAAATATTTCAGCATAGGATCCCCTAGCAAGGAATGGTTGAATGCTTATGTCTGCCTATTAATCATTACCTAATTCACTTTAGGAAGGCCTTGTTAGGAATAGCTATACAGATTGTTACATATGACTACAATAAAAATAATGTCTATTTTACCTTTAGCTTATCCTGCAGATAATAGAACAATACACAATTTGTAATTTCTCTGTTCTTACTGCTGAAGGACTGCTAGTATAAATAATTTTAATTTAATTTTGATCTGATCCTAGATCTTTATGTCAATACTCATATCACCTGCTAAATACAAACTGAATCTTCAAATGAATATTTTATTGATTTGTATTACCTTTAGGTTTTTGAGAGATGTTATAAGAATTTTCAAATATATTAAAATAAGCAAGTTATGTGAACAGTTCAGGACAATTAGATATGTGTTCATAAGAGATTTTTTTCCCACCTATTCAAAATACTGAAAAGATGTAGGTGTCAGAATGACAATTTATATCATTAGGGTATAAATCTGTCAGGGATAATTAGCTCTTTCTTATTTTTATCTTAGTAAATTAGATAAATATTATGAAATGGAAATAACCAGATTCTATAGATGTTTTTATCTGCTGTTAGCATGTTAACTAAAATATCTGTATAACTATTCTATATGTGCAAATCTGGAAATAGTTAACAGTAGTGTTAAAAAAAGTTAAAAACAGTTACACAATCCAATAAAAATAAACCAGTTATTAGGGGCAGTGGGGGGTTAGGAAAAGCTAACATTGAAATATAGGCTTTTAGAAGATAGTGGTGTTGGACATAGGTTATTGTAGAGAGAACATTTGCTCAGTGATACCTGTTCCATCGAAAAATGTATCATATTGTCATAATTTTTGGCTAGCAATAAGCAAGCTGTGGTTTGACAGCAGGACTCCTATTCCTCTGAAGGAGAAATTACTGTCAATGCTTGGGTCTCTGATATAAAAGGACACATTTCTTCAAAGTAACCTAGTCTCAATTTGGTTAGGACTTTGTCTATTGAAGCCTGCATCTTAAACATGACTTAGTTACAGAACAGCTGCTTTGGGCATCTGCAGGTGACATCACATTTCATAACATTGTGCAAATGATGCAAATTACATAATTTCCATCATTTGTATGGTAGCATCATTCTGGCATCTGCCACATTGATATCCTCGCACCCAATCTTTCAGGTAGCTTAAATAAGCACTAGACTTGATGCCCACCGAAAAACTCACTTATTTCTGATTCTTCCAGTTTCCTTCCCATATAAAGCATAGCTTATGGCTTAGAGCAGTGTTGTCCAAACTTGGCCACTTTAAGATGAGTGGACTTCAACTCCCATGGCTGGCTGGGGAATTCTGGGAGTTGAAGTCCACTCATCTTAAAGTGGCCAAGTTTGGACAACACTGGCTTAGAGTTTGGGGAGAACTCAAGTCAATTGTGGTTTACTTAAGAACTGAGGTTAAACATATTATGAAACAACATGGTAAGCAAACCCGTTTTTAGAATTTAACTTCATCATTTGTTTTCTTTTGAATGAACTGAAAAGGAGTTCAGGTGAATTATTATAAGTGTCAAAAATATAAATGTATGTAATAGGAAAAGTTTGACTGCCACACAGGCTCCTGAGATATTTTCATCCCCCTATACACACATCATCTCATGATTGAAAAGACAACAGAAGTCATTCCTATTATTGTCAAATGCTTAGGCATAAATGTTCAATATGCAAATAGATTGATAAACATCATGATAAGCACCATGACCTTATTAAAGCAAAGTGTATATGTTTTTCTGTTTTGTTCTTGGCTCTCAGGGGAGATTTCAAAGGTAGAGTAGCAGCTCTGACAATAAAATTATTATTCAAGTTATTCTCTGGGGGGGAAAATCAGTGATATGCCTCTTTACTTAAATGAAGAAATGAACTTTTAAATCTACTGTAGCAAGTGTATATCCATTAGAGCAAACATGAGGTTCAGCAATCAGTGAGGTAGGGTAGAAGGCAAGGCCCAGAATGACATAAGCTTACAAGTTAAGAAGTGGAAGGGATGGGCAAAGGAAAGTGAAAGAAGCAGGAAGGAGAGGAGGAGGGAAAAGGGGGAAAGGAGAAAGTCTGACAAATTAGAGTGTCAATTTTAACTATTGATAGGGTTATTTGAGGGACTGCTGATCACATCAGCCCATTCCATTAGATCCAGCAGGGAAGGTATGCTATGCGTTCCGTTGGCCAGGGACTTGCATTTGGTGGGTCCCAGGAGGTGGGCCTTTTCTGCTGTGGCTCCATCTTTGTGGAACATTCTCCCCCCTGAAGTGAAGGTCACCCCTTCCCTGCTGTTGTTTAGGAAGTCCCCCAAGACCTGGTTGTGTCAACAGGCCGGGGGTCTTTGGGAACCGGAGACATTCTTAGATGACTCGACTGTAATTGATATTCTACTCTCTCCATGGGGTTTGTATATTTTAAAATGTATTTTTTTTTAAAAAAAACTCTGTGTTAAAGTTTTTATTTTAATAATAACTTTTAATCTTTTTATAATGCCTGTTTTTATTCACTTGTTATTTTATTTTAATTGTTGCACAACACCCAGAGTCACTTTGTGAGATTGATGGCTATATGAATGTGATGTATAAATAAATAAATGAACAGCCATGATATCACTGTTGCTGAAAAGTGATAATAATATGGCTTCCCTGTCTTTAGGGATGTAAAGAAATCCTCCATCAATTACTATGGAGTGAGTTGGTGCTATCTGTCAAAAAGGACTGTCATAGCAAGGATGGCACCATCAAATGTGAAAGCTCCACATGAAATATTAATTGAAAAAAAGATACATATGAAAAAGAGCTCTCAGGGCTGTTTGTGTAAAAAGGAAAAGGCACATATTCATGTTAGTTATGTCTTTAAAAGTTTGCATTGGGGAAATGTACATTCAAAAGAACATCAAAGTTATATTAAACAGTCCTCTCTGGGTATTAGGGAAAGTTGCGAATAACAAGTAGATGCAAACTTTCTACTGGATAAAAAAAAAAGAAAGAAAGAAAAAGATTTTTAAAAAATACAGAAAAGAGGAATGAAAAAGTATCTAAAAATCTGTAACACAAATATAAACCACACATATGTTGATTTATGTATCATAATTATATCATACTAACATACTACTACCCTAATTATATCATACTATTGTTGAAATCATGGTTTAGGGCAAGAGGGTAGATTACATGAAGATAGGATGAAAAATGATTCAATTATCACACATTAGTTGAGCTCACACATCATGCTAAGTTATAATGTTCTTTATTTACTTATTGTATTGTAATTACTGCAATGTGTGAAGGCACCCAATTGTGACTTTATAAGAACAGCCTGAGCATAGTTCTTTGGCAAACCATGAATCGTCTTAATGTATGAGCCCAACCACTATGAGAAAAGGAATAAAATCAGTATGGAAATAGAAGGTCATTTTCTGCAATAACACCATAATTTCATTTTGCATAATTCCAAAGTGATTTGAGAAGACTCTTATATGGTTCATTGGATTATCAGTATAATTTTCTCCTGTACTGATTGATTGATTATCCAGTTAAATATCAGGTTTGTTCTATTTCATTTATGGAGATGCTCTCCTAAATGCAATAAGGACCCTGATTCTCAATATGGAGAATATAGCATTCTCATTGTTTACCGTGGTGGTTAAAAAGAGGCAGCCAGTCAAGGAAGAAGAGGAAATAGCAATCCTAAATCAGCAGCACAACGTGGCTGAATCTGTAGGCCTTCACATCCAGAGCTGCATTCTCAAAGCTTACCGCTCATATGAATCAATCTGTCAGCTCTACTTTTAAAATATCTCTGTCTCAAATTCTTTCTGTACAATAATTGGTGAATTTTGATCTGTTTCTTTAGGAAAAAGAAAGCAACAGTTCTTACAATGCCCTCTGGTGCTGATATTCCTATGTCTGTATACCTCTCCACCACAAGCTGCCATTTCCTAATCTACAAAACCTTTGAATGTGTGGACTTCACCTTTCAGGATTTTCCAGCCCACGTGGCTGTTCCTGATAATTCTGGGATTTGAAGTCCACCCAACTGGCAAGCACCCAGATGGGAGAAGGGTGCTGTAAAGTGTTAGTGGCAGAAGCAATAGTAAGCATCAGCAATGCACAGATTGGTACCAGGTGAGAAGCCATCTTTTATATCTTTCCCTATACCCCTAATGTAAAATAAGGCCACTATTTTAGTTTCTAGTATTTAAGAAGTAGAATCCATAGTTGGGAAGTACCTTTCTTAAAACCAAGAAAATGGCAAAAAGAAGCTACAAGACACAATGACTCCCCACATCCAGAGCATTTGGCAAATAGGGACTTCTCTGAGCTCCTACCTTTATAATTGCCAGCTACTTCAAAAGCTGATTTACAACATGTCTGGTATCCATCTGCCGTTGAGATCTGAGTCATTGAAAACATAATTATAGAGTGAAATGGAAAGAAAACTACTGATCAAGACATCCCAAGGTCTATTAAACTTGAAGAATACTTCCTTCTACATCAGTTGCCACACCGTCTGTTTCTTGGATCCCTCTCTCCTTTCTAAGGAAAGAAGAAATTACAAGGAGATTGCTCTAATCTATGTTGGATAAACAGGTAACAGTAGGTCATCCATAGCCAGTTATGCTAACCTTTCTGACAACTATTACCTACCTGCACATGCCTATCCATAACTTTCCACAAGGACGTTAAAATGACAATATATTGTGATGTTATCATGCAAATAACACAAATACGTACTTGTCATTTGACCCCCATCTGCCCAGAGTCCATTGGAGTTGAGCAGCTATAATAGCTTCAAATAAATACATAAAAATAAGTCTGTAACACCTGTGGATCTGCACTTTTGATTACGCCTGCCTCTCTCTCCCTTTTTATTCTAAAATAATATACTCTTCTTTCTCTGCAAAGCACACCATTTTAAGAAAAGAAAGGAAATGGGTCAGGGTTTTTTTTCCCTTGCTCCTCAAATGGAGTAAGTTCAGCTCACTACCTCTAAGATACACACAGTCACACAGTGACCGTTTGATTAATTTGCTAAGCCAGGGGTGGACAAGCTAAGAATCCAGGGCAGCTCCCAAACCATTTTGCACAGCTCCTGGAGCCCTGTCTGTCCTCAGCTGCCAAACATAAATACTGTAATAGAGTTTCCCACCATTGATAGGAAACTCAAAAATTGAGTTTAGGCCATATTGGGAGAAAGAAAGAGACCCCTCCATAAGAAAGGAAATTCTGGCTCTGCTCACATGGAATCATAGAATTAGAAGGACTCATTTAGGTTATCAAGTCTAATCGTCTCCCTTGTCTTTTGTTTGTCCTTCCCCCCCCTCCCCTTTCCCCTTATTTTAGGGGAAAGCAATAGTAAAGCAATAGAATAATTTTTCATGTTTCTTTGAATTCTATAAATTACTTCTGAAAAATGTGGTTTACTGCAAGATGAAAATGTAGTCATATACTTTCTCCATATCTAGCAGAGGTGGCAAATTAACTTTAATTAAACAACTTGTTCACACTTATTAGTGATTAGAAACCCCTTATGGACTTTTTGCTGAAAAAAGAGAAAAATGAACTTGTGATTTATGGGTTTGAAGATTAGAAAGGGTAGCTTAGGAAATAAGGAAATTATGATGTAACCTGAGAGACAGAGGGTAGAATATAAATGCATCTATAACTCCTGTCAAGAAGATCAGAAGCTGTTTCTTTAGAATATTTCCATTCCTTTCCTATTTCTTTTTCTATATTTCTTTTTCACTTTCTTATTACTGTTCTGTATTCTTCTTTAATTCAAAATTTGTACTGTTTTTAATTCTGTTGAAAAACTTCAATAAAATTATATATATATATATACACACACACACACACACACACACACACACTTTCTCCATATCTAAAACTGATTCCCCCTTTTGAATTATGATATGGATATGCCATATCAGCCTTTTATTCTTATTTCTATAGGTTTCTTGCATTTTTATCAGCATTGTACAGTAATTAGAAAATCATTTCACTTAGGGCTTAGAAGTTTGTTTTATTTTCCAATTAGCAGTTAAAGTGATTAGAACATTTCTAGACATATTTGCTTGGGTTCATGCTAATCCATGACATATTATTGTGTTTTTGCATTTAGCTACTGTGCTTTATCAGACATAGTTTATGTCCTGATACAATGTATGAACCAATCTATAACTCTTGATCCAACTTTTAGAATATGCCATGAAGATGAATGGACAGAAATATATGACCTCAAGTTCCTTATTGAAAAGGATATAAGAGTAAATCAGAAAATCTAGCTAAACGTTCATTTGAAATCATAATCTCAAGGGGTAGATAATATATTCTTCCATCAATTGTTCAGAGCAGCTGACATTCTGGAAAAAAACACAATAAAATAAATATAAAACAGACATTAAAAATATACAACAGCTATAAGGATACATTACAGATGAACATGAGATGGAAAATACTCATAGATAGAATAGTTGGACAATGAGACAAATGATCTGGATGGAGGCTGGCTTTTGTCTCAATAGAGATATTGAAGTAGAGGATGAGGAGATGAATGGACATCAGGTATCATGCAGGAGTTGACCAGACCCTCTTTTTACATGGTCAAGACAAAGTATTTAAACTGAACTACAAGGCCTGATCAATGAAAGTCTTGGTGTTCATATTGTTCTCCTCCAACAGTTATTTCTCACTGTGGATCCTCACTACTGCTACAGATAACAACTACTACTCAAAACAATAACAAGCAGAACATGGGCATTAGCTAACTAGAACATATCAGACTTGGCTATCAAACTTAGCAGGGACCTTAATCTTAGAAGGTATTTCCAAGGCAATACACTAGTTTTACTCCTGTCAGATTAAAAAAAAACAACAAAACTGTTTAACAAAACTGGTTTATCAAATGGGTGGAAAATAGAACTGATCAAGCCTTAGGTGACCTATGTACCTATTTAAAGTAAGAAAAAATTAACCTGAAATTAATTGCTTTCAGTATTGTTTAGACCAATACTCTACAACTTTCAGTTCAGGAAATTTGAATCTTATGATCTAGAAGGAAGGAAAAGGAGTACCAAAGATAATATGATATTACGATAGGAGAAAATCCCAAATCACCATCTAAAATTTCAGATTGGAGTACTGTTTCTTTTTAACCTGTGGGAAATATGGATTGTATCACCTAGCACCAAGGAGCTAAATTATTTTACTTCCTCCTCTTTTTGTTTTTGAAGAATACCAGGCCCTAATTTGTCATGCACTGAACCAATTGGCAGTGAGAATATGCTAGATATAGCTACTTATATCCAGCCAACTCTTTTTTCTGCTCTCAGTATTGCCAGGGTTAATTATAGCAAAAGGATAGCATAAATCAACTCTGAATTGCTCTACTGGTATCATTCATTGTGTGAAATTTTAGGATCTGTTACCATTAACTAAGGAAAAAAGAAGATGGTAAACCACAAAGAGAAATATGCCCATTTCCACCATTTTCCTTGGTATTTGCTTTTATATTGTCTTTTAAAAGCAATTCCATCTTTTTTTTTTTTTTGATGGCCCACAATTTTAAAGATTTTGAAATTAAACAGCAATTAAGCCTGCTGCATTTTATAGCTTTGGGTAGGCATATTGATAACCTTTTAAGCAGATGGTTTCTAGCTTTTATAATTATTAATATACCAAAAGAACTGTGGGTCCTGAGATTGTTTGGCAGTGAAAACGTCTCTGATCTCATAAGCCAGCTTTAAAAATAATCAATACGTAAATCATGTTCTTTGTAAAAGAGATGCTTTCATATAACATTATAAATATGAGTCTAGAAAATATTAAGAACAAAAAGCATAACGAACCGGTTTTAGCATAAAGGGAAGGGAAGGGAAGGGAAGGGAAAGGAAAGGAAAGGAAAGGAAAGGAAAGGAAAGGAAAGGAAAGGAAAGGAAAGGAAAGGAAAGGAAAGGAAAGGAAAGGAAGATGAAAAACATATAGAAAATTTTAAAATGAGATCAACTTAGATGAATTGCATGTAGCCCACTCTCTTTGCTCAGATGGCTCAGTTCACACATAATTCTAAGGCATAGTTTGTTTGTTTTAAATGTGGCCTATTCTGTGACATTAGTCATTATGGGTCCTAAGCTTTCCATAGTACACAAACTCAGCTAATTTCTAGAGCATTGTCTTCCCAAGGTATCTTACAGCATGAGAACAATACAGATATGATAGTGTATTATTATTGTTGTTGGTTGTATTATTGTTGGTCTCACAGTCAGCTAGACATTTAGACTGGATTTGGCATTTTTATCCACCTATCAAGTCCTTCCCAAGGACCTGGGATAGGCAGATGTCATTTGATAGTTTTAAAGGTATTGTTGCATGATGTAAACTGTTCCAAGCAGATACGATAGTATATTATTATTACTGTTGTTGGTACTATTATTATTTAAACTTGTATGCCACCCAGTCTCAACAACACCAGTCATTGATCGATGGGTATATCCAAAGAGATTTTCTTCAAATCATGGTATAATTTTTGAAATGATGGCATTTTTTTAGGCAGGATCCCCACCTAAAGTTTTATACTCGGCCCTCCTCTTTTACTTTTAAACAGTTTGTTTTGTTCTCTACTGGTCTTTGATCAAAATAAACTTTGATTGACTGACTGACTGACTGACTGTCAGCACACAAAACTTTTATCCATTGGTCCTCTACTATGGAAAGACAAAACCTGCCATATTAAAGAGCATTATTTTGAAATCTAAACTGCCTATCAGCCAACTGGCATAACAAAGAAAAGATTAATTAAAGCATGTTAGAACTATAAAAAAAATCACCACTAGGCATAAAAGGACATATTGAATTATTAATATGCATTATTAATTCTTCTTCAAATCCCTTATAGGGATTTGAACAGTTTCCACACTCATTTGTTCAAGGATCACAAAGAATGGTTGCTCAATGATAGCTCTTGTTTACCATGAGAGGATATATTGTGACAAAAATTATGGACTTCATATCACCAGAACAACACACTATATGATAACATGCTTTATCCACTGCATTTGCTGAAAATAATTTTCATTAAGGATGCTAAAGCAGTGGGCTGGCCTGAATGAAAAATGGAAAGAGGAATGTTGTGAGGGAGATGCCCATCTTAGCTGAATTTACTAGAAGTAGTGAAAGCATGTATCCAATAAAAACAGATGGGTGTAAGATAGCTGCCCAAGATCGACAATGCACTGCCAGTTAGACCAGATCATATTAAAATAGGTGGAGAAACAGTATAGCGAGATAAGGTGCTGTTATAAAACTTGGGCATGTTGCCAAAGTTCAGGTCTGTTAAAAAGCCAGTTGTTGGGTTCATACATTATGCTAATCTATGATTTATTTTAACCATGGTTTTCTAAACAACATACTAGTCTGGTCCATATCCAGCATTAAGCCATAAATCACAATGCATCCTCTTCACTATACCTTTTGTAACCTCAGAATTCTTAGGTCCATTTCATGGGAACTTGTTTTGGAAGGGGTTAAACCTCTCTCAGAGTCAGAATATTTTTTATTTAAGAGTTTAAGGTGCAAAATAGGCATTAAACCCACAACCTTCAACAGAAAAAGGTAACAGCATAATTGGTGATATATCCGTGCAGCCCGCATAGAGAAGAACTTTTTTCTTCTCTTTTCTTTCCTTCTTCTTGGCTGTAAAAAATAGTGTGCATCTTGTCCAAACCATGGCTTAGAAGTCACAATGACTGAATTCACACACCGTGCTTACTCAAAGCTAAGCAAAATACATTCGATTTTAGAACAGTATGCAAAGTTGCAAGTAAAGTATAGTTACTAAGATCTAAGGCGGTGTTGTCCAAACTTGGCCACTTTAAGATGAGTGGACTTCAGCTCCCAGAATTCCCCAGCCAGCATGGCTGGCTGGGGAATTCTGGGAGTTGAAGTCCACTCATCTTAAAGTGGCCAAGTTTGGACAACACTGATCTAAGGCTAACATTATTTGAAGACAAGTGGCTTGCCCATTCCCACTGCCCATTTAACAACAGATAAAACTCTCTTCAAGTCAAACTGAACTCCTAGTAACTACATAGATGCATCCTGTATGTATCTACCTGGACCTTAAGATCTTCTAAAGAGGCCTTCCTCTAGGTCCCTCCATCAGCTGAGGTGGGTCTGTTGCAAGGGAGAAAGACTTTTCCATGGTGGCACCCCATTTATGGAATTTTCTCTCCAGAGAGGCTTGATTGAATCCACATTAGCCTCATTTCAGTGTCAGGTAAAGACCTTTCTATTTTCCCAGGCTTTGTAATCATATTTTTAATTATATTCTAATCATATTTTATTTCATATTGTTTAAGATTTTGTTGACTGCCTTGCTGCTGCCTAGTATGTATGATTTCTTTATTTTGTATTTTATTTGACTATATTGGATATGCTTTAACTCAAATCATTTCTTACGCTGATGTTATTGTAACTGTTTTGTTTGTCAACAGTATGGAAATGATTTGTTATTGCCTTCTTTCAGGATTTTTTTCTTTTTAATTTCTCAGTCTGTTTGGCAACCCTAGGATTTCGTGAGGATTTTCTATGAAAATATTAATCAATTCTGATCCTGCTTAGCTGTACAAGTTCAAACAAGGTGCAATAGAAGAGGCTAACTGGGCCAGAAAATTTCTATCAACCCATGGAGGATCATAGAGTGAAGGTGACAATGAACCTTGCATGTCCATTTCAGTCATCCCTGAAGTATTTCCCAATTACTTTGTCCTCACTTTCAACCCATAAGGCTTGAGAAAGGCTTGTACATCTTTGCAATCCCCCGCCATTTTTTTTTAAATCCAGGGTTAAATATTTTTAATCAATCAACCAATCAGCCAACCAACCAACCATCTAATTACCAGAAAGTGAAGCATTAATTCAGGAACAATCCATTGCTGGGCATTACTCTGAATGCTCACCAATGATATTAAGGCTTCTGCTTCTGTGGGAATAGAACATTACTTGTTTAAATGCCTCTTTCTTTTAATAGCTTCTACTAAATTAGCCTAGTCATCACCATGTGTGAAAGGCAATTAGTGACACTCTCTTAAAACACAATCCCATTTACCAAGGAACATGTCAGCCATTGTAAAACTGACCAAATAAATTGCACTCTGAAGCTTCTTTTAATTGCAGTACATGTCTTTCTTACATTGCTATGTGTCTTAAGTTAGAAAAAGCATAAAATAAGAAAAGAAAATGTGCGTGCTTACCTGATGATAAGCCCCATGAAAATTAATAGTACTTAATTCGAAGTAAAAATGCATATAATTATCCTGCATTATACATCATTTGATCACTAACATGGAATGACATGTCACTTAATCACAAATAGTGTGTAGAGGCAAAGCAAGATCTCTGATTTTCAGCATGAATATTATAGTGCTGTGCAGTGGTGTTCAGTCAGAGCTTTGCATATTTATTTATTAAGTAGTATTATTTTATAAAACATGGCTGCAACATAGCCATGTTTTATAAAATATAAAAAAAAAACAGAGGGTAGAACAAGAGCCAGCAGGTTCACATTAAGAGAAAGGAGGTTCCAGATGAATTGTAGAGGGTATTTCCTAGCAACAATGGAATAGCCTATCTAGAATAGAGGTGGATGCCCCTCACTGGGTGTTTTCAAGTGGGGCATGGATGGCCCCTTGGCAGGGGTGGTTCAATAGATTCTTGAGCAGAGGATTAGATGACCTATTTGGCTTCTTCCAATTCATGAATTCTATGATTCTATGAAATCCAAAATATCTGGAGAGCAACATAATGTCTTTGCCAGCTCTACCCCAAGGAAATACCACTGTGCTTTTTCCTATGCAACTTAATGACTGGTATACATTGTGAGAAGGATTGGCAACTTCATATTAATTTTCTTCACCCTGATTGCTAGCATCCAGCCATGAATCAGGCACTTGTGGTGCTCCAGATGTTGCTGAACTATGTTTCCAGCATCTTTAGTAAGCAGTGAAGGATCCTGAGAGCCAGAGTTTAACTAGGACTTCACTTTTTCAGATTCCAAGAGGATGTTTTGTGAGTCTTAGGGCAGAGGTGGGTCAACCAAGACTCCAGAGCTTCTAGTAGCCCAAAAAGCTTTGAGTGTGACCCTCTGAGATAGTTACTAATTTAGTTTAATGTGGCAGAGGGGGAAATTGCTAAATAGATGGCTGAAGAGTAATCATATCAATTATATTTAATTAAATATAAATGAAATGATTTTTTTTATCCTAACCTTGTTCATTGCATTATGGAGTGTGGTCCCTAACATGCCAGAGGATGAATGCAGTCCTTGGCCCCCCAGATTTTTATACATCTGTCTCACTCTGCAGCTGAAGCTCACCTTTCGTCTATCACATCCAAATTAATAATCATATGGCTAACTCTTTAACAGCTTGCAATATTTAATATTTGGAAGCTGAATTCTCAACAATGTCTCCATTTAAAATCAGTTGTCAGTTGTCAGTACTTTGTGCCTCCAGGGCTACTTCAGCATAGGTATTTCTAATGTCATCTTGTTCTCTTTATTTTCTCATCTTTTTTTTTTTTTTTTTGCCATCTGCTTCCACTTCTCCAAGCTATCCAAGATCCTCTACTTCATTGCCTGCATCTCCTTCATCCTTCATATCTAGCTCAACTTATGGCTATATTTGATTTTTGCATTGTTAACTGGGAAAAAATGCTTTTAAGAAAATCAATATGCAATCCTGAGGGACAGCTTTCACTGATCCAATACTTTCCAGCTTTCCTAGCTTAGATTAGTACTTATCTCAGCTATTAAAAATTCTGGACAGTTTTGAAAAACTCATTAAAATTGATGGACATTGAATGTTTGTTTATCTGTCAAGAAGGGAAAAGGGTTTTGATCTTGCTGGCTAATGTGTGGAAGGTGAAAAAAATACTGCAACATATAGATCAAGTCTGTTCTAAGTTATGTCCTTGTTAGGTTTTCTGTTGTTTTGTGGTCTACAGAAAAAGAGGTAACCCTGGTTAACAGTATTAAAAGCTATGACTCCTGATATATACAGGAATCAGTATTTCAAGAGCAAGATTGTTTTGTTTTCATCACTCATGAGCAGTGTACCACTTAAGAGAAACTTTTTCCTTTTACATATTGAGCTAGTTTTACATATAAAAAATGAGTTAGCATATTCTGCACCAGCTGGAGTTTCTGAACTGTGAGCTATTGCCTACAGTGACTGGAGAATGTAGCAAGGAAAGGAATTTCTATTTCAGGGCAATTCTGTTTCATTTTCACAAATTTCTTCTAGTGTATGCATTTTCAGAAATATTTATACCTTGTGTTTTATGTACTTTGCAACACAATCCAGACCCTTTAGTTCATGTGCATCTTCTTTCTCTCCCTCTGTATCATTTGCTCACTGATCAGACATGCTAGAAAGAAAGACATCTACTTGCAATTAAAATAAAACAAAAAAGGTCACTGAAGATAAACCCAAACAAAACAATGAACAGAGACCTCTCAATGCACTAAACTAATGACAACAGGTAGAACAACCAGCCTTAGAACTGGCAATGAAGATATGGAAATGGTGGATAGCTTCTGCCTTTTAGGATCAACCATCAACAGTAAAGGAACAAGCAGTCAAGAAATACCCCACAGACTAGCACTTGGTGGAGCAGCCAAGAAAGCCTTGAAAAAGATATTCAAATGCCGTGATGTGTCTATACCTAGAAAGATCAGAATTGTGCAAGCCGTGGTATTCCCTGTGACACTACAGAAGTGAAAGATGGTGTTTGAAGAAGCAGGATAGGAAGAGTATTGATGCCTTTGAATGTTGGTGTTGGAGAAAATGCGTGAGACTTCTGTGGACAGTCAAGAAAACAAACAAATGGATTATTAAAGAAATCCATCCAGAGTTTTCATCTGAGGCAGAAATGACCAGGCTCAAATTATCCTACTTTGAACACATTTTGCAAAGACCCAGCTCTCCGGAAAAGGCTCTAATGCTGGGAAAGGTAGGAGGAAAGAGAAAAGGATGACTAACAACAAGGTGGACAAACTCAGTTACAGTGGTGATAAGTGCACTGTTGGAAGAACGGACTAAGTTAGGGACAGAATGTCATAGAGAAAATCTAGTTATGTGGTTGCTAGGAGTGAAAAATAACTTGATGGCACAAAATCAATCTCAACATGCCATTTAATTTTCTGAGTTCAGGTTCTGGAGCACTTTTAGATCTTCAACAATTTTACCTAGCTGGGTTGGGGCCAATCTGATCTCAGGGAGTAGGGTGTTCCAGAGGGAAGGTGCTGCAACAGAAAAGGCAGAAAATTATGTCTGCAATATGCTTCAGTTGGCTAGAAGTTAATGAAAAAATGAAAATAATTGTACAGATGGGTTAGAAGAAGCACATGTGTATGTGATAATCTGATGGCAGTTTCTCCCACCAGTAGAAATTTCTGTAAACTTCACTTCTAATTTTGTATTTAAATAAACAAAACAACATATTCCAACTGACAAACTCTCTCTCAAGTCTTATGCTGTGCTCTTAAGAAAGAATCATTGGTAAGAAATATCTTTGAAGTGTGAGATGAACTGAAGCCTGTGGAAAAAGTCTGACAATTTTTTTTTTCTTTCGCTTATATTTTAAAAATTGCAATATTCAGTGGAAGATTCAAAAGGTGAAATTAAATTTAAGAGGAGAACATGAAAAAAATGGATTAAGATGTATTGGCCACATAGTTGGAAAGAAAATCTGTGTACTGGACTACTATCCCAAGAAAACCTTTTTCAAACATTTATTTGAGCTGACAATACAGTAGTGTGAATACAAACAACAATAGAGTGCACAGTGTTAAAGCATTGCAGTATGGATGTCAAAACTACCTCTTCTAAGATTGTATGCCTGGCTACCATATTGGCAATATGATTCCATAATTGGGTGTCATCAAACTGGAATTTTCTACATTTTGAATTTTACCTTCTAGAATCCCCAGGCACAATGATCCCAAAGGTCAGGGTTCCTCAACCTTGGCAACTTTAAGATGGGTGGACTTCAACTCCCAGAATTCCCCAGCCTGGGGAATTCTGGGAGTTGAAGTCCACCCATCTTAAAGTTGCCAAAGTTGAGGAACCCTGACCTTTGGGATCATTGTTAGAGATTGTATGCTCTGTTTGCACCTGTGAGCTTTTAGACCACTAGGACAGTGTTTTTCAAGGCTGGCAATTTTAAGAGGTACAGGCTTCAACTTCAGTTCCTGCCTAGGGAATCCTGGGAGTTGAAGTCCATATGTCTTAAAGTTGCCAAGCTTGAGAAGCACTGCACTAAGAAAAATGGTGAAAGGCAAATAAGGGAAAGGTTTCATCACAAGTCCCTGTGTTGTTGTTTTGTCATCTGCCTATTGTTAGTTAAATATGTCTCTGTGTTTAAAAGGCAAAAGGGAACTTTCTTCCCTCTCTCTCTCTCACATACCACACCGCCCCCTTCTCTTTTCAAGATGTAGTTTAGGTGGAAGGTAAGCTTTTCCATCTTTATGTATTTCTTTATTAATCTACTTTTTACTTCAAATACAGTGAATATTTGTTAACATTCAATAATGGGTAGGCTAAATACCTACTCTGCATCTAACACAATTATTTCACGAATATTTATTCATATTCTATACTTATAGTTCTATATTTATTCTATACTTAATTACTCAGTATTCTTTCAGCACTCTACTTATGCCCAGGAGCATATCTTCTAACAAGTGATCCCACTGAATTCAAGTCTCAAACAGCAGAACTTCATGATGCCAGGCTGGAAAAAGGCTCTTAGCTAAAAATTTCTTAGTGGGAGATGTAATACAACACTACATGGATAACTTTGAAATATTCTAAAAAATATATAGCCTTTGTTCTGTTTTGAAATGCTCCAAGTGTTTGATGTTATGCATACTGCACTTGTGAAACAGAGTTGCCAGTCATTTTAAATTTAGATTAAATAGATAAATAACATGTTCCAGAAGTTTATGATGTACCAGACTGCAGTTCAAGGATAGTTATTTGAAGCAGCAGAGTAATTATTCCCAGCACTGACAAAGCTGACAACAAGGCTGATTCCTGAATGATAGCTGAACATAAAGACATTTGACTGTCATTTGAATAATTTGATCAAGCCATGAAAAACAGGAAACTAACAATTTAAAAGGAAGGGATAATTCCATATTACAAGTTGCAACTTGGGGATTTTCATTAGTCAGAATTGAGAAGAAAGAATATGGAGGTTTAGAAGGTTAATTATTATCAACACTCATTAAACAACCTAAAAGTAAGAGAAAAGAAAATTGCAAGACAAATCATTAATTTTATATTGAAAAAGTCCTTCCTGCAGATTCAATTCTATATCTGAATGCAAGTATAAATGTATTACAGATTGCTGAAATAAAATAATGTCCTTATTTTTAAAATGGACGTATTATGACATGTTCTCCAAAGTGAAAGGGAGTGTTGGAGGAATTGAAATTTTCTGTCCTCACTATCCAAAAAAGTAGCATGGAAAGTAAAGTAGTAAAGTGAGTTAAATTCAACTCCTGGTGACTATGGGAGCATAACCATGCAGCTTTCTAGCAACAACGCATAAATGGTATGCTAACACTTTCTTGAAGATCATCATTATCATCCAGAATAGTCTACAGACCTACGGTTTCCCGGGGTCTCCCATCTAAGTGTACAACCCTAGTCTGTATTTCAAGATCAGACTAGGTCAGAATTTCACCAGAATTCACTGTATTTTAAGCATTATTGTTATTATTATTTTTTAATAGAAGAATTGTTCCCTGAAATATTCTAGATAATTACATGACTTAAATCTCTATTTTTCACAAGTATAAATAATGTGGGTATTAATTCAGTGATGGGAAACCTATGCAGAAAAGAAGGCTTTCTCTGGTACAGATAATACAGGCTGTGGCTTAATGCAAAGTAGTGATTAGACACTTCCATAGACAAAGCAGGAAAAAGCAATCCTTTGGCTGCCAGGGGGCTATTTCTGACATTTAGGGCTGCAATCAACTCAGCAGCAATCCAATAGTATTGCTCAACTGAGAATACCTGAGACTTCAGAATATTTGATTTAGTATAAACCACATTAGTGGAACATCCCTCCTGTGTATTGCCACTAGAAGAGATGAACACTTAAGGCTACTCATTTAGTACAGCAGATGAACTGGAAGACCCTCTGCAAAGTTTCAGAGAAGAGTGGTCCTCTGACCTACTATATCCTGGTTCTTTATTTGCAAAACATGCACTTTGCCTCTGAGTTACAACCCTTCCTTGGAAAGTTCAGTCCTATGTAGCTGCTTTCTTCCATTCTCCATAGATTTTCTACTTGAACTTGAGGCACTGCCCTTTTCACCACTGTGGTTATGTATCAAGAACACACACACACACACACACATACACACACATACCATTGTTATCAAGATGGCCAGAGAACAGCATGACATGTTCTGTCTCAGAAGAAGTCAGACAGGGTAACTGCCTTACTCTTCAGACATTTCATTACAGATTGAGCAGATCACTTACAGACTCATTTCAGATTACCAGATTACTGGTTCTTGCTTGTTTCTGGCCACCAGTGTGTATCTTGTAGGAATAAGCCTTATGTTCTATCAGTAGTCTTATTAAATAAAAACTTTACAAATAAGTTGAATTTGTGCACAATCATTACCATATTATACAACATCTAATGCGAGTTGATATAGGGCCAGTTGATATAGGACCAGAAGTCCCATTTAGTTGTGGAAGTTCACTGAGTAGCTATGGACTAGTCACTTTCTGTCACTTTAATTTTCCTCACAGACTTGATACTGTAGAGATAAACTAGGGGATAGAACACTACGTATGCTGACTTGAGCTCCTATGGGAAAGAATCTAATTCTAATGAGTAATAAATAAATAAAAGGGTAAGCTAAAATAGCAAAGAATTCTTACTCAACCAGAAGTCAATCATTGATTTTTCTGTACAGGACCCTACCTTAGCCAGACGTTTGGCTGCCAGCCAAATACAATGTATGGCAGCACTGAGGTACATCCAAACTTAAAAATATTAGAAAGCTCCCTCCTTTGTTTATGAAGGGACCCAATGTCAGTCTCTTCCCTGAGCTCTTATATGGTTATTTCTCCTTTGGAGGTGGCCTCCAAGGGCAATTTAACCCAACAGAGATCTGAGATCATACAACATGCTATCAGGCCTAATCTTGCATTGATTGGGAATGTAAAAATTCACACTAGGAAGACAAATTCTGCATTGAAGGACATACTATTAGTGCTGCCATATCTAAGCTATAGAAATCTAGATGACCACTAGCTAACAGAAAGATTCAAAAAATCCTGAATCTAAGGTTGCCATGTAATGGTCATCGGGATTTTTTCCAGCTCAGGGCTGGAAGCACTGACAGTAATACTACGCTACTTTTTAATGGTCCTGTTCACTCTAAACATGAAGGCAACCTAGCTTTTGGCCAGCAGTTTATATTACCACCATTCTATTGTTATCTCTGATTTTCCACTAACTAGTATTAAGAACCAGTGTAAGAAATTCAATTTATTTTCCTAGGAATTCTCAGGACAGAGGCCTACTGTCAGGAGTAAGATTTTGATTCATGAGAACCAGGGTAGAGTGTTGAAACTGATATTGGAAACTGGATTTCCTGTTGCTACTACTGTAAATCCAACTGTGATCTCAATGAAAGGGCTTGCAGCAATCAAAGCAATCCCTAAAACATTACTTAAATTGACTATATTCTGTGTTTGAAATGTCATGTAAGTTCTCTGTAGGTTGCTGCTTTGTGTTGTTAACAGCCAAAGGGATGCATGGAGGATGTGAACGGCATGCTAAATGGAAAAGTTAAAACTGATTCAGTAATTCTGTGATTCTTGGTATGCTAAAGCTCAGGAGGGGATTTAATTCTTACACACAGAGCCACTCTTAATAATGCAGTTAGAAAGCAAAACAGGTACTGAAATTTCAGATTTCAATTTATATATCAGAATTTGATAAAACTGACATTCCAATCTGGAAGTCAAACTAAAGTGGTTAACATTTTTTAATATCACAAAGCAGCCCTCAAAACCACACTCACTCACTCACTCAACTATAGTGCATTAAAAGCTGGTTTTATGATCAATTGTTTTAGGGAAGGATTAAAAATCTACATTTTTTAAGTAGAGTGTAATTTTTTTAATGGATGTGCATTAGAGATAGGTTTTTGATCTACCAAGGAAACTATATTCAGAAGATTGTCATAGAAACTGTGTGCAGAAACTTGGGCTCACACCAAACCTTTCTTAAATTGGTATACACAGGTATACACCTTAACAGCTACAAATTAGCATATATTTTCTAGGAAAGTTAGGGTCCAAAGTTAATCCTCTTATAACTCATATATATTTTCTTAATAAGCAGAATTGTAATTTGACTAAAAGCGATCTGTAGTGATAAAAGGTGCCCCATACCCATGTCAGCTGCATTCACTACCAAACATATGAGGACCTCCCCCTGCCCTCCTACATATGAACTACTTAAAGTGCCCTTGAAAGTAAACATTCACAGCAAGCTGAATTGACTCTGAGTGGTGACAGGAAGAAGACTCAGTCAGAAACCTGTGTCCCAGTAAGCTAGGTTGTTTATATTAACTGACCATATCTCAAAGATACTGTAGTATGGCCAGCATGCTGACCTAGTAGGAATGGATAAATAATAATAATGTCACACCAATGAGTTGATCTAAAACATTCCAACATCATGCTGTAATTTACACTGTATCTGCCTTTTTCTGTGTCTTGTCTTTGCAATGTAGTAGGCCAAAAGTATATAAGCTCTGGCTCTGCTTTTGCTCCAGGCTATATACTGTATATACTGAATGCATGCAAATCAAATTATGGTGTATCTTCACAGTGATTTGGTTGCTTTAGGTGAAACAGGTTTTGGCCACAACAAATCATACAGCTGGAACTTTCACTAATTTTGTTGTTAATTTCCCCTATACTGTAAGCTAAGTAACTAGTATAAGAATTTTTTTTTTTAATAAATGGCTTGGAGAAGGATGGGAAAACACCAATAATTCTCCATCTTATTCTTCTTTGTTCACTGCAGCCTGAAATCAATTAGATAAATTGGAGCACTCGAAAGATGGACTACTCTGGTCTACAATAAGGTTTACCATATAGCAAATTATTTCATAAACCAGAAAAAGACTTTAAAAACTTAACAGTGCTGCAAAGAAGCACACAAAACATATCATGGAATTATGGTATTCTGCATTTTGATGCACTGAGATATGAAAAGAAAACTGTATCTGAATTAATGAGTATCTTCATTTTCCAAGCACAGATCTAAACAACAGGCTCTGAGCTATGACCATTTTTTTATTTCTATTTTTTCTTCTTACTTCTGGCAACTAATTTATTGTCTGAATATATTCTTATTCAAGACAGTTCAATACATTGGGTCATCCACCTTAGAATAATTAAAATATTACAGGTGACAATCGCTATTATTTTTTCATATTTTTTCTCTTTCAGGTTATCTGCCTTTGTATATCATATATCAAACATATGAATATGAAAATCCTTATTTATTTCATCTGACTCAGTGTGAATTACCCTTTCTTATCAAAATTCACACATAGCTTCCAATTATATAATCTATTGCAGCAGTACTGCATAAAACATTTTTCTCATATTCACTTAAATGTGAGGAACATAATAAGCAACTTTCTTGACAGGAATAAACATCCACCTGCTCTACCAAAACTAGTCTTTCCAAAACTACCCAAGAACATGCTTTCAAGCTGCCCACAATTTTGCCATCAAAAGCTATAGGTCTGCTACTTGCTTTTGCCAGATATATGTCTATAATACAGGATGGGGTTGTGTGGGCTTTGAAAATTATTCAAAAGACACACTTTGGATCTTGCATGATCCTCACACCTCTCTGCTATTGTTGAAAAAAATACCTAACTTTTTTTCATGCTTCTGCCTGAGTCTGAAAAAAGACAGCATTGCATTAATAGATACCTAAACATGTACTATGACAGTGATTTAATACATTAAACTTCATAGATTCATAGAACCTTTTAATCTAAACATACTCTTTCTGCTCTTTGTGTGCCTTCCTGCTTTTCTTCTTAATTTACTTCCTGGTTTGTAGAGAGATTTGGGAGACAGAGGTATGAGCCAGGTTGCATCATGGCAAGTAAAGAATTCACCTCTCTGAACATGGGACCTGCAGCTCCAGACTCTGATCCAATTTAAGATTCCCCAGTATTTTTAAGACTAACACTTGGTAGAGCAGCCATGAAGGCCTTGGAAATGATATTCAGGTGCCATGATATGTCTATACCTACAAAGTTCAGAGTCTTTCAGGTTTGATGATCCATTTCTTTGTTTTCCTGGCTATCCATGGTATTCTCAGGAGTCTTCTCCAACACCAAAGTTCAAAAGCATCAATAACTTTCCTATCTTAACAACCTCCAATACCATGGAAACAATGCACTCCAGGATAGAAAGTTTCCTGGGAGCTGTTGTCTTCTCATGGGTTGCTATTGCTCCCAGATAGACCAGCATTCTGAGTTGTTTAGGCTGTACAGTGCTCTGGATTTGATTCCCAAAAAGTGCTTCAGTCTGCAGGTTGGTGTCAACATAGCACCTGTTTGTAATTCTTTAAAGAAGTCATATCTTTATCGTGTAGCAACTCCAGCCACACAATCCCAGGAAAAGAATCAACTGCTTTAAAGAATTGAAGTCAGGTGGTGTATGTGTGATCCTGTATGTTCCAAAGCACCTTTTTGGGAATTAAATCCAAAGCATTTCATAACCCTACAGTTAATGTACATGCATTCTATATAAGTTGGGAGAGAAAGCTTTAAGCCTTTTACATGAAATTCTCTATTTGGTGTAATTCAATACTGGAAACAGTACTGATAGTTTTTGTGGTCTTGAACCAAGTGTCTTAGATTCTGCCCTGAACTTTCAGTTTGACTTCTTAGACTCTGACCTGGAATATACCTTCCTCACTAAAAATGATTTTTAGATAGCCTCTGAAAAATTGTCCAGCTTTCTGACTGCCTGTTGATGATCTGGGAGAGACTTCAGCCCATTGAACTATTTTTGTTTTTATACTTCCTTGTTCTTATTCTTCTATACTTTGAAAAGTAAAATTCTTAATTTTACTTTTCAAATACTTCCAGTGACTACTTAAACTGGAAAGGTCGAGTCTGAACTCTCATTGTTTCTTCCTCACTTAAGGGTGAAAGCATTCTAACCAATGGTTTTCAGGATAACAGTGATAATTCTAGGTCAGTGATCTATAAGTTGGTCTTCACTGAACCAGCTTGTTAACCAGACAAGTCAAGTATTTAGATGTTTATGGAAACTTCCTCTTTCAATAGCCCTTTCTATGTCATTAATTATCAAATGCTAACTATGCAGTCCTTCCACCTTCATCTCCAACTATTTCTGCTAGAAGGAAGGCCATTTGTTTAAATAGCATGTTTACATGCAAAGCACTGTGGTGGCCACTGGACCACTTATTGTGGATTTCTAGATGAGCTTTGTCTTTCACATGCCACAGGAACACAAAAAGCAGTATTCTTTATCACAGTAGTTAACCAGATGCCTGTGAAAAGCTGTAAAGCAGAACATAGCAATTGGCTTTTCCTGCTGTTTGTTCTGCTGCAGCTAGTAATTCAGATGCAGGTTCCAAAATCCAGGAGAGAATCTGAAAAACAGTAAGAAACAAGTATTTTATCCCTCTCTCCCCCCTCCCTCCCTCTCTCTCTCTCCCTGTCTTTGTCTCTCTCCTTTAAATCATCTGTACATTTTTGCTTTATGTTGTATTTTAAAGCAATCCTATCTGAGATATTTGTAGATCTTGTTGAGATGCATTTTGTTCAAGCCTTGGTTGTTTTTAATAGATAGGTTCATTATGTGGATTTTGACGTGATATATCAAATTTTGGCAGTTTGTGGATTTTGGAACTTTTTGTGTTTTATTATACGTTATCCTAAGGCAAGTAATCTTAGAAATATTGTTGTGGATGTTCTTAAAAATTATATGCATTTCATATACATAAAGCAGGCAATACATATACCTTGTGTGTCTATTTATTTAGATTTCTTTCAGTTCATTACTTTATTTTTTTTTTTTTAATTTAAAAGAGAAACACTTAAAATTATGGAGAGAAAGAATTCTTTTCAGTGGCAGGTCATTTTCATCAATACTACAATGAGATAATCCTTAACTTGATTATAACCTTTACAATTTTATTTTTTTTTTTAGAAACCAAGGAAAATAGGAAAACAAATAAATTCAACTTTGAAATATTAAACTCCTCAGACACTAAAATATGTTCTGTCACTACAGAAATGTATCTCCAAGTATCATTTCATTAGACTACAAGTCTCTTATTCTTCCTAAAGATGTTGTAGTAGTAGGAATAACAATTAGAGAAAATGTTGCATATAGAAATAGCACATAGACAACTGATATTTTAATGGCCTGTTTCAAAACATACTGAACATATTTGCTTAGCTCTTAAGATCCATTTACCTGCAGGAAAACAGTTAACCCTGCTGTCATCAAAATTAAGTTGTGCTTGGCTATATAATCCACTAAGTAATATCTCAACTTATACAAGTAGCCACTTCAGTCAACAACAAAAAAAGCAACTGATCTGATTTTTTTTTCTTTTCTGATTTATAATTAATTATTTTAATTATAATTTTTGTCTTTTTGTAATTCTACCTCTAGCTGGGTTTATGTAATTTTATAAGTCACATTTTTCCTCTATTCTCTTTGGGAAATCTAAACAATTTATTTAGTACTGTTCTACCTGTTTAGCATGATAACCCCTGATGGGCAAAATAATTATGCACTTTCAAAGTTATCTATAGATACTTTGACCATGAGTGAGGATATAACTTTCTAGTCTTTATGGATAATTTCTTTGCCACTCCAGAAATTCTGATACATAGCTCTGTTGCTGAAGTATGAGTCTCATATCACACAAATTTTATTTTCATTTTGTTTGAAATGAAGCCAGAGGGATATCATTAAATTTGGGAAAAGAAACAAGTAGTGGGAGAGCATCACATCACCCTGAAAAACATTGGTTCATGGTATTGATTTCCAGAACTGGCTCACATAATCTACTAATTAAACACAGAGAGATCTTACTTGCTTGGCCCAATGTTATGACATTTGTCCTCACATACCCATCCTTGTGTTGGTTGTCCCAAAACAAAACCTACTCTCTGGTACACTTAAGAAACTAAATCCTGCATCCAATATCATGCTTCAAAGTAATCCTTGGATTCCACTGGGACTGAAGAATATATATTGTTCTGCTCAAGGTTTTTGTACAACTAGCAACTACTGGACAAACTATTTTTAAGCTTTGTTAGGCTTGGAATCTAAAAGAAGCAAAAACATCTGGGATTTCTCATTCAGTGGAGCCAAAGAGGCTTTGATCCACCACATACCCCATTCTTGTTCCCTTTTCTGTTTCTGCAAACCATCCCTGTCCTATCTCCCTGTCTTCCTGATTTTCCACTTCTATCAAGGCTTTGTACCAGATACAGTGATTAAGCTCTGTCCCCCTCCTGCAAAGCCTAGCAGGCTTAGAAACTTCAGTTAAATATATTTACTGCAGAGAATTAGGAAGCCAATAGAAAAGAATATATCTAGTTCGATATATCAAGATGGACTGTGGAGTTCTTAATGCTCTCTGAGCTTGGTTGTTTGCTTGCAGACAGTTCATTATCCAACTAGGTAACATCATCAGTGCTGGTGAGTGTGGGTTTTGCTGCCTGTTTATATATAGTGTTTTGCCCTGGCAGTTTTGGCGGGGTATGGTTTCCTTCTTGATGATTCCTTCATTATTGCTTTATTAGGAAGTTTTATTTGCTTCTTTCTGCTTCCTCCATTTTTCATACTGAGCTTTTTCTTTTCACCCCCTTCAGATTGTCCTTTTCTTCTGCCTATGCCTACCCATTATTCTCCTCCTTGGTCCTATTCCCTTTGCTGCCCACCTGACCATTCTCTAGTAGGTAGAGAATAGGTACCTACTCTCCTCAATGCCGTTGCCACACCAATATTCCATCCTAGGATCCAACCTTTCCTATCTCTTTCTGACTTCCAACCCAGGATCCACCTTTCCACCAACAGTAAGTCCACAAAGAATTTCCAGGGCAGTCAATCAGACTGAAAAGTAAAAGCCAACAACCAACCAGGAAAAGGAAGCAATAGCATTTGCTACCATTTCTGTCTTGTGGCCAAGAAAGTAACATGAATATAACCCATGTACTCAAGCCAGGGGAGACCAACATCCCATATATTGTGCTCACTAACTACTTAGGCTCCTTGCTCCACAGGTTTGCCTTCAATTTTCATCCTCTGCCAGGTAAAAATAACACTGTCACTGGGTTGCTGAGTTCCTGCTTAATCTATTTGTTCCCACTTGGTTTATAAAAAATGAAATAAGCTAGTAGGCATCAACTCTCCTTTAGTACTCATGGAGTTTGTTAGCTATGGGATGCAGAAAAAAACCTAGCAGCATCACAGTGTCTTTTCAAAAATGGCAGAAAGGAAAGCAGCAGTCTTCAGGATTCCAGGCAGGCTATATAGCGCCTAGTACTACCTCTCCAACATCTGCTGCCTTGCTGCCTGTGCCATTTTTCAGCATCAACAGCTGCCCTACCCCGTGGTAGGGTCAGCCCTGGTTTCTAACAAGCTTAGTCTTTGCAATTATTTTATTTAAGGCAAATTAATTAAATCTTTGGGGTCCTGCAAAAGAGCAAATCTGTTAATGTTGGAAGAGAGACTTTTTCTCTGGCAGAAGTAATTGCAGAGGGACTTTGGGGCATCAGAGATTTTTACCATTTCTCCATGGTAGTCTCTTACTACACTGAGTTTGTGTGATATCTTCATGAGGCCATCAGTATCAAAGAATGTGTGGACTCAGACTTCATGAGAGTGTTTTCTTCCCTGAGGTTACATATCACCATCTCCAGCTTTGATTTAATAGCATAATTCTGCTGTTCAATATTCCTGCTTAATCTACCCACTTTTGGGATGGGGTGGGGGGGTCTTGTATCTGCAGGGAAGAAATTGGAAGTTATTTGTCAGCTTGAACTATCCCAGCCTTTTTGTGTTCATAAAACATAAAACATGTTCCCATCCCTTGAATCTTGAGTAAGATCAGTCTATTAGAGTAAAATGCAAGCTATTTCTCAAGCAACCTGAGCTCAAGCATTTGCAGTGACATATCAGGCCATTATGTCACTGTAACCTTATGCTTTTTGCCTATCTTTTCTTTTTTTCCACTTATGTATTGAGGCAAACAACTGATCTGATCCCAATTCAAGTGATTAATCAATGGCACACTGTAATCTTAGTGCATACAGTGGGCTTCCTCCAGTTGGCCCCAAAGCTCTGGTTTGTTACAGATGTGTCTGAAGTCCTAGATATTCTGCATATTAAATTGCAGATTGTTCAATTAAACCAACATCACATAGAAAAGGGGATAATGATGTGATCCATTACTCTCAGGGAAGATGAAAGGTATAGTTAGTATATGCCAAGAGGAAGCAATTCTAGCATGTTTGCCAAAGTAAGAGACCCAATTTGCTGTATGGTGTCTGGCAATGTTAAACTGAGACTGGAAAGACTCAGGTTCAAATTCACATATGACTATGCAGCTTCTTTGATGGCATGAAGGTATTCAATGCCTCTGTTCATTCATCGTTGTAAGTCAAAATATGATGTGAGACCTCTGCTGGTATGGCTTAGATTTAGAACTTCTTACAACCCTAACTTTAAGACATGGCTTGCTTAATCATGAGTTATCAAAGAGATTACATTAACTTTTGTTGTTGTTCAGTCATTAAGTCGTGTCCAACTCTTTGTGACCACATGAACCATATTGCGCCAGGCCTTCCTGTCCTTAACTGGATTCACTCAAATAGGGACAAGTGTTGGCTTCATACAGTATGCCTAGCTGAAGATAAACAGACCACACAGTGGCTTAGAACAATGTGTGAACACTCCCATTTGTAGTTTATGACCTATGTCATGTTAAACCAACAGTGCACTGGATTAATTCAACCTTTATTGCATAGTTCAACCTACTTCTCAAACATATGAGATGGAGTATGCCCTTCCTATATCCATGTATGTAAACCTGATTGGCAAACAAAGAAGCAAAGAAATATATGCATGTATGCGTGGTTGAGAAATTCAGTATTAGAGAGTAGTAATGGTAACTTCTTTTGCTATCTCAATCTTTCCTCCTCTTCTAAAGCCCTATTAAAATACCAGGCTCCTCTCCAAACCCCAGCTTAGCTAAGACATAGTCATTCTTACTGCCATTTTGAAATTGGAGCTGAGGTTAGAATAGTTGGAGAAATATGCTGTCTACTGTAGACTAAGATGTTGAAAAAAGAAGACAAAGGCCACAGCAAACCACTTTTATATGTTTTCCAAGAAAAGAAGATGTTGTGGGCCATCCAGAATCATGTACTAAGTTCAATCAATCAATCAAATAAAAGATATATGCATGACATCATCAGGAATCCAGGACAACTTTAGCTTTATGAGAGATCTGGGGAAAACTGGGAACAATTCAGCTGACAGATTTTCTCATAAAGAGCAATTCAGCCCAGGAAATAGAGAGAGCTGTGGAAAAGTGTATTTTTAGGAGACACTGCCTTAATTAACTTACTAGAAAGGAGGCTGGTAAATTCTTGTTACAGTTTCCAAGATTCTGTATTTACCCCAAATATCCCAAAACATTAAGGATACTTTACTAAAATCAAGGTTGTTTTTTGCTTCCAAGGTCCTGCCAGCTACATGGAGCCTGGTAGTCTTAACATATAAACTACAGTAGCTGAAACGTTAGCAGTTGTTGGGTATGTGGAATGGTGAAACAACTGGTCTTATTATAAAGGATATAATGAGAGTGGAATCATTATTTGGGCAAAAATAAATGACTGTTAAAGCTTAATAAATAACTTGAATAATGCAGCAGCACAGAGCATCAAAGAATTAGGCAGATCATACTGGAAACTTGGAGGTAGGAGCCAACACTGAATTATTTCTCATCTCTCTTTTTCTTTCTCTCTAAGAATAAAAATCAATTACCATTTTAAAGTTCTTCATATCATCCTCTAAACTGCTTATTGGATAAAGTGTACATTGAAATGGTTCCTACTCCATTTATCACTTAAGTACAACTAGAAAAGCACTATAGAGATTTGAGAGTGGTCAAGCACAGCAATTACCAAGTGATCCAATCATTTAAGAGCTCTTTCAAGAGGAGGTATGGATTTGTAGTGCAAAGTCACTGTTGTTTCTTCACAATTTTTCATAAAAATTAATAAGCCACAGAACTGTGGAGTAATGAACATTTGCTTGGAGTCTTCCTGTCTGACAGTCCAGTACCAGCTTCTTTACCTTGCTGCAGATTCACAGTTTATTTGGACAGCAATTGGATTTCCTTTCTGGTATTTCTTACCAAAGCGAGTTTTATTTCTTACATACTACAAAAAAAAAAAACAGATTCACCAGCAGCATTTAATGTTTAAATTGTGCACATGAGATTAAAAACTTATTCCACTATGTGAAAATAGGAAGACACATGACTATGTCTCTTTCCTGTGACCATATCCTCTGGCTCAGGTTCCTACCTTACCAGGAGCTATTTCAGTATTTCTCAGGTTGAGTACCCTCCATACATGTGAACCAACTTTTAGAATTCTCAAGCCAGCATGGCTATTGCTGAGAATTCAACAATGAAGTCCACACATCTGGAGGACACCATCATTGGGAAAGATAGAGTTACTCCATAACTCAAGGGTCATGAATGTTAAAAGCAAAACAAGCAAACAAATACACTTGTTAGTCCATCTGGGGAACAAAAATATTTGTGTAAATACTTTTTATTAGGACTAGCCAAAACTACACCAAAGAATGTGCATATTTCTGAATTCTCCAGAATGCTAAAACACACACACACACACACACACACACAAACACACACATTCAGCTTAGTAAAGGGGAGCTGCCCCCTGAAGATTACAGAGAGCTCTCTGCTTCCATTTTCCCCCCAAGGTCTTGGCAGTAAACTTGGTCATCTCAATCAACCTCTTTGCGATGGTTCTCTTCCAAAATGATGGTTTTGATAATAGTATAGGTCTCCATTGATCTCGAACACATCTACATTAGATCAGGGTTTTGCAAATCAATAATTTATGCATGTAAAAAGTTGACTAGCTGCTGAGTGATAATCATCATGGAACATAATGGAAAAGAAAATGCTTTTACAGCATGACTCAATGAAAATTTGCTGAATTCTGTGTCCTGTTCAATTGGGCTCATTCTTGTTAAGTGCACATAGGATGGAACCCTTCAGTGCATTAAGAACTTTATAGGGAAGAACTGAATTATGAAAGACAATGGGAGATAAATGCAGATGCTGAGATACAGCTTCTCACTATTAACTACTGTTCACTGACCCCTTCACAAATACCTTGGCATTTCTGCTGATCTGCAAGAATGTTTTTCAAAATCATGGATCTTATGACAATTATGCTACAATATTAATGATGCATTTCCATAATTCTGTGGACATTCTACATTCCTTGCTGTGCTTAAGTAATAATTTAAAATGCTGGTTCTTAGATGTGACTTTGTGTTAAATGTTATTTTGTGGACCATTGTTCAAGTTAGAATCTGTCTTGCTGTCTTTCATTTCCTTTTTCTGGGGGATGATGATGATGATGATGATGATGATTTTGCACTGCTAAATTCTAAATAAAAACTAGGGATGACTGAATAGCTTGATTGATTGCCTGTGAAAAGAAACATCTGCCCCTTTGAGGAGTTGCTTCAAACAATGAAACACCTCAAAAGGAGTTAAAATGTTTTATCCACTGCTTAAATACACCAATTTTGTTTATACTGTTTGGGGATGAGGGACAAAATTGAAGAATGTGTACTGAAAACCACTTGTCTACAGATAATACTGTAGGTGACTTTTAACCCCTACCATACAATGTTGCTCTTGATGATGTTTATTTCAATCTATATTAGGGACTAATGAAGAAATCAGTTTCTACAGAATTGAGAAAAAAATTTAGTATCTGCAAAATCAGAGCATGCAGCTGAAAGCCATTTCTATTCATTGTGAGGGTGGGGCAGATGAATGAAGTTGCTCAATCACCTTAGTCAGCAAAGCAGGAAATGCCTCCCTTGTTGCTTAGCATCAATGGAATGTGTTGACCCCAAAAAGGAGACCTTTTATGTAGATGTTTATGCTTGAGATGACCTATGCTTCTTGCCTAATTCTGCCTACAGAAATCCAACAGATTTCTGTAGGTAGAAGGGTGTCAAATTTCACCCTGGTCAAATTTCACCCTAAGACCCACTTGATTTTTCATAAAATTTCTAACCAAAACTTAGTTCTTAGGCAATGTAAGTCAAAATATTTTGAAGGAAAGAATAAATATAATGTTCTAAATAAGAAGATGAAGGCCTTTAAAGGGGGATTAAAGACATTTTAATTTGATTGGTGGATTAATGTGGAGACAGATTGTTACCCTACTCTTATTAAAATCGGTAACTTTCAAGTTAGTATTACATTTGTATTGATTATGTATGTATGCACACTTTGCACTATAATAGGACAATAATTATTTGGTATTATTGTTACATTTGATTTCTTTTAGTTCCCAATATTGGTTTTATTGGTTAGTTATTTTTATATTTAGGTAAGTACTGTGTTTTTCTTTTAATATATACCAAACCTTGCTAAAACAACAACAATAAAAAAGACTGGGTAAGTTCTAGAAGGTATTTTGTGGATTTATTGCTGCCCATCTCAAATACATGACTCTGGGTGCCAATTGTTAAAATTCTTAGATTTTGTAATACTTTTTTACCTATGCTCTGGTTGAATATTTGTTCAAAAATATTTCTCGCAGGCGATGTCAGGAGATATCCATTTAGGCGTGGTATATTTCTTTAACGGGAATGGTCATCCAGAAAAAAAACATATAATTGATTCCTAACTGCATTACACGCCTGCAAGAGCGCAATGCAATCTAATTGATCTAACTGCAAATGGACAGGATAACGTGCTGCAATCAAATTGTGGTTAGAAAACTAAAACTATATACATGGTGTAGCTATCATCTGATGATGTACTTAAAGTATCTAAATTAGCCTTCCATTATTAATGGAAGATATACAATATGCAAAAGATTAAAACAAGGGACCAAAAAAAAAAAAAAAAGAAACATATACAGGTAATAAGAATTAATGTATTCTTGACCATTAACATTGCTCTGTAATGGATTTTAAATTGAGTTACTCCTGAATTTTGGCAATTATTCGGTAATACAGCTTGCCCCCAATAAAATCCAAAGGAAAAATAATCCACATAAGAATCCTGCATGAGCTATTTTATTTTTTAATATTCTTTAAAAATAAATTCCTTCCTTCAAAGTTAAGATTGCTTAAAATGTCCACAAACCTAAGGGGCAAAACTTTAATGTGTATATCTTGTTCTGCTAGACTGTGTTGCATTCTCAACCAATTCATGCAGTTTGTGAAAGATGTGAAAATAATTGCTCTAGAAGGGGAATCAAGCATTAAGCAAGAATTCCCACCCTGGGTTGTTCTTGGATGTTTTGTTCTTGCTGGCTTTAGTTTCTTCCTTAGTAACTTTTGTTGTTATTATTTTGCACTGTGCTTTTTTTTTTTAAATTTTACTATACTTTGGGCTGGGGGTATTTTAACTATTACTGTAAAAAGAGAATATAAGTGACTCAGACACATGCTGGAGTAGAATGGCATATAAGTCCCAGTAAGTAAATAAGTAAATAATTAAATACTTCCAGTGAGAAGAGCTCCAATATTATACAAGGAAGCAGGTTAGGAAAAACATACAGAACACAGCCATAGGAGGCATCTGTAATGTGTTGTGCTATGTGTGTTGTGCTTGTATGTGTCTACTAGGAAGCATGGGGCAGGCTGCACTGATGATGTTACCTACTTGGGTAATGAAAGGTCCCAGCCAAACCCAGAAAGCACCAAGAATTTGTATGCCAGTCAAGATGGAGCCTGCATTCGTATGTTCCCCACTAATGAATAATAAGGCCAACAGCAGAAGAACCACACTATGCCCACACTATACAAAACATCCTTAGCAGAACAAACAAACAATATGTAATACATTTATTTGGGACATATGGCTCATCACTTCCCCAATTTAAACAGACTGGCTTTTTTGATAGGTCTATCAGTCTTTTGAAAGACCACTATACATGCATATAAATACAGGCTACTCATCTTTCAGGTCTATTGGTGCACATAAGGAGCTTTTCCAAAGCACCAGATAGGCATTAAGTGGGTAGATGTCTGCACAAGCCAGTGATCTGATCTTTCTTCCAGTATAAGTCCAAATAGTGATAGAAAGCAGTGTCCTGTGATTTGGTGGCGGTCATGCCCACAGTAGACTTAAGTGGTAATAGGAACTTAGCAGATCCTAGGTTCTAACCTTGCCATCACCAGCAAGGCACTCTAGATTGTCCACACCACAATTTTTTTTGTTGGGAGAAAAATGAAAACATCACTCTAACAGTGGAAAAACAACTTTAATCTTGAACAAAGTGGGCTGGAGATAAGATGGAGGTGATGCCATAAGGACATGTTCCTTAAAACAATTATTGAGGTGCTTTTGTGCCACAGTAAACAGAGCATGAGCACGGGCCTTGAAATGATAGAAGAAACAAAAGCTATCAGTGCCTGGCAGGAGAGGCATGCTCCAGGTCCCATTTGCTAGGAGTGACACCTGACAGGGGCCAGGAGGAGAACCTTATCTCTGTGGCTGCATCAACACCCCCCAACTCCCACTGAAGATCAAACTATCCCTGACCCTATTTGCTTTCTGTAAGGCCTTAAAGACGTGCTTTTGCCATTAGTGTGAGGACCTGGATATAATAGAACCTGTGTTGATTACTGTTGGTGGGTGTTAGGCTACCTCAGATGAATTTTATCTTGGAACTTGGCCCTTCAATAAACTTGAGGGAAGGTAGTTGTATCTGGATTGTAACCATGGGCTTCCTAAGAACTCTCTTGGAGCATGTCTCTAGCAAAATAGCTGATATAGTGACAGCCTTTGAGAGAATCTGACATTGCCAGCAACTTTTATCTAGGAAAACTAAATAAAAATATACCACCCATTCCTTTCCTTTCTCTCTGCTATTTCCCTATTCCTTTTTTTTTTCTTATTTGTGACAGTTCTGAGAATGATTTCAAACTTAAAACATATCATTTAGCACTTCTAAAGGCCTATGATAAGGATTAGCAGACTTCTCTAACGAAGGGAAAGTGAACAGCAAGTAATAGGGAACACAGTGCAAACACAAAAATATTTTTAATTGAATCTTTTAAAAAAACTTATTTAGAAAATCTACTGCTTCAAAAATTGCTAGCTTGGTGGATGGATGCAGATACCCCTTGGAAATTTGTACTGAACAGTTATTAATTTGCTATAGATTTCATTCCCCTTTGTTATATCTTCTTTTGCAGACATAAGGGCTACTACACAATGTGTCACCCAACAAGCTGGCTAAAAATATTGTAGCTTGGGAAGCTTGATATAATATCACAGAACTGAAAGGGAACATTTAAGCTAGAAAGTTCAAGCCCCAAGCATTTGGGCCATATGGTTAGGTAGCTCTGCTGGTTAATTCTGTTACGTTATTCTTTATGAGTTGGACTGTGTTTATGGCCTTGGGTATTTCGGTTTCTTGTGGTTTTAAGCTCTGTATGCCACTCAGTCACTTTTAGGAGATGGACAGGCTTGCAAATGTTTTAAATAAATATATAAATAAACCCTACACTGTATGCAAGAACCTAAATTAAAATATCCATGACAGATATCTACCTAGCCTATATTGGCACATGTCTTGTGAAGGGGTGCTCACAGTCTCATAATATTGGATCCTACCAGTGGACTGGCCTGAGACCAACTTTTCCCTAATGATCAAGGGCTTTTGCAGTCCCAAGCAAGCTGTAAAAATCTGATGTTTGTGGAACTTCTGTAATACCTCTATGGTTGATCCTGGTTTTTACTTGAATCCAGCATTACCACAAAGCATAGGAACTGTAGAGGGGAGTGGAGAATGGAAGGAAGGACATAGTCACCCAGGAGGCAAGGTCAACCTCTAAAAAAAGTTCTTTCCCCCTGTATAAGTGTATTTTTCATGATTTTGAGTATAGTAAGAATGAAAAGAAGAATATAAATTGGATTGATAATTAGATAAAGGCAGGATAATTCAGGTCTGTTAAAGAAAGTATTTGTTAAACTATAACATTTGCTATCATATGCCTGTGCATGCTGGCTCAGTGGCTTGTCTGAGGATTTTCAATGAGACACTTGGCAGGCAAGTCTTTTGGTCTGAGGCCCAAGGTCAGAAAGCTGCTTCAGAGAGCAGGACGGAGAAGAATGCTGGAAAGCCCATTCAATACACTCAGAAAAAAATCCAATCCACTCCCTTTCCCAGTCCACCCATGAAATAGCCTCTTCATCCTGCCTAATGGAAGGGCTAGCCTTGTATATACTATAGTTTACACATCAATATTCATTATAGTTTACAATTCAATATAGAAGCCAGTGAGAAAATAACTATACTCCATAAAGCATGAATGAGCTTGCATTCTGCTCCTTTCTGTTTCTGTGTATCCATATTTCTTTTATTATTTTTTATTATTCTATCTGCCCAATTGCCTCTTCTCTTATCTGTCTGTTTCCATCAATCAATAGTGAGATTATCTTCCTACCTAAAGACTTTATTTTTTAATCTTCTGTGGTTACTCACAGTTTGAAACACAGTTTAGAGTAATCTTGACTTAACAGCTTCTTCAAGGCTGTCCAGGTTTTCACCTTAGACACTCTTAGATACATCTGAGGCAATGTGTTTTACCTGAGTGCTCAGCCAGATCTGTGGCACTAACTTGATTGTATCAGTAAGATAAAAAGGTTATGTATGTGTGAGAGAGCTTCAAATAATTTATTTTACTGTAACATTCTAGATAGTTCACTACAAAGTTTTATTGAGCTAAGTGCACTTTCATGGGCCAAAGTTAGTCTGTGTCGTATCTGTTTGAAGCAAACTACCAGTGTTGCACTTGTGATTTTAAAGCATTGAAGTGAGTTTTTGCTTTTGTTGAAATATTTCCAAAAAGATTAAAATATTTCTATTTTTAAAACAGGATGAATTGGGAGAATGGCAAAAAGGAGGGGAAAAAATGGTTGCAGAGTGCTGTATAACATGAAATTCGATTTCCCACAGAAAGTGATCTTCTGGAGCACTAGAAAGAATGCTTGTATGGCAAATATGGGAAGATCATTGGGCAATATTAAATGAGGAAAGAAATATTGTACTTCCATTAATGTATACTTTTAGAGTATTTTCTGTCCAAAATAATACTTTTGATGACACAATATGGCTCTTTATGTCATTAGGAATACTGTTGATTAACCTTTGCCTTCTAATGTTTTAGAGTACTTTAATTTAAGATTATGTATCAAATTCTGCTGAATTTCAAAACTCAATATAATCAGTCCACTGTGACCAGTGATGAGCTACCATTAAACAAAGTCACAGAAGCATTTGCATGTCTCTGGAGTGCTGCAGAAAGGTAGGTCCTAAAGCTGAAGCAACTCATTAACTAGCTAATTAAATAATTGATACTTGTAGATTTAATTTATTTGCAGAATTCCAGTGTGATGAAGAAAGGAGAGAAATAGAGTTGAGTGACTAGCAGGTTTGTTGTATAATTATTTGGATTTTTTCCAGCGGGAAATCTGTAGCCACAATGTTTTGGGAGATGGATCCAAACATCTTCTACTATCACCCCAAACACAGTTAATTATCTCAACCCAAATTTAAAGGAGATCAGTTTCCCAAGTGCTCAATGTTTCTGTGAAATTCAGCAGGTTTCATCCCCATATACAAATCTACTGTGCTTACAGAATGTCTTCAGTGCTATTAAGATATAAGAAAATGAATAAATAGTAATTTATTTTTTATTAAGCTTTGAAATTGTGAATATCACTTTTGAATTGTGAGTTGAAATGAACAGACTCTGATTTAGTTGAGTCAACATGCACTGTTACCAAAAGTCTATATCTAAGCCCATCTTATTTCATAATCAAAGCACTTCTGTGGATTGTTTGATTTAATTTATACCTTGCCTTTTTGCCCATACAACACAAGAACCATATAAAGTGACTTTGCTGATGAAAACTGTGTTGGTGAATCAAGGCTGGAAGATCATGTCTTGCCTATAACCATCTGCTAAGTTCATAGTAGGAGTACAGGAGAGGAAAGGGAAGCCGCATCATTCAACTTCTGCAGGAAATCTAGATTAGAGTATTCCCAATAGAAATGCATTTAAAGTGGGAATTTCCTTGTTTGTAGCACAAGCTTTTCAGTGAAGAATAGACCAAGAGAAGAGAGGGTGGCTAGGTACTATAACTAATGATAGAAAAATAAGAAGCAATTCCTGACAGACAATCCTACTGAAATGATAGCCATTCCATCAATAGCATACGAATGACCAAGCAGCAACAAAGCATGACCTTCTTGTTATGATAGCAAGTCTTACTTTCCTTTATCTGGACAGAATACTGTAAAATTCAGATTCAGGACAAAACTGAAGTCAACCAGAAAACTTTTATCATTGCTTCATCCAGACCCTTTCCTTGTGTATGTTGCTTCTATACTTTTATGCTGTGTGACTTTCAACAGTTAGATCCATTTTTCATCTTGCTTTAGCTTTTCATCAGTCAAACTGGACTGGATTTTATCGAGTGACAGAGAAGGGGCTTGTTCTTGAACTTCGTAATGTCTTATTTAATGCATAATTTGAGTTTTGTTTAATATGGAAACATGGCCAAAATTAAGTTTTCTATTCATTACAGACTTCTTCAAAAACAGCTAATAAGATTATTTTTTTTTAATGTCAAACCAGAAACTGACCTAAAAATATAATTAGATCTTCACTAAAAAACAACACTTGACTTTTGTTTATGGTGTAAGATTAATGATGCTTCTGTTTTGTCATCAAGGAACAATAGAAGATAAAGTAGCTTGGTATTTTCATCTCTATCTTCTCTTTATGATACAATTCTGTGTCGATAGCTACTTGGTAGCTCATTTTAAAGCATCCAGAAATGGTTGCATTAAAAAAACAATTAAATTCTTCCTAGAGCTTAATGAAATATTGTTCTGGTTATCATTTCTGCAATAGATCAAGAAAATCCTATTCTTAAAAGTTATATGCAAAAGCTTAAATTTATGTCTTCATAAACAGATGAAAGCTTTAAAGCTTCTGATTTGTTTAGGTATTGGAATTGATAACCTGATTTGTCAGATACTAAGTTACATGAAATGCATAGAAATTACTAGACTAGAGTATTTCTGAAGGTGCCCACTTAAGTCCCAGAAACCCTTGATTCATTCTGATAGGAATCTGTATAATTTAAAATACAATTAAATCATAAACACATAAATACATAAATCATAATTCTTGTGATATCTCTCACAGTGTAGATGAAATTACTGTCCAAATTATTAAAATTGAATTTCCACATATGGCCATTCCTGGAGTCCCAGCAAACGCTGAAGTAACTTTTCTTTCTCGTCCAAAATTGTATGGCTGAGAATCACATGTGTTGTTACTCCAATATTGTCTATAATATCTCTGAATTTAGAAATTATCTTGACAAAGTTTTGTTTTATTATGAAATACTTCTGTAAATAATGTGTAGTCAGGAATGTAGAGAAGATGGGTTTTCTTTGTTGTGGGAATGAGGGGGAAAGTTGGTTTCTTCTTGACTTATCAGTAGGATTTGATACCAATGACAATGATATCCTGCTGGATCTGTTAACTGGACATATCAGTCAGGCAATATAATGTTTCACTTCTGTGAGAGACTGGGAAGCAGATGGGGGAGGAGGAGGAGAGTAGCCCAGTCCAGATGTGGGGCCATGGAAGGAATATTTCAAAGGGACTCCTTCTTAACTTGCATGCTACAAGCTTGCCTGGGAATTTTATTTTACACTTTTCAAGGATATGCTTTTATTCCTAAGTAGCATTAAACATGTCTTTCTGAAATCTGTGTGATTCTTGATCCTTAGGTTCCCCTGTTACATGGCATCTTGCAAATTCCTATTTACAGTGACATTTCTAGAAGTCTCCATCTTTTTCTCCACCTTTATCTGTATCTACATGAAAAGTCTTGGGTAAAAAGTTATCTGTACACTGATAAATATCCAGTTTACTCATCTGAACCAGGGAGGCAATGGAATTCCTGCTGCATGACTCTGGTAACAAGCTAGACAAAGATCAATAGATTGAAACTGAATCCAGAAATGATGGAAGTATTAAGGACAGAAAGCTGTATGACCAAGAAATGGGTGAACCACTTACTTTAGTTGAAATTGCACTCCCTTGAAAGATCAGGTTTGCAGATTAAGGATGTGCTTTGATTCATTTTTAAAACTGGAGGTTCATATAGTTTTGATAGTGTTGAGTTTTGAGTATCGCTTTGAACTGGTTCTGTTCTTGCAATGAATTATGTGCAGAATTGCCCTGATAGTAAGTAGTCAGCTTTAGTGATGCAGAATTAAGCTGCCAGATATAAATGTAAATTAAAGTGTTGGCACTTAACCTTAACATTTTAGACCCAAACACCTGGGGAAAAAATGACTTTTTCTATTACCAGTTTGTTCAGGCCTTGAGATCTTCCACACAAGTGGTAATTACTTTTCTTACTAGAGGTATATAAATATCTATCAAGGAGAGGCCTTCTTATGATGGCATTATAACTTTGAACATCCCTTCAGAAGAAGTATATCTAAACTCCTATTATTGTTTTTCGGTGCCATGTTAAGGCTTTTTTTTTTTTTAGCTACTCTGTTTTAAATGATAATGTCTTTCCTTTATATTCTTTCTTATTTCATCTGTCTGTTGGTCATTTTCGCTGTTATTCATATTTCATTGTACCATTGTAGTCTGGCATTATTTTATTTGCTAGTTATCTCAATAGCCATCTGGATGAAAGGCAATTTAGAAATGTATTAAATAAAATGATGTATATTTTGTTAAACTAGATCCAAAGACTCGTTCATGTATTTCTTTCTAAAGGAAGAGGAAAGAAATGTTGCAACCAAGCTTCATCTCTGCTCAACATCCTGAAGCAGATCAGCCTACAGCATGGATTTGACTGGGTTATTTGAATGTTGTGTACTGAGATCCTTCTGGTGGAATTAGCCCATTACACTTACTGAAGTCCATACAGCTTAATTTGCCAAAAGAATAGATGGATAAGGATCGTAGATTCCTTGCTCACCTAATGTCTCCTGTTTCACTGTTTGTTTGTTTGTTTTTTAATCTCAAGGATTGCATTCCCTTTTGGCAAGGGTCTTGGAATAGTTTCATGTTCAGCTTAACTGGCAATCCCTAGGGAAACCTCAAGGATGTTAAGGATTGGAGTTTGGAGTTCAGCATCATCAGTATGCTGATGACACCCAATTATAACTTTTCACTTCAGGCAGCCAAGTAAGGCTGTCAAAGTTCTGTCCCAGTGCCTGGAGGCTATATGGGTTTGGATGGGGAGAAACCGTCTCTGACTCAATCCTACCAAGTGGCTATGGGTGTCTGGACGTCCCAGATCTTGGGATATTCTAACTTTGATCTTGGATGGGGTGGTACTCCCCTTTTCAAGGATGGTATGCAGTTAGGTGTCTTCCTTGACTCACAAGTCCTGCTTGATGAGCAAGTGGCACCTGTGGTCAGGAAGGCTTTTTCCCCTCTTCATTTAGTGCACCAGTTGTATCCTTTCCTAGGTCCAGGGACCCTTCATGCACTTTACATGGGACTGCCCTTGAAGACCACCTGGAAGCTTCAGCTGGTCCATAATGCAATGGCATGAGCAGTAACAGGCATGCCTCAGTATGACCACATAACACTTCCACTTCTTGAGCTGCCCTGGTTGGCAATTTTCTTCTGGGTGATTCAAGGTGTTGGTTGCTACCTATAAGGCCCTACATGGCATAGGGCCTGGTTAATTGAGGAACTGCCTGTCTCACATAGTATCTGCCCAGCTGGTCAATCTGGCACTGTTAGCACACTCCGGGTTCCATCGATTAAACAATGCCATCTTTCAGGACCCTGGAAGTGTGCCTTCTCTGTAGCAGTGCTTGCCCTCTGGAATGAGGTTTCCCCCAGAATTCAAACATCCCCCACCCTATTGGTACTTCAAAGGGCCCTGAAAATGTGGCTGTTTGCCCAGGCCTTTGGTAAGGATGATTGACATCTTTTTCCTTTCTTTCCCTTGTTCCCATCCAGGTTTGTTTTCTCTGCCAGCTTGTTTCTTTGTTTTCTGTTTCTTGTACTGTTACTTGCTTTTAAATGTTTTTAACAATTTGTAAACTGTGAGTCATTGGGAGTGAGGCACCATATAAATTTAATATGTTGTTGTTATACATGTAAATTGTTCAAGAAATATTGTAGTAGATGACTAGAGTCAGAGAACTGTACAAGATCTCAAACATTTAGTGTTGTTTATTTTATTTATTTATTCATCAAATTTATATAGCCTCCCATCTCACAGTCAAGTGACCCTGGGCATCATACAACTAGAATTGCCAAAATAACTGTGCTGTGAGGAGGGTTCCCATAAAACAGGGCAAAATATGTGAACACTCACAGATGAGTCACAAAGATTCTATTTTTGACAACCTAACTCAGGTACTCTATTTGGAAAATATTGTTATGTAAGCATTTTAATTGTATACTCTATGGAATACAGAGCAACAATTTCTGTTCCATTTTTTTAAAAAATAGCCACCTATTTTTAAATCTATTTGTGCAGAAAAAGAAGAGAAATTTTGAAAAGGTGAGCATGTTAGAGAGTTGTGTTAAGGTCAGGTCCCAGAGTTTCAGTTAAATATCTTGATAGCTTTTGTATGATATCTCTAAAGCCTTTTTTATTCCCAAATAAATTCTAACTTTTGTTCCCACTTCATCAGTTGTAAAACTAGAATGTAACTAAAGAAATGATATTTCCAAGTTAATTAATGTCATCCTCTAATCAAGGGAAATAGCTAATTACAAACAAAATTAAATATGATTTATTTCTTCTTCTTTTCTCTCCTATCAAGCTTTTGGAAATTTGCCAGAACATTTTTTCATATTTCATCTAAATAATATGCCAATGTCACATATAGGAGGGATACACAGGAAAACAGAATGGTAAGAAATACTTCTAAGAGCTGGATTTCAGGATTGGGGGTGAGATATTTTTATTCTTTGCTTTGGGCCAAACTACATGTTACCTGATATCTAGAATTCTCTTAAAACAAAAACCAACCAGGATCCAAAGAAGAAGTACTGGAGGAAAGGCTTAAGTAACTCTTGTTAACTCTACTATTTGCTAGTCTACAAAGGTATCCTACAGACATCATTTCCAACCTTAAAAATGGAGCAATAGGTATACATATAACAATCTGATGTCATCCAGATGCTATAAACCTTAATTCCTACCACAATTTGCCATTTTCCATGATATCTGGAGATAATGGGAACTGAAATCAAAACATGGAGCTAGAGGACATCACTGAATTTCAGAATAGTCAGAGTGGATTCCAAGAACCAAATTATGCCCATGGGCCATAATTTACTGCCTCTGACCTTGATAGTAGTGGGCTTTGCATTGTAAGGGATTTTCCATCAGAAGTTGAGCAACCTTCTATTTGGAATTTTCCAGGGTTGACTTTACTGCACAAAGCAAGGTCTTACAAGATGGCAAGTAAGGCTCTCCTCTAATTTTATTATTCTATGAAATCTTCATTTTAAGAAAGGAGGAGAAAGTAATAAAACAGTAGGTCTTAATTATTAAATGCTATGCACACAATGCCAAAATGGATCCTCTCAAACAAATGTTGGAAACTTGAAGAAAATAAATTAGCACGGGTTTGAGCAATTCCTAAGAATCTCCTCCATCATTTTATTTTTGATACTGTTGAGGTTGTATATTCTGCTATCCAATAAATATGTAAGTGTTCTTTCTAGTGTTGTTGACCATATGCCTAAAAAGACTCTTGGTATTTAAGATTTTAAAGTATAAAGAAGACATAGCTATATCTCTGAATAGTTGTAACAGCCTGCTGAGCTTCATCAATCATGCACAGCCCTTGCTGGGGTAGAAGAATAAAGTTGTTGTAGGAAACACATGAATATACAAACACTTCTTTATGCTTAACATTAACCATTCCTTACCCAGCATACATATTATATACAATGGACCTGGCTTTTAGTTGGCATTCTTAGAAATTGTCATACTTCTCATCATTAAAGTTACCTCTAGCTTTTCATAAACAACCAATACTGCAATCTCCTGTCACTAAGATAAGTCAATCACAGAGATTTATTGATTTATTTTAAAATATAGTATGGTCCTGTTCCCATAACACAGTTAATCCAGTCATCTATCCCATACATCCATTGTCATTCCCACAGCTGCACTGGAGGATTAAAAAAACAACAACATAATTTTGAGAACACTGTATTTCCACTTGCTTCCTGCATGAGGTGACTAGTATTGTCAGGATTTTCTCATGGGAAGAAATGTACAACAATTGTTTCGTCTAAATTGGAAATATGGTTGTTCATCATTTTGATGTAGATACAGCTTATTTAAATGCTGAGCTTCATAAAACTGTGTATATGAAACAACCTCCAGGTTACACATGTGAGGATTCCCAGAAAGTATACAGATTGCGTAAAGCACTGTATGGATTGAAACAAGCTGGGAGATGTTGGCATCAATGTTTAGATAAAGCTTTGTTGGAAATTGGTTTCAAGAAATCAATAGCTGATCAATGTGTGTATACCAAAGGAACTGGGAAAGACTATACAGTACTTCTCACTTATGCTGATGATTTCTGTCTTGCTACTAGTTCTTTAAACTTGGTAAAAGAGTTTGCCAAGCAAATGGAGCAATATTTTAAATTGAAAGATCTAGGTATGTTAAGATACTCCCTTGGGATTGAAGTGCATAGAGCTGAAAATGGAGAAATCTATCTAAGTCAAAAGAAAAAGATAGAACAGTTGTTAACACACATGGGAATGTCAGATGCAAAACCTGTAAAAACTCCAATGGCTTGTGATTTTTTGAAAAATGAAACATGTGAAAAGTTGTGTAAAACACCTGCAATGTACCATTCTGTGATTGGTTCTGTACTGCACCTAGCACAATGGACACGTCCTGATGTATCTTATGTTGTTGGGATTTTGAGCCGTAAGGTGGCTAATCCTACAGAACATGACTGGCTAGGATTGAAAAGATTAATGAGACATTTAAAAGGTACAATAGACCTTTGTCTTAAAATGTCAACTAATGGGTCAGAAAAGCCTGTAATTTTTGTTGATAGTTCATTTGCAGAACAAAGTGACAGAAAGTCCATAACTTGGTTTGTTTGTAAATTTGGTGAATCTACAGTTGCATGGAAAGCAAGGAAGCAAACCTCCATTGCCTTGTCTACTGCAGAAGCAGAATTTGCAGCTTGATCAGAAGCAATCTGTGAATTAAGATGGTTTCATCAATTATTCACTGATTTAAACATTCAAGTGTCATTGCCTTATACAGTGTATGAAGATTCTCAAGCTGTATAGGGTTAGCTAAAACAGAAAACATTAGACCTCGTACAAAGTATGTTGATGTAAAGTATAAAAATGTGAGACAAGCTATGTTAGAAAATTTCATTGATCTTGTGTATTGTGCATCTGAAGCAAATCTTGCAGTTGTATTTACCAAACCATTGCCTATTGTACAACATGAAGCAATGTTAGCAAACCTTGGATTAGAGCAAATGTAAATTGTTTTTGTATTGCTGTAATCAGTTGCTTGTACTATCCTGTAACATGTGTTGTTGTGTCCAGAACGGGCTGAGAGGGGTGTCAGGATTTTCTCATGGGAAGAAAGTCATCCCATTCCCTGTACAACAATTGTTTCATCTAAAGTTAAGGTAAACAAAGCATCTTGTGACTGTTATGCTTTTTACTGCCACCTATTGTAATGTGTATGCTAGTTATTCAGTGGGGGGGTACATGCTGACAATATAACGGGAGGGCTAGATGCCCAGCCTGTCAGTTGTTTATAGTTTTATCTATCATGTAGGTTTTTATAGGTTATGTAGTTGTAACTAGTAACCAAGTAGTGCACCTCTTCTGTGAGAGTGTTTTTTAGCTAGAGACTTTGTTGTGGATAAGTCTTGGATGCTAAGATGAGAAGAAGTCTTTGTTATTTCCTATATTTTGTATGCAACTTGTATTTTATGAAGTTTTGCATTTTTATCAATAAAAACCAGTTAGTCTATATTTTCTGACTGGATTTTCTTTGGAGAGCAAAATATGGACATTGCATTTTGCAAGCTCTCATGCTGATGTGTAATGTTCCTGAGAGCAGAGTTTTTGAGAGCTTTGCTGCGCTCTGCACAACAAGTATCCTATAAGATTTTGAATCTGAAGAATGCAGTCAAGACTTCATGAGTTTGGCCAGGCAGCAATAAGTATACTTTGGCTGCTGTAGCAGTCAGTATTTGGGAAGTGTGTTCTGTGCTACCAAGCCTTACCAATGAGTTCTGGAATGGAAAGGAAAAGGATTTTCAGACTTTTCTCTTCTTCTCCTTCTCTTTTCTTGGGGGATTCAGTGAGCTTAACAGGTTACTTGATAGGGCTTAGGAGCTCCCATGAAATTGGGTGGCGTTAGTTTGACCCTAATTAACTAGTTTGGTCCCCTACTTGATATTCCCACAAAGTACTAACCTCCTCCCCCCTCCATTCATCCAGTTAAGTAGGTTGTGGGAACAGGGTCTTGGAATACAAACCTGGTGAGATGATAGGAGATCTGTGATCAGATTGGTTCTTTTTTGTTTCTAAAAGTAGTTGGAGCTACTTTAACCATCTATTAGAGGCAAGGTAAGTGACCTTTAAAACTAACCTAAACAATTCTTGCACAAGAATTCTCCTTAGCAGACTTGAAATGAAAAATGCATAAGCAAAAATGTTAGTAAAAAGTATCACTTAGATTGTTTGGTCAAGCAAAATATATTTTCGTGAATTATTAAACCTTCAGAGTTATCAGATCAAGCATACAGTTTATCCAGTTTTTTTTAGAAATCTTTTTTTTTTTTAATCAAAGGCAAACAGAAGATAAATATTGAAATCCTTCTTCTGAACAATTTACACCATAAAATCATTGTCCTGAAAAGCATCATGGCTGAAAACTAGAGAAGTATGTATAATAGCAACCCTAAACAAAATATAAATGTGGCTCTGTTTATTCATTGAGAGCTAGAAAAGATGTTCATTTCCCAAACAGATGATACTGGTAGATATTGTAGATACTTTCCATTACTTTTCTCAAGATTTTTTCACTTGAAATTTGACAATAAATACTATTTTACTCGTTTTATCTATATTCATCTCCATTTTGATCATCCTCTAGGTATTTTGACACAATCCAGGTCTGTTGGGACATGGAAGCCAGCTAGTTTTAGTATTTGTTAAACTTAGTATAGGAACAGCTTGATTCGTGACTTTTTAGATATTCAACCCACCAACTCAGCAATTAGCTAACAGCAGAAACTTCAAGGGCTGAGCATAGTTAGATAAAAGCTTTATTGCAAACTAGAAGTCATATCCACACAGACGTTCAACTACTAAAGAATCCTGTAGTAACCCTGAGGGATTTTCCTGGGATGGATGAATGAAGAATGCAGTATGGTAGACCAGGAACATGGAATGACACAAGCATGAACATGGGAAAGCTCAACATGGTGAAAGATGAAATGAATAGACTACACATTGACATCTTTGCTAATAGTGAATTGAAATGGGATGGAATTGGACATTTTCAGTGAGAAGACACAGGACACAAAACATGAAGAAGAAATTACTTTCCTAGGAAGAATATAGCAAAGACAGTACTTGGTATAATGCAATCAATGATTGAATATATTAGTTAGACTTCGCAGACAACTCTTTAACATAACACTTATCCAAGTTTATCCTCCAATTACAGATGCAGAAGAAGAGGAGGTTGACAAGTTCGATGGTCAAGTTCAAACTGAAATAGACAGGACTTGCAAGCAAGGTGTGCTGTTTGTAGTTGAAGATTGAAATGCCAAATCTTTTGGGAAAGTCTGAGGACAGATGCTTTTTTTTTTGTCTCATTCCAGACTAGATTGCAGAAGGTGCATGCACTATGTATACATAATGGTCTTATCAGGGCTGAAGCTTTTTGCTTCCTGCTTTGACAGCTTCTGCCTTTAAAATATTTTTTGACTGTTCCCGAAATCTTTCTGTTTCATTCATATATATATATATATATATATAATCAGGGAGCATATAACAATGAAATGAATCAGCATGTACACGACACATGTCTGTGTTCTTTTCTTTTTGCCTTTGTTGATTGTTAAATTGTCACTGTCTTAACAGAAGACTGAGCATTTGGCACCTTTATGCCACCTGCTACCCCTCAAGAGGTTGAATTGCTCTCTATTTCACTTCATATTCCAAGCCAAGATAGTGAGTTTCCATTAATATGGCATACTGACAGTAACTGTCACCATCTGACATCAGGTGAATCAAACAGCCAGGTGTTTACGAACTTAATTTCTCATTGCCATCAATTCAAAATGATACTGCTTTTTTGAGGTATCTAGAGCTCTACCGACTCTGGTGAAATTTCATCAGTTGCAGCCTTAGAATGTGAACAAAATGCTTGAAAGTTTTGGTCTTCTACTAATTGACAGCTAGCCAAGAGAGATAGATTGAAACATTCCAGGAGATAATTTTAGCATGCTTTTATGAAAGGAATGGTTTCAGTTCCTTTGGAAGAGGTGGCAGTATAGCTTCTCTATTAAATAAATAAATACATAAATACATAAATACATAAATTTAAAATGAAAAAGGGACCCAGAACTATTGACCTTGGCTCCAATATTTTGGAGGAAATTGCTTGAAGAAGATGTTGAACTGAACTCCAACCATTATTGAATAACATACACTAAGCAATCTTAAACATTTCAGATTATCTGGATTCATTTCCTTATTTGTGTAGGTCCATTTTTACTTAAAAACATCAGTCCTGTTAAGGGGAAAAAATAGCTTTTAATGGATTCTATTGGCAATTCAAATTCCTTGGGTATCTCTTCCCTTCTCATCTGTTGTATGTTGTTGCAGATCCACTTTGACACAAAAGTTACACTGTTTTTACCCTGTCTTCTGAGGAATGGACAATTTTCCATCCATGTTGCAAAATAATAAAACATGAATGACATGAAGTAATGCTGGTATATTTCAAGAATGCTTTATAAGTTTCTGGCCTTCTACAGCCATAGATTTCTACAAGTGTGTGATCTCTGTTGGCATCCTTAGGTTTTTCATCCCCCCCCCCCCCCCTTAATTCACTGTACTTGTTTTGTTCTTTTCATGATGGATGAAGTTCCATTGATATCAGACGGATCACAAGAGAATATTGAAACAATTTCAGAGGAGAATATTGAAACACAATGGAACTAACTATGAAGTGATCCTTTCCAATTAAAAACGTTTGTCATAGAAAATTGCATTTCCTAATCATTGTTTAGGGAGACATGTATTTTTATTAAAATGAAAACAAATTACATTCAAGCAGAGCACAAACAACAAATGAGATATAAGCCTACTGTCTATAGCAGGCACAGCATTTGATTAAAAAAAAATACCACACATACTGGGGAAGTACACAAACTTAGCATCTAAGTTTATGCACTTCCCTTGCTAACTACCTTCGGAAATTGCTTATTAATGGCTTTAATGAAGTTAGATGCCTTCAAAGGGACAAGGCTGAAAACACCTGCTGAGCGAGTACCTTCAAACCTTAATAGAAGAAAATGAACATTTATGTTTATAACTTTTAAGAATTTAAAATAAACAGCAAAAAGCAAAACAAGGTTTTGGCTACAGAAAGTTTTAAAAAGATTAAGGGCTCAGAAAATGTTGGTTGAACTTTGAATATTAAGACTTTGAAATTATTTTTTAAATAATAAATGCATGTTTGTGAGAAATAAATCATTATGGTGTTTAGAGGTATCTTCGAAGAACTCCACCGAGGACTGCGTTGAGACTTTGAATCAATTATAGCAGCTTTGTTGTGTCTTTTTGGGAACAGTCTGTCTTCAGAACAAAATGTTATAGACAAGGTATAAAACAAATTCCATCTGAGAATAACATGAATGAAACTTTGGATAAGAACCTACCATTAGGAGAGATCTTTTTTAATTCCTTTTTTGCTGTTATGCAGCTGTGGGCTTCTCCCCCTGTTATCTGATCATTAGCTAGGCAGCATTTCTTTCCCTTGTCCCTCAAGGTCATTCAGACATACTATTACAAATGTCGATTTCTTTATGATTGACAGTCAGAAGATATCCACCATTTCAGTATCTTCATTGTCAATCCTAAGGCTGATTGTTTTACCTATTGACATTAACTTTCCTTTGCAGACCTGGATCCAGTCCATTTCACTATGTTTGATCAAGACTGTTGCTTCCTGGCCATGTGTAAAGGCTTTGTATGAGAAAGATGAGATGTTCTGGGATTCCTGTTTTCCTAAGGACATTCTATACCTTGACATGGTCTACACAATTAAAGGACTTTTACCATCAATGAAACACATATTAATTTTTTGGGTGGCCTTGTCAAATATCCAGTTCTATCAGCAATAATATTTCTTGTTCCTAAAGCCATTTTGAATATCTGGCATCTCCCTTTCCATGTGGGCTCTAATTTGTGTTGAATGACCTAAGCATTATTTTGCTAGCATGTGAAATTAAATATATTGCACAATACTTTGCACGCTATGTTATTTCCCCCCCCCCCCCCCCCCCCACACACACACCTTTGGTATTGGTATGTAGACTGACCTCTTATTGTTCTTCAGATTTAGTTTGGTTAGAACTTTTTACAGATTCTTCTTCTATTCCTTATCATAATTCTATGGGGATTCCATCAGTTCCTGTAATCTTCCGACCTGGTAATGACTAGTACTAATCTAACTTCATCTTCTAACACTGGAGGTTCTTGTGAATAGGGAATACCTGTAAGGTAACTTGGATGTTGACATCTCTATTGTACAGAATTTTACTGTTTGTTTGATCTTCTTTGCATCAATTACTAACAGACCATTGATATTCTTTAGTATATTTATAAGATGTTGGCACCTCCTTCTCAGCTGGGAGATCATTTGGAAGACTGTTGTTTTTCCATGTCAGTTTCCATCTTCAGTGTCTTTAGATATATGTAATACTGCTTCTAATAGCCATTTGAAATTCTTTGCTATGTTTCTGCCTGAGATATTTGTCTTTCTTGACTCTTCTTCTTGTCAATTTCTACCTTCTCTTCTGAGATCCCATTTTGTTTCTTCTGTTTCTTAGTCTTTGGCACTCTCTTTTCACATTTATTTTAACAACTTCTTTAATTTCATTCCACAGTTCTTCTGATCCCTTATCAATGAGGTTAGGACTTCAAAGTAATTCCTGAAGTTCTCCTTAAAAATCATAAGTATGTGCTCAAGATCATACTGTTCTCCCCCACCCCCTTTGACTTTAGTTTGAATTGGACTTTGCACATGAACATTTGGGGATCTGTTCCACTGTCAGCGCCTACTCCCATCTTTCCTGTTATAATGGAGTTCTTCCACTTCCTTGTACCAATAATTTAGTGAATTTGCTTTGCTTTGCTTTTTTTTTTTTTTTTTTTGATGCTCCATCTGATGATATCCCATCCTTCAATTAAACTCCAAGAAAAGTCATTCTGAAGGAATTCCTCCCCTTGAGTCTTTTAAAGTTAGGAGTGCTACTTTCACCCCTATAAGAAATTGTAGAAGAATTTCTTCTTCCTCTGGAAAATATGGAATAAATTATTCACAAAATTTATCTGCTATAAAATTGATGGATAATTTAAATAAGCCATTTGTGCCCAGTTTTAATTTCAACCTTAACTATACAGGTGATTGTAGTACCAGTTAGGTGTCCCACATACCATATTGGAAGAAAGAGAAATATATATTGTGTCTTCGAGTCTTGACTCCTGGTGGCTGCCTGGACAAGTCCATGCTGTTTTCTTGGCAGCATTTTCAGAACTGCTATTGGCAGAAAGGCAGATGGATTCATGCCTAAGGCAGGACAAGAACTTATAATACAGTAAGTCTCTGGGTTAAGAATACCTGACTTATGGACAACTGGTACTTACAGACAGACTGCCATAAAGGCTATTATATTAAAACTTTGAGTTAAATATAATGATTTGTAATAACAAATGCATACACTACTTTGTGATGCTCATGAAAACATGAGCATGTGTGTGGCTTCTGTGGCTTGAGGAAGGAGAACACTGTCCATCATTTTAAGTCAGATCATGTTACCATTAACACTGTGTTAACACTTGACTAACTGATGCTAAATGTATGTATGTGTATGTGCCTGTTCCGACTTACCTACAAATTTGACTTAAAGACAGACTTAGGAGCGGTTTTTGTTCATAACCTGGGGATTGTATCCCAGTTTCTAGGCTAACATCTTAACCAAACTATCTCTCTAGAGGAGAGGTAGGATGGGGAAAAAAAAGTAATGTAAGATAATAATACTATAATCATAAAATACAATAAAAGTATAAAATACAGTAAAATTACAGAAATGGCCACTAAGGTTGCATGATTAATGGAACTTTTAAATGTTCAATTTATTCATTTAATTTTTTTTTAAATTTCTAGATGCATTTGACATGCTAAGTTGTTTCCAAATAAGTTAGAAATTAATTATAATTTGCATTTTTGTGTTACAATTTACTGTGCACTGAACAAAAGCTCTATTTCCTTAATAGTTGAGCTTAAATCCTAACCTGCACAAGCCATTCAGGATACTAGATAAGGGGTTTTTAGCTGCAAACAGCATACAAAGAGGTAAATCTCAGCACAGAGAAAGCAATGACCTATAATGTGATAGCTTTCTTGGGTGGCATTTATTGGAGGCACAGTGTGAAATCACTATGAAATTGCCATTAGTATTATTTTGTATGATGTGAATGAATTGTTTAATATAGTTTTTCTAGTGATTTACAACAGTACTCAAGCAGGTGTTCGACAGTGCTAAAAATGTGATTTGGGAAATTCAGCATGCTATTATTTGGGTCTCCGCTGGCTAACTTCTGAATGCATTTTCTTCCATATTCCAAGTAAGATACAGCTAATTCTTGCATAAAAAACAATTCACCTAAAGTGGTACTTAGGCATTTGATTGGTAATAGTAGTTTTTAGTTTATTCTGAAACTGGCATTGAAAGCCAGGTAACTTTAATTCAAATTACAGTACCTGCTGTAATAAGGCCCCAGCCTTATAAATTATCAGGCTGGGGCCATCTAAATAGAAGGAAATGTTCTCATTTTATATTGCTTTTCAAAATGTTAGGCCTGAAACCAAATTAAAAATTAAACCAACCTAAATCTTCACAACTATGTTGGAAGAAAGAAATGTGTTTGGGATACATGTTAAACTACCTCAGTAGTGTGCAGAGAAGATGCATCAAGATCAGGACAAAGTAAAATATAGTGCATGCTTCTTAACGGTCTTATCTCTCAGCCCTTCAAGAGAGGCCAAGTTAGGAAATAGACACCACAAAGACTATTAGAATTTTATTTTGTACAGTATAATAACGGAATCTTTGAAAGCTAGGCAGAGTCTCCCTCTGCCCCCTCTTATTCTAAAGGGAATCAAGAGAAAATTGTATTGAGTTTCTTTCTTGCCCCCTCTTCCTTCCCAGGACTCCTCCACTGGGGGAGATGGGTGGCATACAAATTAAGAAAGTAAGTAAGTAAGTAAGTAAGTAAGTAAGTAAGTAAGTAAATAAATAAATAAATATGTGAATGTTCACATAATTGTTCTTGCATTATTTCTGCAAGCTTCATAGTCCTCCATAATCCCTCAGTGCATTTACAACAGGTGTGGGCAAACTGTAGTCCCAGGATCATATGTATCCTTCATACCATGCAGAATCATAGCAAAGAGGGAAAGCTTGACCCACAGGAATTTCATGGCCATGGCCATAATTTTCTGTAATATTCTTTGGTGAAGTTTTGTTATTGCCCATGTAGCCTACAGCCCTTGCCTTCTATCAAAGTACTAATGAGGACTGTGCTTAGCTTGTGAAAGATCAGCTAGGTGGGGCCAGTGGATGTGATTTATAGATTTTCTTGATTCCCAAGAAGTCACAGAAAATTTTTAACCAACCACACTGTAGAAGCTTCCCATTGTCTTCTTTTTTTCCTTGTTATTCTTGCCAAATGAAAAGAGGTACTGATCAAGCCCAACCTCACTTAGGTTCCTAGCCCAGACAAGATTGGCAAGGCACTGCCAGCTGTTGAGCTCTTGGTGCTCCCTTTAATCATCCTCTGAATTTCAGGGTCTCAGTTGACAAAAATCAGCAACTCTTTTCCCACTAGGCTAAGATGGGAAGCATACTGAAAATGCAGTGAACCCTTAAAATGTTTGCTGTGCAAAGAACTACCCTTCCAAACCATAGTGTAAAACCCTGGGAGAAATACAGTGTGTATGAGGTGGGGAGGGGGGAACAGTTCACCCCAGGGCATGTGCCATGGCCCTACCTACTCTATATGGATGCAGTACCTGCTGTAATTCTTACCACCTAGCTACTGGTCATCAAAACACTCTCCATCCTCTGTCTAGACCAAAGTTCTCGCCATTTTCCTTTTACAATAGGGTGATATACCCATGATATCTGTAGACCAGATATGGTTCAGAAACTCCTTATGTAATATTTTCTATTTTTTTCTCTAATCTTTGCTCCCCAAATATCAATTAGACTTTTTTTAAAGAAAACTTACCAGGACATTCAGGTAACATTTAGTGCTAATTAATCCAATGATTTCGTGCAAGGGTGAAGATTTTAAAAGTTTCAGCAGTTGCCCTCCACTGCTATTGAAGTATGGAAGTTAAGCTTGGGAAAAAAATATATATTTTTAAGCTGCCTAGAGCCACTATGATTGGGCAGCATTAAATAAATAAGACCACAGAAAACAAGCTTTCCATTGGTTGGAACAGGAAGATTTTTCAAACTAGATTCCTCCAAAATGGTATGACAGAGGGGGATAATACTGAGATTGCAGCTGGGGCGGGGGGGGGGGGGGAGTTTATCCCTTGTTCTATAAAAAAAAAATAATAAACTTGCCTTGGAAGCCAATGGAAGGCTTTTTTAAAACTTAATTGTCACATTGCTTCAAAATGAGACTGAGAATCTGGACATGTGCTTTTGTATATATGCATGAATGTTGCATCAGTGAGTAAGTTTGAGAATGGTGCTTACTGAATAATCCATGGTTTCTCAAACTTGGCATCTTTAAGATGTGTGGACTTCAACTCTCTGAATTCCCCAGCCAGCATAGTTTTGTCTGTAGTGAGGGGCTCATATATTCAATGTCAGTGCCTGTGGGAAGAATAATTATGACAAATATGGAGACTTCCACAAGTTGCACACCTCAGAATGCACTAGATTTCCAGGCCTTGTTCCCAGGAAAATTATAAGGCTGTATTCATATAACAGGCTTAGCCTGACTACTGAATTTGTCCATTTTATGGGCGTGCAAAATACAGTGAACCATAACTAATCAAGGTCTGGGTTCACACATCGTGAACAAAACCAACCAACCACCAACCAAGCACCCAAAGTTAACACTAATCATTTTTTCATGTTGTGCAAATGCAACCATTGGATCTTAACCTAAGTTTTAATTGTGTGGGTGAACACTTTAAAAGGACAAATCATAGCCTAAAGGTGTCTTGGGTATAAAAACAATACAATGTCTTTATAAAATAGTAAACCAAGACTCTAAGATAGAATTAACTCAAAGAGATATACTATAAAAATAAATGTCTCCAACACTTACTTTTCTCCTGTGTTGAGGAAGGGCAGATCTTTCACCTAACACAAGCAAATGGAAAATCACCTTGTTCACTTATGGGGTGGGGATGGGGGTGGGGATGGGGGTGGAGAATAGCTTGGTGGGTATTTCGATGTGACTTTGCAGGTGAAGTGCTACCTACAGGAATTTATTATATAATTTATTTATAATTTAAGGCTTGAAGGGGGAAAATGGTGTCAAGTTAGACAAGCAGAAGAGTCCTTGTCAAAACTACTGTCTTAGCGAAAATAAACTGTTGGATCAGCCATAAAACACTTAGACACAAAGGAATCTCTGCTAGCTTTTAGGAAGTCCCTTAAGATCTAGTTGTGTCATCAGGCCTGGGGGTCTTTGGGAACTGGAGACATTCTTAGATGACTCCACAGTGTGTGATGTTCTTGCTCTCTCCATGGGTTTTGTCTATTTTAGTATTTTTGATAATATTTTCATTTTAATAATTTCTTATATTTTTATAATGATAGTTTTTTATCTATCTGTTGTCTTATTTAATTGTTGTACGCCACCCAGAGTCGCGTTGTGGGAGATGGGCAGCTATATAAATGTGATTAATAAATAAGTAAATAAATGTTGATTCAGATACTAAGGAATAGTAGAAGCAATGGGAAGCAAGGGCATTTTATAATACCTAGGGAAAAGTAACATTTTAACAGACACATTCTTAGAGTCCTTTGTTCCACTCAAGAAACCATTATAATCATCCCCATTACCTCACTATTCTGACCTCATTCACATGTACATGCTACAGCCCAATCAAAGATTTGTTGTACTAATTAAATGTATATTGTAATTTGCATAATACAGATACAGGTTACATTCCTGTCCATTTTAGGTACTGCAATAAACCAGTTTGTGCTTCAGCAGAATTATGTGCTGGTATTTGGTCTTAAACTAACTCCTGGACATTCTCCTATAGGCCACGCTCAGCATGGGCTCTGGGTAGAACAAAATTTAAAAATCAATTCAGCACGTAAAAGCAAGCAAAAACAAACATAACAATAAACTAGGAAAAGAGACAGATCTGAAAAAATATTTTTACTGTAAATGAATCCGTGTATATCAAGTCCCCAAAGAACCAAGGGAAAAATAATATTTAGCATAATAAGGCTTTCATTGTTGTTACCAGAAGATATTTACTATTTTCTTTTAGAAAATACTAACAACAGCCTTTTTTTAAAAAAAGTGCAAATATATTTTATAATGAAATACATATTTTTGAACAAGGACTCAACAGGCTTTATTCACTGCCTTTGTCCATACCATCATGGAATCCACCAGCAAATCAATTTCCATGGAAAACTTTGGTGGATTTCTCTTACATTCCACTTAGGAGACTGATAGATACCTGCCAGACTTCCCATTAATATTATGGTCCTTTATTTGTTCTTAGGTATATCCAAAATATACCTAAGTTATATGTTCTGGCTCACAACATTGTATTGATCATTTGGAGCTGCAGTTCCCAGCAATAGGTAAGTGAAGGAACTGCCAGAAAATTCACCCCTTCTCCCAATATGTCTGAACTATGTCAGACATAAATGTCGGGCATCACTCACTTAAAACATTTATTCTGGAAGCAGTCAATACTATTGATTCAAATGGAGAAGAAATCCAATAAATTTAAAACAAACCTGTCAGGTGGTTTGGTCTTGTAGCTTTAATACAATACATAAGAGTTTACTGAACATAAAAGGTAAACATTAAAAATTTGTATAGCTCTTCAACACAATTGTCTTTGTAATTCACATAATCACAGAATTTCTTTAATCCCCATCTTTAGTAGAGATGAGAGGTTTAATGGCAAAGAATTTCTGTACCTTTTCATCCTAGGGTTTGTCCTTCATCCTAGGATTTCAACATAATAATTAACATTAATTGAAGTAATACAATGAACTTAGCATATTTTAAATTAAGCTTTCACGAAATTTTCCAGTTTGTGCTTGATTTTGTTTTAAGTATGCTCAGTTGCATTTTAGCAAAAGGTTTTCTATGATACTACAGTAGATATGACATTTAGTTAACCACTTAGAGTTTGATAAGTAGGTAGTATAAAAATGTTGGAAATAAACAAATAATACATAATGAATATAGCAAATACTGTACATTACTGGTTTATCTGGTTATATCCAACTTATTTATATATAATTAATATTTCAAGAAGGAGAAGGAAAATTAAAACTATCTAGGCTCAGCCATGAAGACTTTGAAATCTGGAGAGCTTATCATACAGTGGGTCAATTCAGATTTCATCTGCCAGAAGACAAAAATTTATACACATGCACATGAAAACAATCTCTCTCATAAACACATAGACACACACAAGTTGTATTCCAGAGAATCAAAGTTGTAGCCCTACCATATTTTTAAAAGTCCTCCTCAATTTGCATTTTTTAAAAATATGTCTAATACAATGATATTACAAATGGTAATTAACTTTAATTTGAATGGAGTTGGAAAAAATGTGCTACAAATTTGTTCTTTTGTAGAGGAAGGAAGGAAGGAAGGAAGGAAGGAAGGAAGGAAGGAAGGAAGGAAGGAAGGAAGGAAGGAAGGAAGGAAGGAAGGAAGGAAGGAAGGAAGGAAGGAGAAAGAAAGAAAGAAAGAAAGAAAGAAAGAAAGAAAGAAAGAAAGAAAGAAAGAAAGAAAGAAAGAAAGAAAGGCCATCAAAGAGGAACATGTCAGGTTCAGCCCAAAGAACTCCAGAAACAATGCAAATACAGTTCTGTTGTGTTTATTAGCTACAACCTCCAGACAGAAAATCTCCCCAGACTGAACCCTAGTTCCCAAGCCAGCCAGCCACAACACCGTGAATTCCTTAGGGAGGTGCCAGCCTCATCTTCTTGAACTTCCCACGCTCCTGTTGGGGGCTAAGAACATGCTTATCTCCCTGAGCCTGGCCTTCATAAAGTCCATTCCATCACAGAACATAAGCAGGAAGCCTGGATTTGGTGTTAGGAAAGTGACAGCTCAGATGAGTTGAAGTTAATGAAATATGTTAATAACAAAAATACACTCTTTAGATATATTCCAAATAAAAGGGAAGGAAAGAACTATTTGTCTAATGAACATGTGATAAAGAAAAAAGAGTTATTCAACTTTTATTTGATTCACATGTTAAGGCCAAGAAACATGCTTGTTCCAGAAACTCCATGATTAAGAAGCACTGAAGCTATTCTAAACTGTGAACCTTGGTTTCACTTCAGTATAGTTTCAAAATCTGACTTCCCTTCTTGAGTTCTTGAAAGTAACTCATACAGCTTGAACCCAGTCTCTGCATGTTCTTAGCTTAAGCACAAGGAGCCAAGAGGAAAGATATTGGCAGACTACTGACACATAGTCTATTGAACAAACTCCAGGGTATGAAAACTTTAATTTGTCATGGGTTTAGACAGAAGGAAAGTTAGAGAAGCATGACATTAAGTGATATATATGGACAATTGGGGGGAAAGAATCAATTAGAAGGAAAAATTGTCAAGGGAAAATAGCATTGTAATCTAAGAAGTGTTGAGTTTTAAAAGAAAGAGAAGATGCTCCAATAGGGTAGAAGTCATCTGGCCTCCTAGAGATAAATGAACCCACTTGAAGAATGCCCTCTCTTGACCCATCTCTGTCCTGAAGAAATCCAAGAATCATCTATAATGCCAGAGGTAGTGACAGCTAAGCAAATAAACTCCAAGGAAGATTTCATTAGGAATTATCTTATTTCTCCCCCCCCCCCCCACACACACACTTTCCTTTCCCATTCTCTTTTTCCCACCTACCTCCTTCAGTTTAAGATGCTGAATTTCATAAACACATGTCAGCTTTAAATGCTTAATCTTTCATTTACCTAAGCAATGGAGGAAAAGAGTTTTAGCTGGTTTGATTCCAAACTTTACTTTCACAGTTTACTCAAATAAATATATAAAAGGAGAAGACGTGTGTTCTGCTTGCTTACAGTGTGACCATGCTGGAAAGAACAAAAGGATGACTGAGTGAGATAAAGATCAAATTAGTGCAGAATTCCTGAGATGTACAGTATCTCTGGGATTGAGGACTGACTGACCAATGCAGCAACTAAATGTGAGTAGCCCAAAGGGGCAATTTCAGTGTGTGGTCCACTGATGAACATTGATGGTAAATGTGGGTCTTATTTTAAAACTTCGGAACTAAATGTGGGTAGTCAAAGATAAGATCCCAGGGTATAACCTAATGACAAGTTAAAACTGATAAATGTGGGAAGATATTCCCAGAGTACAGCATTGGCTGACCAACCCACAGCTCATAACATAGGATACCTAGAAAAGCTTGGAGCGACTTAAGTCCCATAGTGTGTGTTGTGAGTGAGAAAAGTCAGATTGTGTAAAAATACAACCCAGCCACAAACTGGGCATAACCAGTCTTCAAAGAAAAAAGAAAAGATTGTGTTCTAACAGAAAACCATGAAAATGAGGATGAAGAGACCAGATCGAAGTTTAAGATTGCTAGAAGCATGGAAATGTTTGTACTTTGAGTGAAAATTAACCTCCAGCATGAAATGTGTTGTATCCTAAGGTCCTGATGGAATTAGCTGTTGGTCTGGCTGAGCCATTATTTATTATTAGATTCTATCCCACCTTTATTTTGTACAACCCAAGGTGGTGAACATCATGTTCCTATCTCCTATTTTTCCCATAACAACTCTGTGAGGTGGGTTGGGCTGAGAGAGTGTGACTGGCCCAAAGCCATCCAACCAGCTTTCATGCTTAAGAGAAGATTAGAACTCATGGTTTCCTGGTTTCTAGACCAAATTCTTAACCATAAACTGGCTCTCTATTTAGGTATTATGTATTTATTTAGGTATTCATTATGTATTTATGCATTGTCTTAAAAAAATCCTAGAGAACCTTTGAAGTGACAGATGACTGGAAGAGTACAATGTTCTCTAACTTCAAAGAATGAGAAAAGGAGAATCCAGGGAACCACAGATCAATTAATCTGACACTGATATCTGGGAAGATTCTACAGAAGATCATAAAGAGCCTGATATTTTCCCATGCCAATCTAAACCAGGGAAAATAGCCCACAAGGGTGTGATTACCTTGTATGGCCCTCATATTGTCTCCTTGTGCATTTTTTAAGATGCCTCTGCAGAGCCACTTGTGCCTCCTTAAGGTCATATCCAGACACATCTTTAAATTTACAATGATATGAATGTTTTACAATGTTCTTACTTTCCCCTCTTCATCAGTTCTATGGCTTCAATGATTTCTATGTAGTAGCAGTGTTCTGAAAGCTGCTGCTGCTGCTGCTGCTGCTGCTGCTGCTGCTGCTGCTGCTTCTTCTTCTTCTTCTTCTTCTTCTTCTTCTTCTTCTTCTTCTTCTTCTTCTTCTTCTTCTTCCTCTTCCTCTTCCTCCTCCTCCTCCTCCTCCTCCTCCTCCTCTTCCTCCTTTCCTTTATTTCCCCCACTCACCTTCCAATACTTGATGATTCTTGACAATATTTAACCCACGATTAATCATTCAATTGGCCAAGTGTTGTTTTTGTTTTATAGGCAAATGCTAAAGTCAGCACAGTTTTATCCTCTAAGAAGCCTAGAAGAAATGGAATTAATCTAGTAATATATTGAACCACACTGATGTCTCATTTTCAGTACCTATTCCAAATATAAGTAATATAAGAATTACCCTCTCCTATGAAGTAGCCCTTAGACAGTTTTAATGCCAGACAGTGGGGAAGGAAGGAAGGAAGGAAGGAAGGAAGGAAGGAAGGAAGGAAGGAAGGAAGGAAGGAAGGAAGGAAGGAAGGAAGGAAGGAAGGAAGGGATTTCAAAGAAAGTACATTCCCAGTCATTAACTAGATGTTTTCCTGATCAATACAGTATTTCCTTCAAATACATTGTTTTCCAGTATTCTTTCTTAAGACTGGTAACGTCTAAGTATTTTTGTCTGACTCTCATCCAGCAGAATTAATAATCACCATGTGAGAAAATCCTTCTCTTTTGGAATTTAGGAAGTCTATTAACACCTGACTTTTTAAACAGGCCCTGAGTTTTGAAGGATTATTATGTGGTTACAAACTTATAATGCTTAATGTGCTAGAAGGGAAATTTTTTACATACATAACTGGAAAGTAATCCTATTGATTACATGTTATTTTAATTTGATTTACATTTAAAATAAATGAAGCCAATTTTAGCCTTCATCGTGGTTTACCTTCTACCTTTTGGAGTGCAGGCCATGAGTTACAATTCAAAGGCCAGCCTGACCTTAGCCCAGAAGTTGTGCATCCTGGTTAAAGGGTTGAAAGATGTCCTGGACACACTGAGGATGTCTTTCAGATGGAATCCATATATGTATGTGAATGTTTGTGCTTTTGACATTCTCTGGTCCTTGCACATCCACAGATGTAAGTTATGAAAAGAGATGACTGAGAGATGAGAATAAAAATGCAGCCCTGCTATTTCAGTAGCATTATGAGGCTCTTCACATGTGTGAACCGAATCTGTAGGCAGTAAATGTTTGTACTTATCTGCTATTAAATGGTGAAATGTCAGGGTTAGTCTTTCAAGGGCATTTTTGCTTGTGGCCTAATTCATCTTATGTATCTTATAATTAGAGAGAACTATGCAATCCTCAAATTAGTTTGAGGAGGAAGAAAAAAAAGTGTCAAATGAAGTTGATAAATGACTTGTGATTTTTTTAAAAAGCTATAGAGCCCTTGTCAAAAATGTTATTCAAGAGATATTAGATTCTGTAAAAGTTATTTTACACTGAAACCAAATGGTGAACGTGATTATTCAGAACCCTTTCATCACAATATTGAGAGGCACAGATTATTTTCCTTAATGAATCATCACAAAATGTCCCAATGGGCTGTGTTTGCTGCTGTATTCCTGATTGGATGAGACATTACTCCTTGACTATCCCAACAATATGACTGACCTGAGAATTTTTACCCTTTCTCTAAGTAAACTATCTTTCATAGTCAATCAATGTCTGACTACAGAACATCAATATGATTCTGCTTATTGTATGATTATTGAATGATTACTTACTGGCTAAGGAGAAAGAAATCCAGGAAAGTAATACCAAAAATAATAGCATTTAGGGAACTAGACAAAGAGGGTAATGAGGTTATTTCATGAATCACATGAATATAATGTTTCAAAACTTTCAAAAACACAAAGGTAAATGTAATTAAACATAGAATGTAAAGATTAGAAGGAACTTTGGAGATTATCCATATCTATTCCAATAGTATTCTCTATTCCAATTATTTAAATTTATATGTATGTATGTATGTATGTATGTATGTACTGTAAAATTCCCTCTCACTCCTATGGGTGGTATGTGTCTTCCTCAATCTCAGGTCCTCTACCAGAGGCCTGGGAGTTTGAGGGTTCTGTGCAGTATCTTAGCTGTTCCTAGCACTGCACTCCTCTGGACAGAGAGCTCTGTCTGATGTTATTTCTGGGATCTGTTGGAGCTACTCTCACAGCTTAGGAGTCACAACCCCAAGTGCTCCTACCACCACTGGGACCACTTTGACCTTTACTTTCTACATCCTCTCTAGTTCTTCCTTCATGCCCTGAACTCCTCAAGCTTCTCATACTCCTTCTTCCTGATGTTGCTATCACTTGGCACCACTACATCTATCGCTACCACTGTCTTCTGGCCCTTGTCTACTACCATGATGTCTGGTTGATTGGCCAGTACCTGCCTGTCCGTCTGGGTCTGGAAGTCCCACAGGATCTTAGTCCTGTTATTCTCTGCAACCTTCTGTGGAGGTTGGAGAACATGAAGGATGGGAGGGAGGCAGTACAGGTGCCTGCAGTTGCACTTCAACAAGCCTGTAGATGTGTCCTGTCTGGGCATGATCATGTCTGGGCCAAGTGCTGTTCAGCTCTTCATGTTCTTGACCTGCTGTTGGATGTCTGCTACTGAAACGGTGACTGGTTCCTGTTCTGGGAGATTGTTGTGGTCTTCTTTCAGGTCCTGCAGCCACTTTGCACTGGTGTTATGTGTCTTATCTTTCTTCCATATGTTCTTCCAGTACTGTTCAGTTTCTGATGTTGGTGGCTCTGCTGTTACTGTGTTGTTGCACTGCAGCTGGGAGTACACTTTGGATGGTTCTTTGGAGAACAGGGCATTTATCTTCTTGGCCTCTGCTTCTCTAGTGTATCTCCTTAGCCTGGCAGCCAGTGCTGTGACCCTTTTTTTAGCAGTCTCTAGGGCTTCAGATAGAGTCAGGCCCATGTATTTTTTCAGTAGCCATGTCTTATCCTTATCTCCACATCCTTATTTAGTTCTACCATGTGACTAACTTCTCTCCAAGTTGCCTTGATCTTAGCCTCCAACCTCTTTTTTCCAGAGGGATATGTACTGCTGTTCTTTTTGATCATGTAGGCAAGCATATCCAGGATTACAGTGGCTGTAGCATATACCAATTCATTGGTTTGAGTTATGGTGTTAATAGGGATTGTTGTGAGGGGTCTATGGCATCTTCTAGCATACTATCTGATGGTACTATCTGATGGTACTTCTCACTGACCCTTGGTAATTGGTCTTGAGGGTTGACTGTAGCTAGTTTATCCATGATCTTATGCCTCATATGTGCTCTGTAATGGAGGTGGTGGCAGTGACATTCCAGTTTCGGGTGTTGGTTGCACATCCAGTTATTCTTCTGGGTCTTCTTGAATCCAGGATGTAATGTGTAGTTGGTCTATTTAAATTTAGTGAAGCTTCCTCTTCACTATGTTGAAGTGTTGGGTAACTAGATGTTTCTCAGTTAGTGTGTATGTAGGTCTTCTGTCCATCCATAGTTCCCTTATACATTTCGTATATCTCATCTCATTAGGTCTGCTGTTGTAGTAGCATTCCATCAGTTTCAGGTTCTCTTGTCTCATCCATGTATGGTTTGTTCCAGTAGCCCACTTATCATCAGACTGACCACTATTTCCCCAAGAGGCTCACAACAGGCTGTTTTTCACTGACTTAAACCACCTACTTAGGAAGGACCAGATCCATTGGAAAACAATGTCTCCAATAACTCCAATACTTTCAGGCAGTCCAGAAGGATACCATGGTTACTGAAGATAACTGAGAACTCTAATAGGTCCAGAGAGGGCACACTCTCTTCATAGTATATGAAAGACCATTTTATTTATTTATTTATTCATTTATTTATTTATTTATTTATTTATTTATTTAATCATTTGTTCATTCTTCCCTATCCAGCCTACTTTGTTTCCAATTATTTATCAAAATTTTCACTTCATGTCAACTGGGAAGACAAAAATTATAGTGCATATATGGTATAAATGCAACTAGCTGATCATGGCTAAACTTGGGATAGGTGACAAGAGTTATTGTTTGGAAGGGAGACTGCCAGAAAAAAATCTTCTTTTTCTCCTTCTCCTTCTTCTTGAAAACTACAGGGATGCATTTAAGTAGTCACCAGGAGTTGCACTCTGTTCAAGGGAACATTTACTTTAAACATGGCCTAGTCTTGTATTTTAACCATGATACTAAGTAGATCTTATTAACCTTGTACATGTCTGATAAACTATTTGGGAAAGGAAATGTACCTTTACATAAATGGTGAAAAATCAATCCATCAAAGACCTTTCCAGATAATATCACCCCCATATTTGCTGAATTTAACTTTCAGGATTTTTATACACACAGGAAATACAATACAGTAATAAACAATTGATTTTTTGAAAAGAGTCTAAATTGGCCTGAAGCATACAAGACCCAGTATATAGTAGCCTAAGGCATATCTGTGACTTGATCGCAAGCTTATGACTTCAGCAGCTCCTTTATAACAAAAACAAAAGGAGAAAAAAGGTCATGCTGAGAAAAAGAGGACCTTAGACCTTTCGGAACTCCATCTTTTTAATATATTCATCAACCAGGTGTCCTTTAAATGTGTTAAAACTACAACTTCCAGTATTTCCAGACAATGTAGGCACTAGCCTCAGAATTATAGGAGTTACAATCCCACATATGAGCAGAATAGATATGGAAAGATAATAGACTGGGTCTTCAAGTTTCTCAAATGAATAATTGATTTGGAGATAGATGATGCTAACCCATATTTAAACTTTTTTCTTCTTCTTATGAAATTCTCTGCTTGATTCAGAGATCTCATTTTGATAGTGACTTTGGCAGATTTTCTAACTATATCAAAATATATCCTTGATATGTTTAATTAAAACTTGAACTGATTTTTTTCCCCATTAATTTGGGCAAAAAGACTGAAAGCAGAGACTTTTGTCCCTTTGCCCAGACAGGACATGGCAATGGGATTCTTACAGTAAATAAATGTTAGGGTCATGGCAAACAATGATCCAGGTTAACATCTTTGAGTTTATCTGAAATATTGTTCTTATAGGGGAAAGTGTACCCACATACTATTATCAGCTCACTTTAGTTTCAATTAAGGCAGGAAACATCTCTGGAGTATTAAAGGAACACAAAATGTATCTATAAAACTAGTGAAATTAGTCACCTGATGTGAAATTCAAAGCTTGTACAGAAGTTCTTTAATCTGAATCCCGTATGAATGTTCATGTTTATATAGAGGTAAATACCAATGTGTTCAATGGGACAACTCTCAAGAAACTGATTATAAATATATAGGGTAGTTTCAGTTAGACAAAAGGCATGATATTTTCCTTATGTGGTAATTCTTTACTTACACTCTATACATCAGCATTGTGGGACCAGCTGCCATGTAAAGAGAAAGAGTTGTATCCAATCTTTGTATTCCATTGGTGGAACAGCACCTCTGTCAGGACAGAATATCTTTTCCCTTCTGCAACATCCACCAAAAATTTGCTTCAAAAAGATGATAGGAAAGTCCAGTTACATATAAGATAGTCCAGAAAATATGTGCATATATTATTTTCATCACAAAACCTATCAGGCACCATAAAAAATAGCTGCATGGTTTGGTATATGTATATAAAAGATGCACCTTTATGCCATAGGATTCCATGCCTTACCACAAATGATTGAGGAAGGAGAAGTGTCCATCACGATCAACACTATTGTAATACATAACAAGCACAACAGACATCAGCCCATTCAGTGAGTGAGAATGTGTTCTCAATTCCACCACTCTTAGTTTCTGGACAGCTTTCTGCTTTACTTCCCTTGAATCTTCTTTGTTCCCAGCAGTGAAACTTGGTTAAGCTCTGACCATGTGGTGTCTGTTACAAGCAAACTGTAATTAATACAGGCACCTAGACTTTTAAAATAGGATGATGGCCTAGGTTTATTACTTAATTGGGCCTTGTCTCTGTTGGAGCTAAATGTTGTAGGTTTTAACTAGTATCTTCTTTTTCATTTTTGCCTAAGATCATTAACTGAGCGGCTGTCTCTCAATTTCTTCTTTAATTGCTGACAAATAATTTCATTGATCCAAGTTTAATTAGGATTCTCTGTGAGTTATTCTGCCAAATCAGCACTGGTTCAGATTATTTATGATTTGCTGGTGGTTAAGGAAAACCATCAATCATCAGTACTGGTGCTGCTGGATTTGTCTGTAGCATTTGGAACCCTGGATAATCAGTATTTACTATCTTCTATGGGTTCATTGGAATCTATCTATCTATCTATCTATCTATCTATCTATCTATCTATCTATCTATCTATCTGATTTCAGTGCTGTATTCCCATCATACCTTTTTGGTCATACGGAAGTGTCTTTACTTTCCTTATATTGTGGATGTGCTCCAGGGTCTGGTTTTAGGTTCATTTTTGTTTACCATTTATACTTTGCCTCTGGTTTCTCCATTTTTTTTTTAAACTTTCAGTTCCACTAACATATTTACATAGTGACATCCCATTATATTTCTTTACTTGGATGATGCAGTGCAATCTTTCCTTACCAACATGTAACTCAAATTTCCAGCTAGATGTGTTCTTATCACCTTAAACTAAATTTGGACAAGGCCAAGTTTATTGTATTTCACCACAGTAATCTTTCTTCCATTCGTCCTTCCATTTCTTATATTTTTCAGCACTGTCAGCTGTTGGCATCATCAATGGTGTGAGATTTGGGAGTTCTTATCAATGAGAAATTTCCTCTAAAACCTTTCATTGACAAAACAACAAAAATTTGCACCTTCTATTTTCTGGATGTCTGAAGAATCCCACTACTTCTTACTGCTGAAATGGCAAAACAGTTCATGCCTTGGCCATGTCTCTATAGGAATTCCTTTGCAGAACTTCCTGACTCTGCCCTCTGTCCTTTGGTTCAAGTTCAGGATAGTATGGTTTGTCTAAGAATGGAGCTTTCCCAATTTACTTATATTACTGTCTATTGCCAATCTCTACATTGGGTGGGTCTTCAGGAACATTACCAGTTCAAACTGCTAGTGCTGACCTTCCAGGCCATGCATTCATGGGCTCAGCAAATTTGTGCAATCAGGTTTTCTTAGTTTTCCCACTTGTCAGAAAGGCCATCCCATGTTTTACAGACTTTTGCAACCTAGCGCCTAGATTTTGGAACCATCTCTCCTTCAGATTACATTTGGAGTATGGTTTTATGAGATTTAAAAAGGCTCTTAAAACACCTAATTTTTTTCAAGTCATTTATGTAGCTGGAAACAAACTCGTCTGTAATAGTTTGATTCCATGGCCTGCATAGCACTTGTGAAGACCAGCTTGGGATCTTCTTTTACATTGAGTGGTACAATAAAGTCTGGATGGGACTCAGGCATGGTGTTGTGTGTTCCCCAGGAATCCTTTAAGTTACTGCCTCTATAGTACTTTTCCCTTCCCTCCTCATAATTGTTGTCTTCTGCTCAGTGTTACAACTTCCACTGCTGGCCTGTTCTCATTTTTCTTTTCCTTTTCAGTACTGACAGCCATTCAGGAGGGAGCCCTAGTGCGTTGTGCAGGCACACTCAGTGGAAGTGAGAAAGAAATCCACTATTCCCTCATTGGTTGCTCATATATGAGGCAGCAGATATTGGATCTGCTGACTACTAGGCTCTGAAAACATAAGTGATTCTTTAAGATGCCATGCCTACAGTGGCATTCTCAACTGTTTTCTGATTAAAATAATGCAATTTTTATAATGTAGCTAGTCTAGGGAGAGATTGAGAGGTTTCCTATACTGCAAATCTTCAAACTGCACCCCTTGGTCCAGACACAGCTGCATCACTGCTCACAATCACTCCATTTTTTACTTCTACCACAAACATTCTCCTTCCTTGGTCCTCTTTTAATTCCTTCATGCACTTTCCCCATCCCTGCCTAAGTCTTTTCCTTGATGTTAATCCTTTGATTGATTGACTGATTGTTGATTGATTGATTGACTGATTATGTGCCATTAGTGACCACATAGATAGATTTTCTCCATGATGAGTTAATCCTTTTTATTATTATTGTATTATTTTACTATGCTTATTGGTGACTCTTTTTCTTCTGGGCTCCCTTCCTCTGCTACTTTCTTATCCCAAAGTTCCATCCTAGGTTTCTCACATGAAAGGTGGGGTTGAAATTTTGGAGTTATTTCTAAAAATAGAAAATGAGGAACAAACCTTTGAGAGTATTTCAGCAAAATTGAAATACTCTTACCCAATATATGTGAAACTATTTGAGTTCTGTTCCATCTTCCCACATCTTTCCATTGTGTTTTTTGGGCTGACATAATTTTCAAAGCTGTTTCAGTTTCTGGAATTGGCTGTTGCAAGATATAGTCTTACCACTGAATCCCTAGTAAAATGACTGAAGGCAACTCCAACTCAGCAGCGTTTAAGAATTATTTTCTTCATTAAATCCCTTTACTAAATTGGTCTGTAATTTCAGTTTTAAAAACTCAGGGAAAAAAAAGCTCAGGGTTGCTATCAGCTATGAAATTATACAATCTTTAGTTTAAATTCATTAAATAGTTATGTGGAAAGGGGAGCAAGCCATCTGTAATAAGCTGAAATTGCTGACACAGTCCTCATAATAGGTTCTTTCCCAGAGGTTTTTATTACAGTTATATAAGAAACCGTTGACTTATGAAGTTCAGGGGAACTTTCAAAATAGATCTCCCCCTTTTTCTGTCTTCACTGTTATTTTCTTTGAATGATGAAACAAGAGACAATTGTGTGTGTGTGTGTGTGTGTGTGTACAGTAATTAGAGCTGTGATGCTATGGGAAAATATACCTAGGGACTATACTTCATTTTTTGAAGGGGGAAAAAAAAATAATAACTTCAAAAGTTTATAGTGCTTTTAAAACCAAAGTGTAGTGATAGGTTTGACTGTTGAGATAACACAGACCTGTAAGCATTCTTTCCATTAATTCTGTATTTAAAGCTAAACTATACCATCTATTTTACATGTTAGTTTTTCAGTCTTGATTTTCCAATCCCAGGAAGGAAGGAAGGAAGGGAGGGAGAGAGGGAGGGAGGGAGGGAGGGAGGGAACAGGGAATTATTATTTAAGAATATCACCATAGTTTGCAATTTTCCTGTACTACATACAATACTGCTTGAATTATAAGAAACGTATACTTTTTTTTTTTGGTCTGCAGATGGTCTAAAATTTAATGCCAGGTTCCAGATCTGATGTTTAGGCACTACTCTCATTTAAATCATGCTGGAAAGTTGCTGTCCATCAGTGCAAACGATGCCTGCAAAAAGGAGACATGGAGAGCCAGTTTGGTGTAGTGGTTAAAGGTACTGGGCTAAAAGCCAAGAAACCATCAGTTCTAGTCCCGGCTTAGGCACAGAAGGCAGTTGTGTAACTTTGGGCCAGTCACACTCTCTCTGCTCTCGTAAGAAGACACCGGCAAGACACTTCTAAAAATGCTGCCAAGAAAATGCTTGGAGGAGTCGGTACTCACCTGAAGTATACAGGTGAAACTCGAAAAATTAGAATATCGTGCAAATGTTCATTTATGTCAGTATGGCAACTCAGAAGGTGAAACCAATATATGAGATAGACGCATTACATGCAAAGCGAGATATGTCAAGCCTTACTTTGGTATAAGTGTGATGATTATGGCATACAGCTTATGAAAACCCCAAATTCACAATCTCAGAAAATTAGAATATTACATGACATCAATAACACAAGGATTGAAAATAGAACAATATCGGACCTCTGCAGAGTATAAGCATGCATATGTACTCAGTACTTGCTTTGGGCCCCTTTTGCAGCAATGACTGCTGCAATGCGGCGTGGCATGGATGCTATCAGCCTGTGGCACTGCTGAGGTGTTATGGAAGACCAGGATGCTTCAATAGCGGCCTTCAGCCCCGCTGCATTGTTCGGTCTCATGTCCCTCATCTTTCTCTTGGCAATGCCCCATAGATTCTCTATGGGGTTCAGGTCAGGCAAGTTTGCTGGCCAACCAAGCACAGTAATCCCATGGTCACTGAACCAGGTTTTGGTACTTTTGGCAGTGTGGGCAGGTGCCAAGTCCTGCTGGAAAATGAAGTCAGCATCCCCATAAAGCTCGTCTGCAGAAGGAAGCATGAAGTGCTCCAAAATCTCCTGGTAGACAGCTGCAGTGACCCTGGACTTAATGAAGCACAGTGGGCCAACACCAGCAGATGACATGGCTCCCCAAATCAACACAGACTGTGGAAACTTCACACTGGACTTCAAGCATCGTGCATTGTGTGCCTCTCCATTCTTCCTCCAGACTCTGGGTCCTTGGTTCCCAAATGAGATGCAAAAGTTGCTCTCATCAGAAAAGAGGACTTTGGACCACTGGGCAACAGACCAGTTCTTTTTTTCTGTAGCCCAGGTAAGACGCTTCTGATGTTGTTTGTTGTTCAGGAGCGGCTTGACGAGAGGAATACGACATTTGAAGCCCATGTCCAGGATCCGTCTGTGTGTGGTGGCTCTTGATGCACTAACTCCAGCCTCAGTCCACTCCTTGTGAAAGTCCCCAACATTTTTGAATGGCCCTTTCCTGACAATCCTCTCCAGGCTGCGGTCATCCCTGCTGCTTGTGCACCTTTTTCTACCACACTTTTCCCTTCCACATAACCTTCTATTGATGTGCTTTGATACAGCACTTTGGGAACATCCAACTTCTTTTGCAATTACCTTTTGGGGCTTTCCCTCCTTATGGAGGGTGTCAATGATGGTTTTCTGCACAACTGTCAGGTCAGCAGTCTTTCCCATGCTTGTGATTCCTACTGAACCAGCCTGAGAGACCATTGAAAGGCTCAGGAACCCTTTGCAGGTGTTATGGATTCATTAGCTGATTAGAGTGGGACACTTTGAGCCTAGAATATTGAACCTTTTCACACTATTCTAATTTTCTGAGATTGTGAATTTGGGGTTTTCATAAGCTGTACGCCATAATCATCACAATTATACCAAAGTAAGGCTTGACATATCTCGCTTTGCATGTAATGCATCTATCTCATATATTGGTTTCACCTTTTGAGTTGCCATACTGACATAAATGAACATTTGCACAATATTCTAATTTTTCAAGTTTCACCTCTACACACACAACTAATTGTCTGATACAACAGGTGTATTCTCACAACATGTTTGGCTAGTTCAGTTCAAGATCCATTTTAAACTTGAGGATTGTGATCTTATCATATTGTATGACTCAAATCCAGTATAAGATCAGTAGCTAAGATTTTATTGTGGCTGGCCACCATATTGTTTAAAAATTCTTTACTTCCTCATTTCCTTTATGGACTGGTAGTGATAACAGCAATTTCAGGATAGGCCTGATATATTTCCTTTCCCGCCCCTTCCTTGATCAGCAGAGTTCTAGGTACCCAGGAGCAGAGCAAATCAAGTTCTCCAGGACATCTTCATACAGAAGTAGTATTTTGTAAAATTTACATTGCTCAGAGACCCAGCTGCTAGATACCATTTTTATTACTGCCACTGCTACAAGGCCAAATAAGACGACAGTGGAGCAGAATACAGAGGCCTTCTGGATAGAGTTAGGAAGAAGTTATTTTTATGTTTATTTGATTTATATCTCACTCAAGGCATCTAACCATAAATAAATTGTAAAACAGGAAAATCAAAATTCAAAACAGCAGGCATTAAAATCCATATGCACCACAGGTAATAGTTAAAAGACTGGCAAAAGAGATATGTCATGGTTCTCCTTCTAAATGGGGGGAGGGCTGCCAAATGAGTCTATTCCACAATATTGCAGAAAAAAACATTCCCTTCCACATCAGATAAGCAAGAAATTGAAGGCAGTGGCATCATCAAAGAAGCTTTCCTGCATGTCTTTGTGGGTCATGTAGATCTTAATGGGAGGGGTGGAAAATATGAAAGATAACTGAGCTCATATTAGGCTTGCAATATGGGTCTCAAAAGTACAATGCCAATTTATGCTGAAAAATGTTTACCTATTATGGTAAAGAATCTATTGCTATTATGGAATTTTATGCTAGTTATGCCTTCAAGCAACAGACTTCCTCTTAGGAATTAGTTCCAAAGTCTATTTGGAGTAGGCATATCTATTTGTAGCCTGAATCTGCTGAAAAAAGATTGGGCGGATTGAACTGAAAGAAATAGACCCAAATCCCAAGCATCTTGGGAATTTTCTAAACTAAAATATTGATTTATTTATGGGGGGAAAAGTGAGTGTTTCTCTCTGCTTAAGTTTATCTTCTATAAAACAATTGAGAACAAATTCCTGAAATTTGGTCTAAGAAGGACCTTTGGCAGAATTCTCTTACATTCCTATTATTGTCCACCTTTCCAGACTGTATTCTGATTTAAGGCAAAAACTACATTCAAAGCAAATTTGGACAGCATGCATCTAATTTGTCTGGTGCTGATTCAAAACCTTGCTGAAGCACTCAAGGTGTGCTTGGTTTTGCCAGAGCTATTTTGCACTAGAAATGACATCACTATGGCAGGTAAAAAACTTACAGCCGTTTGGCACTTGTTTGAGTCAATCACTTTGGTGACAAGGGAGGTGAGGAGACAGAGGTATATATTGAGTCAAGAAGTCTGTCTTCAAAAGAAACTACAATTAGTTATCCTAATCATAGGGACAGGATTGCTGGGACACTGACTGAACAGAAGGAGCTGGCCAAAGACACTTGTGAGGGTATGGGCAGAGAGCAGCCAGGCAAGGGGGTCAAGAATGTACTTTCATCCCCCGAACAGCGAGGGAGAGATAAGAGGATGAGACTGGCACTTCCCTGAGGAATGCTAGAGATGTTTATGGATTGACCCTGGGAACTACTCTCAGTCTGGGAAGATTCTCTGTATAGGCTGAAATAAACCTTGCTGGATTGAATCTGTATGGTCTCCTGGAGTTTCCTGGGCTAAACCTGACAACACTAAAACTAAATCTCAGCCAAAGTGCTTATAAAGAATTATCAGAGATTTGGTGATATTATAAAGGGGCTCTGGCAAGGAGTTGCTATGGTCAGAAACAAAACAACAAAAATATAGTACAAAATATCTGTGGCAAGTGACAAGGGAGGGCAAGTGCACACTGGGAACATGTCAAGTTAGGTCATTAGGGAAGGAGTGTCACCATCCATCCATCCTTCCTTATTGCAAGTGATCAGCCTCTTCCATTTCTCTACAGACTGGAGGGGGTTTGTACAAGCAGGGTGGAGATGACTTTCATACTCTCAGGACTGAAGCTGAGCAACTCTGAAGAAATTCTGGACAGTTGGCTACTTAAGAAAAATGTTTAAAAGGGGGCAGACCTTAAGTTGAAGTTGCTGGTGTTTTACCCACTTTCCAAGCTAAATAATAAGGAAAGAAAATCACAGGTCTGCAGATTTTATTTAATACTACAGCCTACACACCAAATCGTCCCAACAGTCATGGACCTTTATTTTTGTTCAAATCATGTCCCAGAAGTGGGAATGAGATAGGGGGGGAAAAAAAAAATGATGTGAGGTGGAATGAGCTGTTTTTGGACACTCAGATCCAACCCTCAAAGTGTCTTAGAAAATCACTACCCCATCCTACTGTGTGTTTCCACCAACTGACCAATATAGCCCCCCTCACAATTTCATGACCTTCTGTACATTTTCACCTCCCACAGTTTATTGCATTGACTAGAATCATTAAAAAAGAAAGAAAAGAAATTACTAAGTGATAATAGCAGATGGTGGCATTCTGCTATCTTTATAACAAATTACCAGTGTCCTTGTGTATTTCATTTAGTCTTCGTGCTGAAAAGGTAAGTGAGGTCACCTCTATTACTGATCTTTCTTTGTTCAAAAGAAAGAACTTGGTTTCTCAAAATAATATGAGGAACATGTGTCTCTTTATAGACAGAAAATTTATTCAAATGCTGTTAGGAATGCTTCCAAAATTCTCCTCTTATAAGAATTCTGGAGTGCTATATGACCTAGCTCTTAATGACATGCATACAGCATGGTATTAATATAGCAGACGTAAAAATCTTTTATTCTTCTTCTTCTTTTATTTCTCTCTCTCTCCAGTGTTTTATCAGTTCCTGAATGCACATCAGCAAAACAAAAAGATGCAAATAAATTGAGCTATAGACTATACTCTGCTTCCATATGTAGGTGCAATACCTACATGTAAGAGGTTTCCCGTATGAGGTAGGAGACTACAGGTAGTCCATGCCTAATGACCACAATTGGGACCAGAATCTCAGTCATTGAGTGAAGTGGTCATTAAGCAAGATGCCCACGTGACTGCTCCACTCAACAACTGCAATCCAGGCTCTCCTGGTTGTGGTCATTAAGCGACCTCCTGGGTCATCAAGCAGGTGGAGTGACAGCTCTTTTGCTCCATCTCTTTCCCTTACCCTCTCTCAGCAATGAATGGAACACACTGCTAGGAGAAGGGAGGGGAAAGAGGACAAGTGAAAGAAAGAGGACTGTCACTCTTTCACTCCATCCTCTTTTCCCTCTCCTCTCTCAGTGGTGAAAGGATCACCTGAAGATTTGACGTCTGCACCTTCATAGCACTAAAGGGGGAGGGGAAACTGCCATGGAATGCTACCTCAACAGTAGACCTAATGAGAGGGGATATATGAAACGTATGAGGGAACTATGGATGGACAGAAGACCTACATCCACACTAACTGAGAAACAACTAGTTACTCAGTGCTTCAATATAGTGAAGAGGAAGCTGCTCTCACAACTTGAGATAGACCAACTCCACATTACATCCCAGACTCAAGCAGACCTGGAAGAACAAGTGGATGTGCAGCCAACACCTGAAGCTGGAATGTCACTGCCACCCCCTCCATTACAGAGCACAGTAGCTGATATGAGGCATAAGACCATGGATAAATTAGCTACAGTCAACTCTTGAGACTGATTACCAAGGCTCAGTGGAAAAGTACCATCACATAGTATGCTAGAAGATGCCAATACAGTGCTCCATACAATCCCTACTACCACCATAACTCAAACCAATGAACTGATATGTGCTACAGCCACTGTAATCCCAGAAATGCTTGGCTATACAATCAAGAAGAACAGCAGTACATACCCCCCTGGAAAAAGAGGTTGGAGGCTAAGATCAAGACAACTCAGAGAGAAGTCAGTCAGCTGGTGGAACTACAGAATGGTGTAGAGATTAAGGATAAGACTCAGCTACTGAAAAAATACATGGGCCTGACTCCATTTGAAGCCCTAGAGACTGCTAAACAAAGGCTCACAGCACTGGCTGCCAAGCTAAGGAGATGCATTAGAGAAGCAGAGGCCAAGAAGATAAATGCCCTGGCTTTTTGGATGGTTCTTTGGAGATAAATGGTTCTCCAAAGAACCATCCAAAGTGTACTCCCAACTACAGTGCAATCACATAGTAACAGCAGAGCCACCAACATCAGAAACTGAACAGTACTGGAAGAACATATGGGAGAAAGAGAAGACACATAACACCAGTGCAAAGTGGCTGCAGGACCTGAAAGCAGAACACAGCAATCTTTCAGAACAGGAACCAGTCACCATCACAGTAGTGGACATCCAACAGCGAGTCAAAAAAAAAATGAAGAGCTGGAGAGCACCTGGCACAGACATGATCCATACCTACTGGCTAAAGAAACTAACAGCAGTGCATGAATGCCTAGCAGCACAGACGAACCAGCTGCTAGCAGCAGGCTCCCACCCAGACTGGCTAACACAAGGAAGGGCAGTGCTGATCATGAAAGATCCTCACAAGGGAACAGCACCATCCAATTACCGGCCAATAACCTGCCTCCCCACAACATGGAAAGTTCTATCAGGCATCATAGCTACTAAGCTCTAAGACCATATGGGCCAGTACATGAGCACAGCTCAGAAGGGCATTGAGAACAACACCAGAGGCTCAAAATACCAGTTGCTCATAGATAGAGCAGTCACCCAAGACCCAAGGACTGGGCAGACTAATCTGAATACAGCCTGGATTGACTACAGGATGCCACACACATGGATCTGTGAATGCCTGGTGCTCGACAGGACATTAAGGACTTTCCTCAAGAACTCAGTGGGATTGTGGAAGACAACACTGGAAATCAACTCAAGACAGCTCGCACAAGTGGCCATCAAGTGTGGCATATACCAAAGTGATGCACTGTCCCCACTGCTGTTCTGCATACGCTTAGCCAGATAATCACAAGGACTGGATATGGGTACAAGTTCAAGAGTGCAATCACCATCAGCCTCCTCCTCTACATGGATGACCTCAAGCTGTATGCTAAGAGTGAGCAAGATATCAACTCAATGATCCACCTGACACAGATCTACAGTGAGGACATTGGAATGTCATTCGAACTGGAGAAGTGTGGCCGGATAGTAGTAAAAAGAGGGAATGTAGTTAAGACCAATGGGATGGAACTACCAGTGGGCCACATAGCAGACATAGAGACCAGCTACAAATACCTTGGTATTCCATAGTTACATGGGAACCATGATCAGAAGGCAAGGAAGACAGCAACATCCAGGTACCACCAAAGGATAAGACAGGTCCTGAAAAGCCAGCTCAATGGGAAGAACAAGATCCATGCCATCAACATGTACACACTGCCAGTCATCAGCTACCCTGCTGGTATAATGAGCTGGCCAAAGAAGGACATGGAGGCTGCCGATGTGAAGACCCGGAAGCTCCTCACAATGTACAGAGGTTTCCACCCCAGGTCTAACACCCAGAGATTGTACATCAGCCACAAAGAGGGCAGGTGAGGTCTAATGAGTGTCAAAGCCACTGTCCTGGATGAAACCCAGAGGTGAAGATGAGCTGCTGAGAGAATGCCTCAGGCAGCAGCAGACATGGGAGGAAGTTCAAGCAGAGGAAATACCATGGCAAGACAAGCCCCTGCACGGGATGTACCATCGACAGATAGCGGAGGTGGCTGACATTGGGAAATCCTATCAGTTGCTGGAAAGGGCTAGACTAAAAGACAGCACTGAGGCACTGATCATAGCAGCACAAGAACAGGCACTAAGCACCAGATCCATAGAAGCAGGGATCTACCACACTAGACGGGACCCAAGGTGCAGACTGTGCAGAGAGGCCTCAAAGACAGTCCAACACATAGTGGCAGGGTGTAAGACGCAGGCAGGAACAGCATACACTGAACGGCACAACCAAGGAGCTGGCATTGTGTACAGGAACATCTGCACAGTATATGGGCTAGACCCCCCCCCCCCCAAGTTCAGATGGGAGATTCCACAGAAGGTTGTGGAGAATAACAGGGCTAAGGTCCTGTAGGACTTCCAGATCCAGATGGAGAGGGAGGTACTGGCCAATTAACTAGACATCATGGTAGTAGACAAGGACCAGAAGACAGAGGTGGTGATAGATGTAGTGGTGCCAAGTGACAGCAACATCAAGAAGGAGTATGAGAAGCTGAAGAAGTACCAAGGCCTGAAGGAGGAACTAGAGACGATGTGGAAAGTAAAGGCCAAAGTGGTTCCAGTGGTGGTAGGAGCACTCGGGGCCGTGACTCCTAAGTTGGGAGAGTTATTAAGTGGGTCCTGGAACCTAATGTATCAAGAATCAGATAGCAATTATTTTTTCCTAATAGTCACTAATAGTCACATATGTAGAAAGTACTTTCAGATTATCTGCTTTTCCATTTTCTACTATAATAAACAAACAAACAAAAAAAAATAGTGACTGATCATGGTCACTTTTCTAATTAACCTCCTTACATCATGAAAGGTGGAAAAAAACTAACTGGTTGCAGTGTTCATGCTATTTAATGCCCATTAATCATTTAAGTTAATAATCTTCTTTAGGTACATTACAAGAGAACGATTATTCATGCTTTGTAAACTCACAAAGGATATTCATCACTATTCTCTTACAATCTTCCTTTTTTCTTTCTTTCTGCAAACTTCTTAGAATCCTTTGTTTCAATACTTTGCCTTTTCCAACATTTTTCCCTTTGGTTCACAGTATTGACTGTCCTAAGTATTTTGTCTAGATATCCAAGTCTTAGAGAGACATCACTTTCTAGTGGCTTTGAGCCAAGTTTATTATGTTTGTTTGAATTAATGTAGTGTAAAATAGATACTCCTTCAGTCTGTAGAAATCATTGTAGAATCTGTAGAATCACAGGCTTTCTATTTGCCAATTAATCAATCTTAACAATCCCTCTAAAATGTATCCATTGCCCAGTATGCATTTGTTTGTTTGTTTGTTTATGCTCAAAGACCAACATACCAAATATAAAACAGCTGAGCTTGAAGGGGGAGGAAGGAGATACATATAGAGATTAACACAATAAGAAAAAGATACCCACAAAAGGGTCACACCATCCTGGGCACAGAGAGAACTGCTGCTGTCTGTGCTCCTGCCCTCTGAAGATGCCGGTCACAGATGCTGGCGAAATGTTAGGAAACAGAACTTCCAGAACACGGCCACACAGCCCAGAAGACCCACACCAGCCATCGTATTCCGGCCATGAAAGCCTTTGACAATACAAAGAAAAAGAAAACCAGGAAATTAATAACATGGATAACAACCTATTTCAGCAGCAGAAAATCAGCCTGCAGGCAACTCTAGTGCTGGCTGAACCCTTAGCCTTCTTATGGAAATCACAGTCAAACCAAATTTGGCAATCCACCCAGGCTTTTCTATAAATAGATCTGCTACCAAAAAGAATGTATTTTCCTCTTTAGGTTGGCACAAACAATTTATTAAGAAAGGTATTGCTAAATGAGAATACCATAGTTAATACAAAGGACAGTGCAATAAAACATGTGATACTAACTTAATTGCCTTCTTTGAAAGGGGGCACATATGAACTTGTGGAGAACATTATTAAACCATAGACAGCAGAGCGTTAAGTTTAGTCAATGAATATGCTCTCCTATACAGGATGAAGATAAAGGTTCTATCATAGAGCCTTTCATTGTAGTAATAAACAGCTTAACTCCTATCTCTCTGTAAAATCAAGTGAAGAGCTCACTGCTTTGTTTCTAAAGAGGGTCTTTTAAGCATTAACATTATAATCAAATACCTAATCATTATTTTTTCTTTTTAACATTTAAAATCCCAGCACAATAAAAAGATTCAGAACATGTTAATTTTGAGTTATAAAAATAATGTCAACAATTTTAAGTCACCCACCGGATTCGTTTACATACCTTATAGCTAGTAACATACTATATATCCTCAATATATCTTAATATTTAACATCTGAGTGAATTTCAGATGAATCAAAAGAAAAGAGTTCTTAAAACAGTCAGGTTGGATGGATAAATTGCAACACCAGGGTTGAATGCAGCCCTGGAATGACTCCCTCCCTCCCTTCCTTCCACTCTTCTTGGTGTTCAGTTACTATGAACTTTTTATAATTTTGAGGCATGAAACTTATGGAAGATATTGCTGAAACGTTCTGTGTATGCATGTGAGCATTCCTCAGAGTGGGAATCTGACTTCAGTGATTAGTAAAGCTTGTAATTATAGGGATAGGCAAAGTCTTGCTCTTAGCTATCTACAATCTTCTGGAAGAAGAGTCAACAGAGTATGTGTTCTATGCATATACACCTGGGGAAAAAAGGCAGAAGGAAGCAACCCAGAGAGAGAGATTTCAATTTATATCATGTTTTCCTGCTCAAATAAGCAGTTAATGTGGTAAGTCAGGAGTTTTATGTTCCCCATCTCTGGAGGTTAATGAGGAGAGGCTCAACAGCCACCTCTCATGGATGCTTTAATTAATTTTCCTGCATATTACAGAAGGTTGGACTAGATGATTTTTGTAGTACCCTTCAAACTCTATGGCTCTATGATTCTAAAAAATCAAACATATGTTAAAATCATTTAATCATAAAAGCCTAGTGATGAATTCCCTGACCTGTCACAAAGCCAGCATTCTATAGTTGAGGATTTGGTAGCCACCACTAAAACATATATTTATTCCATTCAGCATAATATTTCGCTCACAGTAGCAATGAGGATGTTACAGTTATAATAGCATTTAAAAGACTGCTTGGCTTAATAAAATATATTGTTGCTGATCATTTTTTCTCCTAAAGGGACCACTATATTCACAAGATGTGAATGTAACCCTCATGAAGTCACCATCCAAGGAAAAGCTTGAAAGGGATGAAAAAATGTACTTCTGCTGAGAATCTGGTTGTCAGACAGAGCTGTGTAATAATGATGGGCTCTTATTACCTTGAATAAAGTAAACTGAATTAATAGATGTGCATAGCTAAATTGTAAAGGGATAGGGAATCAATTTCTGTATCCCTGGTATTGATTTTATTTGCATTCTTATTGCAGAATAATAACTTCAAAACTGCAAGCTCTAACTCACCAATTATAGTTATTGTCCTCTTGCTTGTTGCCTGCAGAGGGGTAATTGAAGTATTCAGTATCTTGAGGAATCAGAGGAACATTTGGATTGGCTGACCATAATGTTCAAAGTGAGAGCTGCATCATCCTCTTTCAGTGAAGGATGATGCACCTTATTCATACTGTCTGAGTTAATTTAGAACCCTTGTGCATTTATTGCCATATTATGGAATTGTTTATCTATTAAGCGTTTAATTAAAGAAAATGTTGTAATATCCACTTTTGCAAGATTTTTACAATATACACTTTTAGAAAAGGTTATATTAACAAAGCCTATGCTTCCTCCAAGCAAGTTAAGAAAAACTTACTGAGTACAGCTTTCAATGTTTCATTTTTACCTTCAAGAAATGAAACAGAATAACTTTCATATTCAACTTTATTCTGCCCACATTCTCAGAAGACACTGATATTTCTTCATTTACCAAAAGTAAAGAAGAAAACTAGAATCAAAAGACTTCCCATTTATTTATTTATTTATTTATTTATTTATTTATTTATTAAATTTGTATGCCGCCCATCTTCCCCAGATATATATTGCATATATACCATTCCACATTTGAAAACAAAGGACTTTCTGGAATTCCTGTCTTCTCACTTCAACTTATTTAGAGAGAGAATTGTTCTGTGGCCTGTCAAGTATCCACAATGAAGCAAAAAATGAAGGAAGTTATTGTCATTCAGGAAGAGCTATCACAAATATTTTTTAAAAAATGAAAATTAGGACATTCAGGTATGACATTTGCGGAATCTAACAAAAGCCATTTTTAATGATATTGATTATAACAACTTTTTCCAATGCTTTTAAGGCTGAATCTGCAGCTTGTCCCATACTGGCTTCAAACCCACAATAACTATGGGTGACCTTTCCAAAGTGCAGAAGGAAGAAAATGAGGCATGATTTCTTTTGCACTGCATTTCCGTCAATGGATGGAAGGAGTTGTTTCTTCCTTTATAATATGCTAATATGGCATTCAAAAAATAGACAGCTATATTCTTTAATAGATGAAATTGTCACCTAAATAGCCTTGAGACTGAAGATTCCATTCTGTTCCTTTACTTTCCAAATATAATTAAAGCTTAAAGTTAATAAACACAGAGAAATGGCTTTCTTATTATTTGTTTACTGTAATTATAATGCAGGCTATCTGAACTCTCACAACACCTGTTAAAACTGTTTTATTTGTTCAGGAGAAATTAATGAATGTTGTCTGCTACATCTAATAATACACTTGGCAAATATAACTATGTGATATTGACAAAAGAAAATGACTTAATTAGCACTCAGTATAACACAGTACAATATAAAATAGTTTCCAAGAACACTGTATGGGCAATGTAGTCATCAGAAGATGAGCCCAGTTCAAATAATTTCCTTCCTTCCTTCCTTCCTTCCTTCCTTCCTTCCTTCCTTCCTTCCTTCCTTCCTTCCTTCCATTACAGTGTAGCTGTTGTGTATGTGATCTTGTCTTCTCTACTACAGTAAGCAGAGAAGCCTTGACACAGGTAAATTCTAAGTTTTGATTGGCAAAACTAGGCTGATCAAATCTTTGTTGTGATCTTTAGCTGGAACAAGTCGCTGTGTTTTGATGAGGCTCATCATTGTCTTCTACAGAGTCTGGTAAGTTCACTCAGTGCTGAGAAACTTTAATAGACCAGAAGTTATGATTTCTTCTCCAATACTCATCTCAGACATATGCTCTTCTTACTCAATAGCTATCCAGTTAGGATCGAGCAGCTCTTTGTCATTCAAGTGTAGAGTCACTGAGAAGACAGATTTAGCCACTCTGTAGTTTTCAGGATACCCTCTGGAATGTTAGAGATGGATAGAACTGCTCAAGAGATTGGATTTCACTTATTCCTATGCTGATGCTATTAAAATTTTGCTCTAAAATGGAGAAGAAAAGGGGTAACGATGTTGTAAGACACTCTCTTTCAAGCCATCATCACTGCAATGGTTTTAACTGCATTGGTATTTTTAATTCTTTATGGTGATATATGCTGTCTTCTTCTTCCTCTTCTTCAAAATAAACTCCTTCCTATAACTAAGCATTTGACAACTGTAAGTTCTCATTACAGTTTTCTTTGTTTACAAAACTGCATAACTGAACAGCTACATTTTGTGTTCTCACATGGATTTTTACAAAGTTTGCATTTAACAACTTCAAGCAGGAAATTCCAAAACAGAATTCATTTTTTTCCTCTAAAACTGAATTGACAGGAGTCATCCATGGGAAAAGTACTTAAGATTGCACAGCTGGACAAACAAGGATGTGTCAGAACATTTAGTATGATTGTTCACAGCCTATCATAATTTTATTTTTACTAGGGAACCCTTGAAAGAAGAGCACTAGCAGGAGGAAAGCATACTCCCTTTCCTAGCCCAATGATTTTTGCAGTCTTAAGCTATCTATATTTATTAAAACCAAATTTGTCTATCCTGTCAAATAAATTACAAATTGAGAAATATAACTTGAAGTCCAATGCATGGTGACAGTGCAAATGGTAGCAGTGCATGGTAACAAATGCTTCCATTCCAAGAGAATCCATTCTTTGTATATTATACTACAGAGAGTTGTAATCTGTGCTTTCCCAACAAATGTAGAGACTGGCATTCCATTCAGATTTGGATTTCACCCTTGAGCAGTACTCAACTTAAAAATACATCAAAATATTTTTTTAAAATAGAATACATTATTACAATGAATCAGAATATATTATAAATATTATTTTTAAATATTTTTATAAATACTGTACTAATATATAAAATGCACACACACTCACACACACACAGAGAGAGTAATTTCTTAAGAAATGAAACCCCAAAGCATTGGGTGCAAGTGGGGAGGAGCCCTGATGGGCACCATGGAAGGAGTCTAAGGGATTCTTTGTGCCAACAGATAATATATTGGATACCCCAGGTTTAAAAAAGAGCTATCTGAACCCTTCATTTTTTGTTAAAGTTGTCAGCATCCTACTTTTACTTTTCCTCATCTGGAAATCCTTTCTTATATTGCCACAAAGAAGACCAACAAGATATGCTTTTCTTTCTCTTCTGCTGAAGAATCTTACATGGTTCTCCTTAATACATGTAAAAATGGTAAAATAGTGAGAGATCTGTATCACCTGCTATGTTTACTGTGTTACAGCATTCTGAGCATTTTGCAAGTGCTTGGTCTATTTTCATGTCAGTATCATCTCTAGCTTGAATAGTAGCAAGCCTCTTTTATCAAGGTGAGCGGACAGCACAGCTGGCTTTAGAAAGATGGGCAGACTGTCTTTCTGTTATCTGTCCAGGCTAGAACAATCCGGGTTTTCAGCTATTCTTCTGATGAATACAGATCTTTGTATGCCATCTTCAGATTTTACTTCATATAGAAACAATAAATGGTAGTCTATTTTACTCTGTTCATTTATATACTGCCCTGTTCCACATAGACTCATAGTTGTGCACAATAAAAATCATCAATTATGATAGTAATACAGAAATAAATCTAAGTGTTAAGAGCAGGATGGCAAATGAAGGAAAGTGGGAAGATCAGAGGTCAGCAACATTGTGCATTGAGCAGAAAAGTAGTTATAGGAGATATTTAAGTTACTCTTTGAAACAATGTTCTTTAGTGAAAAGCCACATTCATAGCTATCTATGTTCAGTTGAATGAGATTTATTTTGTTTTTAACAGCTGATTTAGCCATATAAGTTACCTACTACTACAACAAAAATGTCAGCTAACAGAAGGAGTATTTTAGAGATTTATATGAGTAAGATAGTGATATTTCAAAATGAGAAATTGAAACAAATGCCATCAATATTACAAATGTAAGTGGAGTCCTTGGGGTTCTCTGAGCTTGGCTGTTTTCTTGCAAACGTTTCGTTACCTGACTAGGTAACATCATTCTAATTAACAGGTGCAAGAATGGAGTGGGGTTTGCTCTCTGTTTATATACAGTGTCATGCCCTGCCAATGTTGGTGGGGGTGAGGGTTTTGTTTTATTTTTTCCCTCTGCTAGTTCCTTGATTAGGGTATTGTTTACTGCTGATTGTATGTCTGGTGATAATCTTAGTGTTAATCTCTTCTTATCTGGGTGATGATTGCTGGTGAGGAGATGTTCTAGTCTTTTGTTTTCCTTTCTACTATCTCTTTTGAATAGTGTGTAGATGTTGTTTATCTCTATGTGCCTGTTGATGGCTGCCTTGTCTAAATACCAAACTTCCAGGAATTCCCTTACATTTTTGGATTAGCTTGGTCTAAGATGCTGACAGTTTCCCAGTTGAAATTATGGTTAAGTCTGTCCATGTGTTGTGCAATGTGTTATATAAACAGAGAGCAAACCCCATTCCATTCTAGCCCTGAAGATGTTAGCTACCCGGGTAACAAAAAGTTTGCAAGAAAAGAACCAAGCTCAGAGAACCCCAAGGACTCCACAGTTCAGCCCTGAGCTACACATATTCGCTTCAAATGTTAGTGCCGGGCGGGGGGGGGGGGGGGGGGGGGGAGAACAGATAGTAAAAAAAAACAAAAAACCTGTAAGAGTGTTGCAGAATAGTAAGGCAGGTGATATAATTAGAGAAATGTTAAAATATGGATGTGGTTTGCTCATCTTATGTGTGAGTTGTTAATGTGTGAGTTATTTTATTTTATTTATATTTCAAATTTGTCACCATCCATCTCACTGTGGGGTGACTCTGGGAGGTTTTCAGTAAAAATAGAATAAATATTGATTAAAATAAATAAATATTAATTAATTAATTAAAATATGATAAAAACACACTTCCTTTATAATACTTCCATGAAGCAGATGTTAATTAGGTATTAATAAACTCAGGGAGCATCATCAAGGTGTCAGCCATCCCCAGGGTCAATTGTATCTTTCCTCGCCCCAGGCAAGTTAGCAGAGCCAAGTCTTCAATTCCCTTTGAAAAACTGGGAGGGTAGGGGCACACCTCACCTCTGGGAGGAGAGTATTCCGTAAGGTGGGGGCAATGGCAGAGAAGACTCTCCTCCTAGGACCTGCCAGTCGACATTCTCTCACTGATGGGATCTGCAACATGCCTCCTCTGCTGGACCGGGTGGGATGGGTTGATGTAATGGGGAAACCTGGACCCATGCCATGTAGGGCTTTAAAGGTGATAACCAACACCTTGAATTGGACCCAGAAACAAACTGGAACCTAATGCAGCTCCCCCAGCAAAGGAGTTACATGTGCCCTTCTTGGGGCACCCAAGATTGCCTGTGCAGCCACATTTTGAACCAGCAGTGCAACCCCATTGAGAACCAAAGATGGTAAACCCCCATATAAAGAGGAACCTCCAATCCACAGCCACATCATCTTACCAGTGTTCAGCTGAAGCCTATTGTCCCCCATCCAGACCCCTTCAGGCACCATGAAAGGGTGGTCACAGCATCACTCAAATCACCCGGGATGGAGATGTACAATTGGGTATCATCTGCATAATTGTGAGAGTCAGGACCAGGGGGGTTAAGAATTTACTCTTGTCGCCAGAGCAACGAGGAACTGATAAGAGGATGAGACTGAACCCTCCCTAAAGAATGCAAGGGAGGTTGGGAGGGTGACCCTGGAATTTGCTCTCACTCTGAGAAGATTTCTGTAACGGGAGAAAGGCCATTAAACCTTGCTGGATTAAATCTGTACTGTCTCCTGGAGTTTCCTGGGCTAATCCTGACAATAATGTTGATACCTCATCCCATGGTGGTGGATGATCTCACCCAGTGGTTTCATGCAGATGTTAAAAAGGAGTGGCAAGAATATCAAACCCTGTGCTACCCCACAACAGAGGGGCTGTGGGCCAGACCTCTTGCTCCCAATCAATACTGATTGGTACCAACCTTGGAGGAAGGAAGTGAACCAGCAAAAAACTGTGCCACCCATGCCCAACTCCCTAAGTGGGCCCAAAATGGTTGATGGTATTAAAAGCCACTGACAGGTCAAGAAGAACGAGGATGGATGCATTACCCCCATCCCACTCCCACCAGACATCATCCATGAGTGCAACCAGTGCTGTTTCTGTCCCATATCCAGGCCTAAAACCTGACTGGAAAGGGTCCAGATAATCTATTTCATCCAGTATCCTCTGGAGCTGCAATGCCACCACCTTCTCAACCACCTTCCCTAAAATGGGGAGGTGGGAGACTGGACGAAAATTGCCCAGCATGGTGGGATCCAGGGATGGTTTCTTGACGAGGAGATGCACCAATGCCTCTTTAAAGATGACCAGGAACACCCCTTCCCTCAAGGATGAATTCATCATCACTTGGACCCACCCACATGTCACCTCCCAAGCAGCCTTCACCAGCCAGGAAGGGCATGGGACTAGTTGACAAGTGATGGCATTAACAGTCCAGAGGACCCTGTATACTTGCTCAGATCCCATAGGACCAAACTGTTCCCAGATAAGAGGGTAAGTCCATACTCTGGGCATCTCCATAGGCCATGCCCCAGCCTTAGAATCCAACTGAGAATAGATCCAAGCAATTTTATCCTCCAGATGCCCAGAAAACTCCTCTATGTATCCCTGCAAATAGGCCACTGGGCCCTCCTTTCCCAAAAGGTATCAGGTGATCTTAAACAGGGCCGCTGGGCAGCATTCTGTGGATGCAATAAGAGCAAAGAGATATTGTCGTTTTGCCACTCTTACCGCCACAAGGTAGGCCTTAATAGTGGCTCTAGCCTATGTTCGGTTGGATTTGGTCCTTGTTTTCCTCCAGCAGTGCTCTAGACATCTCTTAATCCTTTTCAAGACCCTCAGCTCCTCCATAAACCACAGGGAGTGTGGGGCTTGATGGAACAAGAGAGGTCTCATGGGCGCGATCTTATCCAAGGCCTCGGCCACCCTCCTGTTCCAGGCACTGGCCAAGGGCTCCACTGGACCATGCAGCAGATCCTTGGGTATAACCCCCAGCTCCATTTGGAACCCAATTGGGTCCATCAGTTGCCAGGGGCAGACCAGTTGAATAGGTCTTGCTTCCTTGTGGAGTGGGCTAGCATAAAAGAATCTCAAGGTCACCAGATCATGATCTGAACATGACAATAGGGACAGGTGTAACTCACTCTTCAGATCATATTGCCACTGCTCTGACAAGAAAATCAAGTCCGGTGTGAGACCACTGTCCTGAGTCAGGTTGCGAATAATCTGGGACCGGCCCATGGCCACCATGGTGGCCATGAACTCCTGGGCCACCTCTGAGGTGTGTACCAGGGATGGCAAATTGAAGTCCCCCCAGAACCATAAGTCTGGGGAACTCCACTGCCAGCCCGGAGACGGCCACCAGCAGCTCAGGCAGGGAGGTTGCTATGCAACAGGGAGGCTGGTACAGCAGCAACAATCCCAACTATTCTCGTGAACCCAGCTTCAAGAACAGGGTCTCACAACTGGCCACTTGTGGAGCAGCGCCCCTGAAGGCCAACAAAGATTCCCTTATGACAACAGCTACCCCTCCTCCCCTGCCCTGGGGTCTCAGCTGGTGCCAAACCATAAACCCAGCTGGGCACATTTCTGAAAGGGGCACCCCCTCTTCAGGGCCCGGCCAGGTCTCAGTGATATACACCAGGTCAGCCTGCTCCTCAGTGATCAAATCACATATGAGGGGTGCCTTGTTAAGAAGCTGACCTGGCATTAAGAAGCAGCAGCCAAAAGCTAGGGTCTCCACAAGTCTGCTGTCCAGGGCCTGAGTCTGAGTCCAAAGGGCTAAAACATGCCTCCAGTAGTAAACATGGGGGTGTCTTCCCTGAGATCAGCCCATCCCCTGACTCCCATCATAACACTCCCTCCCCATCACCACCTGAATAGTATGACCCACCCTAAACTTCCCATGGCCTCCAATTCTCCACAATTCTGGGCCGCTAATTTCCCTAGTTAGGGGACCCTCCATCCAAACATACAATAACAATCACCCAATCAATTAAATCAGTGAACTGTGGGGGGTGCTTCCCGGTACTCCAGCTCCCACTCTCGGTGCCATAGGAGCCTTACCTCTCAACCCCTTTACACACCATGCCCCCCACACTGATTTCTCTCACTAGAGGGGACAACAAACACACCCACACATTTCCACATCCACCCGCGGACTCCCTCGCTGTCTCTCACCCTAGGGAAGAAGACCCAGCTAACATCTACTGGAGGGACCCCAACACCCAGTCTGGAATTGAACCTGCTGGCTTCCAAGTCCTTCAGGTCCCCCCGGAGGGCCAGATGCCAAGCCAGTTGTTAGGCCAATGTCCTGGCCTCTGTTTTTCGACACCGGTCCCACTCAGGTCACTCCAGCTGCAATTCGGGTCACCGCTAATGCTCCAGTACCAATTTTCAGGTCCCAAGCAGTGGTCTGGCCTCGAGCACATCTGAGTTCTAGGTTGACGTGGTCCAGATCTCTCTTTGGGCTGCACACTCTCTGCATCATCCAGCACAACTGTGGAGCTCCACCCAGTCCCCATCACACTCCAGCTAACCTCTGCTGAGCTCCGCCAACCTCTGTGCATCTGGGACCGATACATCAAGCACCCCTAAAGTTCCCAGACTACAGCAAAAAGTTCTTCTCTGTAGCCCGGGCCTCTCCTTGAACTTGTGCCACTTGCTTGTTAATGTGTGTTTGAAGACTGTATCTGGAAGAATAACATTATTGGTCTCCTATACAAAGAAGAAGATAATAAAGTCAATATAAAAACTACAGGGAGATTTGTTTGCTAAATGTCCTTTGGAAAATGTCCAATAAAAAAAAAAAGAAACAAAAATGTGCATATCCATGACTTGAGTCCACTTTTTATATGGAAATGGGAGCTGGGTATGTCAGGAAAAGTATAAAAATAAGTTGAATACATAGGGAATGGGGTATTTAAGAAGTGTATGCATTTTTTAAAAAGAAGATGATTAGGGTTAGAATGGATGATGAATGAATGTGAGTTGAATACAGAGTGAAGGATGAAAGAAGTATTTGAGGTGGTTTGGTCAGGTAGAATAAGGACTGTATTGCAAAAGAAATATATATGGAGGAAGAGTGAATGTCAAGAAGAAGGAGAAAACCAAGGAAGTTGTGGTTGGATGGAGTAGATCAGATCCACAAAAAGAGAGAGGTGAGAATTTGAAGAGCAAAGGCAGTGCACAAGGCATTGTATGGACATGCTGGAAACAAGGTTGGTTTGCAAGAATAGAAAGTTATGGAGAAGTCTAGTGAATAGCGTGGGTGTAAGCTAAATTTAGCTTTATTTCCTTTTCTTATCTGGTGACTTTTCCATCTTTCAGAGTGTACCCTTGATAAAGGGTTTAATTTGAAATTCATTCAGCTCTAACACAATAAAATATTTTTACTGGCACTTGGGATATTTCCTTCCATCTTTTTGTCTTGCTATTCTTATCTTATGCCTTTAATTTCCTTAGCTTAGTTTCATTTGTTACTCCTTTTCTGTGCTTTGCATAGCATTGCCTAACCAAAAGGGAACAGCATGATGGGTAGATATATCATTTGTACACTGTATGGTTTTCTTTTACAGAAAATGTGTGCAGACTTTCCACTAATCATATTTAATGTTTATTTCCAGCAATGTTTGCTGTTTATGACCTAAAAACAAGCATATTATATAAATAGATATGATACTATTAACAGAAATTGCCTTTCAAAACAGATCTTTTTTGAAAAGTAGTTTTAGAAGGTTTGTTCTTCTGTTTCTGAAGTCTCACTATTTTGTTTCATCATTAGTTTCCTTGAGCTATTCACAATAGATGTCTTCATTATATCCTAGACTGAAATATTACTATTGGAACAAATGAATACTATATTTCTTTTATGACATGGTGCCAAGTCAATCTCTGCATTGTTTTCAGACTCATTTCTTGTTCTAATTTGATCAGATGATAATCTCATGGCTCATTTCCAAACTAACTTCATAAAATGTCTTGTGTCTAATCTTTTCCATGTTAAGCCAATTTTTTTGGAATGCGTTCAGTTTAGGCAATCTGAGATTGCAGTGTTTCCTCTGTTATAATCCCTGAAGTAAAGGATATCTAAATAAAGACTCCCTTAAATTGAGCTCAACTCCTACTGATTACATGGATATGTATGTAGCCTCCAAGCCTGGGAATTCTTGCTTAGATTTTTTGGCTGGGTGCTGCCACCTGGTGTTACATAATAACCATATTGGTGCACTGTACATTGTAAAGTATCATGAATTTGATTTGGGGGAAAAAAATCAGAACTCCATTAAAAACTTCCCTAAATCAGATCAAAGATACATTCTGACACCAAGATGATCCTGAGAAGCATACAAGACAGAAACAACTACCTTTCTGTTTTGATTCTTCCCAGAAAGTAGTACTGAAAGGTATATTTATATATAATAAGTCTCCATTTAGCAATAGCATATTCTTTTCCACGAATATATGGAAACCCATTTCTAATATTCATGTCCAGTGTCAGTCAATTCTATCAGTCATCATTTCTAACTTTATGTAGTTATATCCCCGCACCACAGCAAAGACGTTAGTACCTAATAAGACACACAGACTCCTCTTAATGACTATGATGGATAGGGTGGACATTGGCAGTACATCAAGTGCAAGCCACCATTACTGTGTTGTTGCTCTTGTTGGCTCATTTTTCTGCATGCATAGTACCCTCACCTCTTAAACTGCAGTCCCACAATGTTTGGGAGTAATAGGTAATTCTGAAAAATTGACAGCATGTTATAAGGAGTCTTTGTCATTTCAGATTATTTCTTTGGGGTAGGAGGAAAGATGGGCACACTTCTAAACAAAGCAATGGTCTGTTGCATGCCATCATTTTTATTTAAAATTAATTTGAGTTGCTGTTGTCATCTTTTCTTTCCTTTCCTTTCTATTTTGTAGTATTCTTGTGTTTTTATTTCTGTTGGGGCTTCTTTTGTACTGTATTTTTCTGTGTGAGCCACCAAGAGTTGTTTTTAATTGTGACAGCAGACGGACGGAAGGAAGGAAGGAAGGAAGGAAGGAAGGAAACAAGGAAGGAAGGAAACAAGGAAGGAAGGAAGGAAGGAAGGATATGCATGGGGTCTAGAAGCATACTTGGAAATATTGATACTTTTTAAGCTGATGGGTTGCTTAAGTTGAAAGAATAAAAATATAAGTTGGACATGAAGCCTATGTCACATTTAGTAATGGAGCTGGCATTTAAAATCACCCAAACTCTAAACATTACTAGCTTAAATCTTGAGTAAGGTCTGAGACTCCAGCAACTAACTGCCCAACCATAGGTTTCACAACCTAACTAGGCTCTGGCAAAGGAAACAATCTATTCATAAACCAGGAAGTCTATTTATAATTGTACTTACTCATAAAATCATAAATTAGAGTTTAGCCTTTCAGTTGGGTTGAAAGCTAAGGTGATAGCAGTGCCTGAGGCAGTACACAAGTTAAAACGAGAGTTAAAACTCAACAAGCAATCCAATTACAATGACCAAATTTCAAGATGGTAAGATGGTTGTAATTCTCAGATCTGGTCCAGGGATCAAGGTATTCACACAGCAGCAGATACAACATATAGCACACAACTTCTGTGGGGACAGAAATACCCCAGGGCCTCTCACTCAAATACAGCTGAAGGTAAATAGCATTAATTTACTAGGGTCAGCATCTGAAAAGCTTCAGTTCCCATGCTGAAGGAAATGCTTTCCTTTTCAAGGGCTACTTCTTTGCGTTGTTATCTTCAAACTCTTCACCCAGTTCTACTGACATTCTGAAGGAGGCTGATTGATTGATTGATTATTTTTATTTATTTATTTATTATCAAACTTTTATGCCACCCATCTCCCCCAATGGATGACTCTAGGTGGCTCACAATAATAAAAAAGAAAAAAACACAAGTCCCTCCAACCATGGATAAAATCTATAAATAATTAAAAAACATATATTAAAAATGCCCTAAAAACCTTCTATAATTTTTAGCCCTAAAAACCTGCAAGATTCTGGGGGAGGGGGGACAAACCCATCACCCCACCAGCCATCTCCACAGGTGCGGGCCCCCATCCAGCCCCCAGGCCTTCTGGCAGAGCCAGGATTTAATCCCTTTCCTGATGGCCATGAGGGAGGGGGCACACCGGACCTCAGGAGGCAAGATGTTCCATAGGGCGGGAGCTGCAGCAGAAAAGGCTCTCTGCCTAGACCCCACCAATCGAAATTCCTTGACTGGTGGGGTCTGCAACCTGCCCCTTCTGCTGGACCAAGTGGGGAGGGCTGAAATGACCGGGGCGAGGTGGTTCCTCAGATAACCTGGTCCTGTGCCATGAAGGGCTTTAAAGGTGATGACCAACACCTTGAATTGGACCCAGAAACAAACTGGTAACCAATGCAGCTCACGCAACAGTGGTGTTATACGTGCCCTCCTAGGGGCATTGAGAACTGTCCGCACTGCCACATTCTGCACCAGCTGTATCTTCTGGATACTCTTCAAGGGTAGCCCCATATAGAGCGCATTACAGTAGTCCAACCCGGAGGTGACCAGGGCATGAGTGACCGTGCGGAGGTCCTCCTGATCCAGGAAGGGGCGTAACTGCCGCACAACACGAAGTCGTGCAAAAGCCCTCCTAGCCACGACTGCCACCTGCTTTTTGAGCAGGAGTCGTGAGTCCAGGAGAACCCCCAGATTACGCACCAGATCTGTCTGGGGTAGTGCAACCCCATCAAGAACCAAAGATGACAAGCTCCTAGATCTTGAGGCTTCCCGTATCCACAGCCATTCCGTCTTACCAGGGTTCAGCTGAAGCCTGTTGTCCCCCATCCAGGCCCCCACAGCCTCCAGGCACCGCGAGAGGGCAGTCACAGCGTCACTTAAGGCACCTGGGATGGAGATGTATAATTGGGTATCATCAGCATACTAATGATACCTCACCCCATGGTGCCAGATGATCTGACCCAGCGGTTTCATGTAGATATTAAATAGGAGCGGTGAAAGCACTGACCCCTGTGTCACCCCACAAAGTAGGGGCCGGGGGCTGGACCTCTCGCTCCCTATCAACACCGATTGGGTTTGGCCTTGGAAAAGGAGCTGAACCAGCACAACATTGTGCCACCCAGCCCCAACTCCTGCAGCCGACCCAAAAGGATACCATGGTTGATGGTATCGAAAGCCGCCGAGAGGTCAAGAAGAGCAAGGATGGATGCACTCCCCCCATCCCGCTCTCACCAGAGATCATCTAAAAGTGCGACCAGTGCTGTTTCTGTCCCATAACCGGGCCTGAATCCTGACTGATAGGGGTTATCAATTGGATCCAATTGGATCAATTGGATGGCAATTATGTGCCATCCAGTTATTTTCAGCTCTTAGCAACTACATAGATATATGTTCTCCATGAGGAGAAGAGGCAGAGGTCACCTCCAATTCCAGTTTAGTGTCTGCATCGGGGTTAGGAGTGGTAGGGTCTGCACCTGATCTTTCACTATTGGCCCTGGGGGTTGGTTCCTCAGTTTCTGAGTTGCCAGCTTCATCAGTTGGGTCCTGTTCTGAGGAAGATGTGTCCAGATGAGCCCTGGCATCCCAACCTGTATGCAATTTTGGAGTATGTTTTTGCAAAAAATTAAGTTTTGTTCTTGCTGGAAGGATTCTCCTTGCATTGTATGTAAAGAACAAAGCAAAGCTTATCAGGGCTTGCTTTTAACATTGATTTTTCCTACTTCAGCCCTTTATTATCCTCTTTTTCTTAGGCAGCAATTTCTTTAGAAAACTAAAATAGGGATCAATAGAGTCAAACTTCCACTATCTCATAGTGCAGGACCTACTCAAAGTTTCCAAACAACTGGAGTGAAATAGTAGTTCACTTAGAAGAAACAGAAAAGTGCTCTACCCGGTCCCTTGTGCTGTTTGTAGCATTGCAAAGCTCTGGAACTACAAATTGGAGCTAGGGTATAGAATGAGTTCAAGAGGAGTAAACGTCCTCCAAATTGCCATAATCCAGTTGCGACAATTCACCTTGGCTTTGAGTTTTACTCTGAATCAAAGCACAGCCAATTTCTAGGCCAAAGAGATTGTAGCATTTATTTATCCTATACATATTTTTGCCTCTCAAAAGTTTGCCACATTCCTTGGCAGCATCTTGCTTTATCTTCACAGTCTGCCCAGTCAGCATTATGGCTGAGCAGGGATTTAAACCAGAATTTTCCCCAGTGAACTCAATTTTCACATTCAGCACAGTGACTCCCTTCATTCTTTCCTTATTTTGATAGATTTTACGTTTGTAGTCAAAAGCCCATATCTGACTAACCATTTGAACAAGCTGACGCAGATTCTATTAAACACCTCTGAGTTTGTGCCTATTCTTAGATGGGCATCTAATAAATCATATTTAAAATGTCAGGTCTCACATTACTCAGTAGATTTGGAAGACCTTAAGCTACAATCATGGATAAAAAAAAATAAATCTCCCAAGTAGTGTAATTCAGAATGGCCAAGACTTACAAGCAGGAACAAAGGATGAAAAAACCTTATTTTATCAGAAGATGATTATGCAGAACCATTATATAACAATTCAGTGGAAGCAAAGAAAATATATTAATGAAAATTGATTAAAGCTGCCGAGTCTATTTCAGAAAGCACCGATTTCTGCAATATTTTTGTACAATATATGGATTTTGAATGAAAAGTTTAAAAGATTAATTTGCCTCAGCTTTTTGGACACTTAACTTCCTTTCTAAGTTTATGTGTGCAAGTAAATGGAGCATGGAAGAAACTTTCAGTGAACTTAGTTATATATTCAGAGATCTGATGGCCACTGTAGGTATAACCTCCTTACAAATACACAAATATGCCATTTTTATTCTGTATTTTTCACGTTTCCCCCAAGTTTCTGTTTCATTATGATTCTTTTTTAAAAAGAAAGCTTCCTTTCTAATAAGGAATTTGTTTAAATTTCCTCTCAATATTGTAAAATATGCAAATACTTAGTCTGACATATTTAAATTGCTCAAATGAGAACAACATTGAAGGTTTAGAGAAACATAAAATCAGATGGGTGCCTATTGAGTTCCAAACTGTATTAATATAAGGCAAGTGGATCAAATCTTGTGCCCTATATGAATTCTCAAAGTGCTTCAAGCATTCTTGTTTGTGGTAAGTTTTGTAGTCATAGTTGTTCCCTTTACATTGTATCCTTTGATCTTATGGTAAGGATTGTACATTTGTGTTTGCAGTGTAAAACTGGAGAACATTAGCAAACACCAAGTTGAATCTAGGAAATAGAAAAATGTCTGGCATCTGTAAATGAGGCAACATGAGGTGTCTGCAGGATCTAAGTTCTCCTCAAGATGACAAAAGCAGTGTCTCACTGCCATGACACAAGCTTTATCATTTTCATACCTAGGTGCAATGTCACACTACGTATACAAAAGGGGTAGACTCTTTGTCACAACAGCACAATGCTGCTAGCATTTACTCTATTCTCATGTACCCACCCCGCCTCCAGGGGACAATTGTGGAGACAATTATGTTACATTACTGAAAATGGGTCCTGTTTCAAACATACATTAAGGAAAAATTACATAAGATCTTATCAGTAATCTTCATCTACATGCCCTGCTGAAAAACAAACTTAATTGGAATGGGTAAGAGAGTTCTGTATAGCCGAGCACCAAGCTATAGATCACATACTTAATTCTAGTAAATTTCCATTTAATTTACGATGATCTCAACTTTTTTTCCAGTTGGCTGACAAGCAGTAATTTTTAGGATGGTGTGGACAACAGCCTGATGTTTTCTTAGCTAGCCTGCTTCATTATGCTGAACATCTACATTAGTCCAATTGACCATTTTCATTAAGTTTACTAATGAGATTTAAAATGTTTACAGACCCTTGGCCCCTGTTAGTACTGTTAAACCCCTACAGAGTAGACTTTATTTGGTGAGGGAACATGGAACAGAAAATCTCATTTGCATGAGCCCTGATTTTTTGGAAGGAGGGAGAACATTCTGGTTCTGTTTGTGTCACAAATGTTTCTCTGCATGAGCATTATACGATGTAAAAAATTAGTATTATATATCTAGCTTTTGTCTCAGTCGATTTTCTGATGATCAAGAATTGCTATGGCAATAACAAATATTTGAAAAATTTATTTAAAACATTATTCATTTATAGGGTTGCATTGTTTTCTGATTAAATCCACGGTGTGGATGGATGACTCAAAAGAAAGCAGAGTCTATTGTATTCATGTGGAGGCTCATAAATGACTCCATCTCTCATCATATCCACCCACAAATGATCCTCCAACCAAGGAGACAAGATTGTTACAGTGCAGATAAAAGGATGAGAATCGCTATACAAATGCCACAAACATTTGAATTAGGGTAAGACACTTAATATGCCCAGAAGGGTGTGTTTTTTTTTTTTTTCCAGTGAATGCTGAGCATTGATGGGTGAAGAATAATAAGAGTAATAAGAGTAAAATCTTATTAGTTTACTCTACTTCAAGTCAACTAATTTTACAATAAAAATGTATGCCATTATCTCATGTGTCACCTTGACATTCTTTATTTAAAGACCAATACAGGTAACTGAGACTCTTGAGGAGGGAGGGGCAGATCCAAGTCTGGAATATTAGGACACAGAATATGGATGATGGATAAATTGTTTAACTCACAAGTGAATGCAAAGTTATGTAATTTTGCACCTTTGAACTAATATAGAAATAGAAACTTAATTATCCTATTTTTTTTTCTTTTCTTTTCTTTTCTTTTTTTCTTTTCTTTTCTTTTTTTTTCACATTTGGGGGTGCAGTTCATAGACAGACAGACAGACAGACAGATGGCAGGCTTCTACTGGGATCAAATAACTAAATTTTGATAGATCTGTAAAAATGAGAAATTAAGACAAACCAGGGATCAGTATGCTGTTGACTCACTTGTGGGCAGGGCATAGATTCTATAAATGTCTGATCTACAAAGCACAAAATCCGTTTCAGCTGTGCTTGCTGTTTGCTGTCTCATCTTTTGAGACAGCAAACCTATGGGGTAGGTTGGTCATTTCAGGGATGAGTGGGAATGCCTTGTCTGTAAAACTGATCATAATTGGAAAGTAGGGGAATTCTGCTAACTCTACACTGATCCACAGACCTTGGATATCAGCATGATTCATGTCCTGTAACATAGTTTGGTGGCAACAGTCAAACAGGGTAAAAAAGAGCTCTGGTGAGTACAATGAAGCACTATGCTCCTTTCTAATGTACCTAGAATTTAAAAAGAAATAAAAGCAATTTCTTTAATTCCTTTAACTCTTGTTCAAAAGCCATCTTTCCTATGGCTAGCGTATTATTATAGATGTCTCCCCACTTAAATGCTTCAAAACTTCTTTTTTCTTCATCATTCTCCAATACTCAAGCCAATGAAAAAGCAATTATGTCTATGCAAAAATGATTCAGAGTCAAATACAGCATTGGTATAACCAGATCTTCTTTAGGGAGCTATTTATCTGTGTGGGTGTTCAGCTATTAGTGGTACAGAGCCAATTTTGGTTTGCAGCACACATTGCACAATTATGGTAGTCTTCTGTATCATTTAAATATTTATATGTTGCTTCTTTTGAAAACATGATTTTTAAAAATTGGAAAGAGCAATAATGGGCAGTATTTGGCAGAGAGTGTTCATGAGAAAATACACATGCGCACATATACATATATTGTTTCATTTCATGACAATCGTGAGAGGAAACTTGAATTACAAAATAGGCTGAGTTACAGTATCATCAAAAGGATTATTTTCATTAAAAAGCTGCTGAGGTTATTCATTCATAACATCCAAGAAAGCTTACACAGTGGATTCCTTGGGGTTCAACCCTGAGCTACACATATTCACCTCTAAAGCTTACACAGCCTGACATGTCATCTCCCTGCCCTTGAAGACTACCCAGAAACTTCAACTGATCTAGAATGCAGTGAATTCAGAAGTGATGAGCATGCCTTGGTCTGCCCATGTAACACCTCTGCTTCTTGAGCTGCACTGATTGCCAGGTTGCTTCTTGGTGTGATTCAAGGTGCAGGTTGTTATCTATAAAGCCCTGCATGGCATAGGGCCTGGTTACTTGAGGAATAGCCTATCTTCCATAATATCTACCTGGCTGATTCAATCCTGCAGGGTTGTCATGCTCTGGGTTTCTTCACTTAAGCTTTGCCATCTTTTGGGACCCCAGTAGTATGCCTTTTCTATCACAGTGCCTGCCCTATGGGATGAGGTTCTCCTGAGATCCAAGCAGCCCTACTCTGCCAGTTTTGAAAATCTGCCTCTTGACCCTGGTTTTTGGTGAGGATGACTGAAACCTCCTTTTTACCCAGGTAATTGTCTTTCGTTGCAACCTAGTTGGTAATTCTACCATGTCTACCCTTTTTTGTTTCTTGTTGTTTTTATCGTCTTGCTTTCATATTTTAAATCATTGGTAAAGCTCCCAGAGTTGCTGGGAGTTGGACAGCATACTTATTGTTATTACTATTACTATTGTTATTGTTGGTCACACAGTCAGCCAGATGTTTAGACCAGATTTGGGATTTTTATCCACCTATTGAGTCCTTCCCAAGGACCTGGGATAGGCAGATATTGTTGTTTGATGATGTTAAAGGTATTGTTGCAGGATGTAAGCTGTTCTAAGTAAAGTTGCCTTTTGCAATTGACTGATGGTGATTTTGTCAATGCTGATAGTCTTAAAGTGGAGCTACAGATGTTTTGGGATTGCTTCCAAGGCACCTATTACTATTGGTACTATCTTTGCTTTCTTTTGCCACGGTCATTCTATTTCTATTTGCAGGTCTTGGTATTTTGTGATTTTCTCCAGTTTTTTCTCTTCCATTCTGCTGTCTCCAGGTATTGCAATGTCTACTATCCAGACTTCTTTGTCTTTCTTATCAACAATTGTTAAGTCTGGAGTGTTGTGTGGCAGGTTCTTGTCTGTTTGAATTCTAAAGTCCCAGAGCACTTTAGCTTCTTCATTTTCTATTACTTTGTCAGTGTTGTGGTCACACCAGTTCTTGCTTGCAGGCAAATGGTATTTCTTGCAGATATTCCAATGCACCATTGGTGCTACTTTGTCATGCCATTGTTTGTAATGAGTCTATGCAATCTTCTTGTAACAGCTAACTAGGTGGTCCACTGTTTCTTCAGCTTCTTTGCAGAGGCATAATTTGCTGTCTGTTGCTGTCTTCTCAATTCTGGATTTGTATACATTTGTTTCTAAGGCTTGGTTTTGTGCATCCAGAATTAGCCCCTCTGTGTCTCTTTTCAACTTTCTTGCTCTTAGCCATTGCCAGGTCTTGTTGTTATCTGCTTTGCTTGCTAGTTTTTTTGTGTACTGGCCATGTAATATTTTGCCTTGCCATGTCTCTTTTCTATTCTTCATTTGGTCTTTCTTATAGGCCAGTTTGGTTTCTTTTGTATTCACTAAGCCTTCATGGTATACTATCTTCAGTGAATCTTCTTCACTGTCCTTCAGATATTCTTCCAGTGCCATTTTTTCTTCTTCAATTGTCTTTTGTACTTGTAACATTCCCTGCCCACCTATACTCCTTGGTAAGTAGAGTCTGTCGACATCATTGTGTAGATGAAAGGCACAATTCATTGCCATTATTTTTCTGGTCTTCCTATCCAGGGCTTTTAGTTCAGCTTGAGTCCAATCCACTATTCCAGCTGTATATCTAATGACTGGAATTACCCAGGAGTTAATTGCCTTGACGATATTTCCACCACTGAGTTTGGACTTTAATATCTTTTTCACTATTCTGATGTATTCACTACTAACCTTCTTCTTGACTTCAGTGTGCTTGATGTTGTCAGCCTGAAGGATGCCCAGGTATTTGTAGTGATCTTCATCAAGACTCTTGATGTTACTTCCATTGGGCATCTTGATTCCTTCAGTTTTCACTATTTTTCCCCTGTTGATGGTCAGGGTGGCCCATTTGTCCAGTCCAAACTCCATTACAATATCTTGGCTGTATATTTGGACTGTGTTGAGCAGTGATTCCATTTAGGATGGTGTTTTTCCATACAGCTTCAGATTGTCCATGTAAAGGAAGTGGGATAACCTGGCAGATGATGATGATGATGATGATTAATTTTATATGACTGCCAACATACCAGATAAGACCAGCTCAAATACATAAGGAGAATTTTATTTATGGAAATTATCATCTGTTAATTTCAGTCATTTAGATGGTGTTAGATACACACTTTTTTTGACAACAGTATTACTTTGATCTTATTGGTTTAAATGCATATATATGAGAATAAGTTCTCTTAATATCCATAAAGCCATTTCTATCTACTCTTCCGAAGGCATCAACTAGCTTTTCTTAAAACGAAGTGGCTTCATTTGGGTTGGATTAATACAGCACACCAAGACATAGATTTATAGTTTACAAACCAGAACAGTTGAGTTCACTCAATACATTAAGCCAAAATTAAACGAAGCTATGTTACAGCTTAGAACATTATGTGAAGTTTGGTTTCTTGCATTCATTCAGCACAATTGATAGAATAACCAAGTGTGACAAACCATCAAGTCAAACATTTCCTTAGTGGTATGTACATGTGGTAAGCTAGTTTCATTTTGTGCTTATTATTGCTATTGCTTGTGTGTATTGAGAACAGCTGAGTAGTGGTGTACACAGCTTCAAACTAACACTTTGTTTCAAAAAAGCTTCATTATAAATCCTCATGACAACAAATTCAGGGAGCAGAGCAGAACATCCAGCAGATGTACTCCTTTCTGTCTTCATGTTCTCTGTCTGGCCAGCACAGCCTTAAAATCAAATATTTTCTAGCTTTTTTTAGTGTCATGGATTTTTTTTTTGGGGGGGGGGGGTCTGTTTTCATAACAATAGTCATTCAAACTTTTGTCTATTGTGACCTACTAAATTGTCTGTTTCTTTCTTTTCCTCTTCCATCAAGAGACTCAACAATCTAGATTTATATTATTTAATTTATTTCCTGATTCAATCCAGCCCCTTCAAATCTATGATCACTATAATCTGTAGATCACATGACTTGTCATATGTTTCTATGGTGAAATTTGAAGAGTGTGTGATTGATTCTATATTATTGCTAGCATATGTTCTTGAAAATAAAGATTTGTTGGGAAAATATTGTGCCATTAGTCTTTCTGAGGCTAGAAAAAATAATTTAATATACATTGAGACTTAAGCACATTTCTAGTAGTTTTTCACTGTAATTTTTGTCACAGATGTTAAGGAAGTTAAATAGTTAACTCCCCCCCCCCCCCATTTGTTCTGCTTTCCAGTTGTTGATGTCCTCCTTTGCCTCTTCAGATATTGGATAAGCCTAGTCCAGAAGTCACTTCCTTTGTGGGAAGGCTGTGATCAAGGTTGTCATGAGGGTTTATAATGAAGCTTCTTTGAAGCAAAGTGTTCGTTTGAAGCTGTGTACACGCCTTCTCAGCTGTTCTCAATACACACAGACAATAGCAATAATAAGCACAATAATAAAGCTGTGTAGACCAGCCTTATCTCCATGCTCTGCAAAGTAAAAAATGTCATCTAGAATGTGCCCTCCCAGTAATGTTAACCATGTGTCAAGGCAGAGTATACCCTTAACAAGTTTGCTAATGAACATTTTGTTGGAATAATTTAGTAAGATAGTTGATTCATTTTGTCCTCGGATTATACTTCTGATTTGTCCTTGAAAAAGTTTTCCAGATGTTTCATCCAATTAACAATTTGTGTAAACAGAATTGTTTTCCCTCACAAACTTGAGATCTCCTTTTAATCTGTGCTGATGTTTATGCTGAAAAAAGTACCAATAGAACATTGCTGAAGCCAATCTTGGTGATTTTGCGTAATGACATTTTCTACAATGCTTTACTTTAGACATAGATTGTCATTGTCATGAGATTGAAACTCATCTGGGTGCTGCTTGCAAAAATTAATCCTTACCTATTCTGAGACTCTCAGTTATACTTGGAATTAGGGATGTAAAACTTCATTGAAATGGATTTTCAAGATTTATCAAAACATACATAACATACACAACATTATTGAATGAAATCCATTGCAATTCTTTTCTGATCAACTTTCTAAACACCAATTTGTTTGTGACAAATCCATCTTAAAATGGCATTAAAGGCGCATACAAGAGGGGCAAATTCTATATTTTAAAAAGAAAGTTTGCATTGGAGAAATCTAAATTTAAAAAAAAACTTGGATCAGAGTAACAAAAATCTAGTTCTATTTTCTCCTTTCCCAGATTAATTTCCCCAGTTTCTTCCTCCTGTTTTTGTATTCCTGGCAACATTTCCTGTGCTTATCTTCTTATTGTCTTCTTTTCACATATTATATGCACATGCTTTTTCCCTGTTTCTCCTCTCAGTTACTGAGCATATGTGGCCTCTTCTTTCATCTATGAGTTACACTTGAAGTCTATCATGCTTATAGACCACTTCAATTTCAGTTGCAACTCTTGGCAGCTTACAAAATACAAAAAGATGGTGATGATCATGATCCAAGCTCATTCTCAATGGTGAACACACAAAAGAAAAAATCCATACTGGATTTGTCATCACCCAGGTGAAGAACACATCTGGTGTTTTGGCTCCTGAGTATCAGTTGATAAATGAGCTACAGGGCTCAACTGATCTTGTTAGGCAACCAGGAAGGCTAGCTGCAAAGTGACTGGAAGACCCAGCAAAACAAAGGAATTGTCAATCAATGAAAATGAGTAATTACAAAATGCGAAGTCAAATCCTAAAGCTAGGGAATTTCAAAAGTGAATGTTTGATATTTGGAAACATAAATACCCAGATTCAGAAATTGATGAACAGAGGGATCAACAAAGAATTATTATAAGAAGAAAAGTGTTTATGGATGCCAAATTTTAGGTATGGGAAAAATTAGCTGAGAATGTTAATAATATTGATAGCAACAATACAAAAGCAACTGAAGAACATAAAATAAATGAAATTTTTGAAGAACACCATCACATTGTATTAACTACTAAGACAGAGAACAATGATGATGAAGGCATAAAAGCACTGAGCAAAGAATATTGAACATCAACTCTTTAATAGACAGATGGAACTGAAGGGAAAAAAGTATTGAACATATGAAAACTCAAACTAAACACAAAGACTTTCAGCTTTGAAAAAGATGAGTAGAAGAAGACAAAACAAAAACATAGGAATAGTCTTGAAATACACAAGTTTGGGAGTAGAAACTGTTGAAGCAAACACATTGGGTAAAGCTAATCAACTAATTTATAGGACTGCAGCAGTAATAACATGAGAGTTGGGATACAATGGTGTAAAACAAAAGCCACAAAATCAATCACCAAAATGGAAAATTGGAAAGAAAGATCAATAAATTCCAAGCAATCTGAAGAACTTGGAAGAAAGAAAATTGAAAAATAATAAAATCAAGAAAAGTTTACAAACTGTATAATCTTGGGATTAAGATAAATAAGTCTCAGAAGAATTAAAACAAGTTGCAGTTATTTCAAGAAAATATGAAGCTAGAATAAATAAATGTTGACAAATGAGCAGTTTCGAACAAACCAGCTTTTGTTTTATAAAACATTAATGAGAAACACTACAAACACAGATGCTTGCCCTTTAAAGTTGAAATATTAAATTATTAAAATTTTGGAATGATATCTGGAATAAACTGAAAGAACGTAATAAAGATTTATCATGGACAACAGAGACTGAGAATATTGACTCAGTCAAAATGGATGATCTGGTCATAAGATCAGAAATGATTAAAGGAAGAAAGAAGGTTAAGAACTAGAGTACACCAGGAAAATATGATATAGTTGAATTTTGCTTCAGCATCTGATCACTGACAAAGATGGGCTAGCTTGTAATTATGAACTATTACAAATGGTAAACGTTGAAGAATGGATGACAACTGGTAGAACATTTTCAGTAATAAAACTCAGGGACAAGAGTTCAGGGATAAGAGTGCAGTCACAAGCAGCTTCAGACCAATTACTTGTTTGCCAAGTATGTTGAAGCTGCTAACTGCTCTATTAGCAACAGCAATTTTGAATTATATATTCAAAAATTAATCTGAACAAAAAGCTACTGCAGAAATTATGGAGAAACAAAAGAATAATTTCTGGTTGATAAAGCGGTATTAAAAAAAAAAAAAAACTCCAAGCAAAAAAAACCCAACTTGCAAATGGATTGGATTGATTATAAAAAGGTGCTTGATTCTCCTCCATATAGTTGGATATAGAAATATTTGGAAATTTGACATTAGTGCAAAGATGCAGAAGAAATTTTGAAAAATGGAAAACAAATCGGATGACAAATGGCAAAAAAGAAAAATATAAACATCAGGACAGAAACATTCAAAAGTATTCATGAAAAACCAAAAACTATAATTTCATCCTTACCTAATAGTGTTAGGATATATAATGATGACATCAAAATGGAATTTGGATTGAACAAATGTGTGAGTTTATTGTTCCTTGTGAAAGAAAAAATTGAACAAAATGAAGTTTGAAATGGGGTATCTCAGAAAAATCTTCACCCATAGAGAAAGGGTACAAATATCTAGGGATGTTTGAATCAGATAACATCTTGCATGATGAAGTGCAAAAGAAAACCAGTTTATATTTAAAATGAATACAAAACACTCTAAGTTCAAAATTAAATGCCATAAATCTATCAAAGCCATAAACACTTGGCTGGGATAATAAACTGGATGCAACTTGAATTGGACAATTTAGACTGGAAAACCTGAAATTTAATGACAATGGATCATGCACTGCATCCATGAAGTGACACTTATTAGCTATACTTAGCATGGAAAATTGAGGCTGTGGTTTACTGCAAGTAACACAGCTGTTGAAGAAGAAAAAAGTGAGTTAAATGATTACACCAAGGTAAGCAAAGATGAAATGCTCATTACAGAAAACATCTTGAACATAGCAGAAGCAAAAATGACTACAAACATGTATTATTGAAAAACCATTTAGAAAATTGGAAAAGTAAACCATTATATGACCAATACTTAATGAAACTGCAAATAAAGTGTACAAGACCAGAATTGACACTGGTTAAAAGCTGGCACCATTAAGAAGGAAACAGATAATTTTTGTAGCTGAAGGACAAATATTAAAAACAAATGTGATTAAATTTATTTATTTATTTATTTATTGGATTTCTCCCCCACCCATCTCCCCCACAATAGGGGACTCTGGGCAGCTGACAAAGACATTAAAACTATAAATATATATAAAATACATACTATATATACAATTAAAACAATACAAGAAACGGAAAAATCCAAGAAGATGGAAAATCAGGGCGGGGACAGCCAGCAACTATGGGGCTAGCCATCTCTCTGCTTGAGATATTCCCTCCCCACCCCAGGCCATGTGGCAGAACCAGGTCTTCAAGGTCCTTCAGAAGGTCAGGAGTAAGGGGGCCAATCGCACCTAGCATTCTAAATCTAGGATACAACATGTATCACAGCACCGCATCCATTTTTTTGATGGCTTTTTCATTATTATTGAAAATTAAAGGTGTCTGAAGGTGTTCAGGTTTATAAAATCTACATTGGCAGTTCCGCAAAAAATTATTTATTTTGCATGTATTTCAAATGCGGTAGAATCACAGCACTGAAAAGGTTGCTGAAAATAATTATGTTTACAATTTGTGAGATTTTCACATACAAACCAATCCTAATTTAAAACATACCAGGTATAACCATACAGTAATTGAAAAGAAAAGATTAACTTTTCTAGATGTGGCAATTCCCAGGGACAGCTGAATGAAGGAAGAACATTTTGGAAAAAAAAATACAAAATATAGAAATCTAATGATCAAAATGAATAGATTTTGGAAAAGAACTTGCAAATTATTGGTGCAGTAGATGGAATAACAAACAGATTAAATAATTTTTTATAAGAACTAAATATTTTGGCTATATCAACTGTGGATTAAAAAAAAAACATGTCACATGCTAGGTCCTTTGCATAAAGAGTTTGGTTTGACTACATTTTTATATTTGCCTCATTTTCCTTTTTAAGCCAGTTTATCTTATCAATTTTGTTTCATTAATTTTATTTTGTTATGTTGTTCAAGTCTGGTCAACAACCAGTATAAAGTACTTTGACTTTGGTCACATATTATATCTTAAGATGTTCCTTAGATAATTCCTAGTTTCTAACTGGAACTCCAATTTCCAAAGAACACTAGTCAAAAAATATATTATTCTTTCTGTTTGTTCTTTGTCCCTTGATGAATAAAAACAACAGCAATAATAATGCAAAGAATTCCCAACAAGTTGGGGAAACAACCAGACCAATTACAGTAGCAATGGAGGCACATAGTAGAGAGCAGAATCACAATCCACATTCCCCCCAGGGCTGCTGAAATAGCCAGCTCTTCAGGGGTCTGTGGAAACACAGTAGGACTTCTGGAGAAAGCTCTTCCATAGGGTATGTGCAGCTGTGGACAAGGTCTCACAGGATGACACTATTTTACAGAGACTACGGGAGCAAGCCAACATTACCAGATTTTACTGAATGGGTAGAAAGAACTGAGGAGAAGTTGTACCATAGCCCTAAGCCATGAAGTGTTTTATAGATGAAAAACAACAGCTTGAATTGCATTCAGAAGCCAACTGCTAACTGGAGCAACTTGCAAAGTAGCAATGTTATTTAGGTGAAGTGGAATACATGCATAACTACTCTAAAACAAACAAACAAACTAATAAACAAACAAAAAACTCCAATGAATTGGAAGATTGTCCTATACATTTGGAGAACAAAGGGGCATAGATTTATAGTGTCACACACATTCCTAGATGTCATCTGTGTTTATTCAATGACCTTTTCATTGCCATTGTGTCTGAAGGTATCCATGCTTATAAAAACCAAATCATATTCCTTGCCTGCCTTTGCACAACTCTAAAAAAGATATCCATGGAAATGTTAAGTGATTAGATGCCTCCAAGAAGGTATCTGTTCATTATCCAAGGAAAGGATCCCTACTTAGGGATCTTTTTCCTTCTTCTGAATTTGGAATATTCAGGGACAATAAGAGTATTTTTCATGCAAGGCAAATAATACTTTCCCACTATTTTTTCTTAATTTTTTTTCTTTCATTCTTATTCAAATGAGGAAAAATAAACAATTTCACAGAAAAATAATGATGACATGTGAATGGATTTGGTGCAGGATTTTCTTACCTTGTTTCCAAGACAGTTGGAACTCTAGCTTATCTTCTTTCTTCCACTTCTGTTAAAGTATGAGGAAAGACACTTGAAGGAACTTTTCCCCATGGGCTTTCTTCAGACCAAGAAGATAACAGAGTGGTGTAGTGATGTGTAATAAGGGGGAAAAACACCAGCAACTTTCTCCAAATCATAACAAAAAAAAAAAGATCCGAAAATCCTGCTAAAATTAATTTAAAAGAAATCCTGACAGACTCTGAGAATGAGTAGAAAAACTGAAACCTCTTTCACAGAGGAAGAAAACATTTGGGAAATTAGAAGGCAGATTTGGGACAGAATTGGTGCTATATCATTAATATGTGCTACATACTTTAAAATGTGGAAGTGAAAGTGGAGTCTGCTTGAATTCTGCCAGTGATAACCAAGAATAATTAACTAATAATTGCACTTCCCCAGATAAAATTGCTCTCAGGAAATATGTATTCAGTTGAAGTCATTTGGGTCCCTTTCTGTAGATTTATGATATTAGCATCCTGCTATCCAAGGAAATCAGGTTTCAGGTTTCAGTGCATGTACAATGAAAAGGATGAACAGAACACTTTAAAAAGTTTTAATTGAGAGAAATAATAAAGGAGGGTGCTTGGAACATTACTGATTTAGAACACTTTCATTTTGTAAAATAGGACTGTGAAGCCTTGTAAAATGCAATCCACATTATAGAAAGTGTTTTGTAGTTCTAGCTGTACCTGATACTACTCAAATGTTGGTAGGAACAAAGCCAGCACTTCACAAGGTACCAGTTCTATCTTCATCTTTGCTTTATTCTGTGTTTTCAATATATATATATATATATATATATATATATATATATTTCCAAATCACTGCTCCAGACCATCTATTGGTATAGGTTTCCTCAACTTATTATTGTTTTAAAGGTTCACCTTTTTACACTTTTCTTCAAAATTTTACAAAATTGCATTTCAACATGCCTGGCTCTGAAATCCCTTCCTAATTCCATTTCCTTTAAATCAGCAATCTCTTGTCACCTTTACCCATTGCTGAGACCAGCTTCTGCTTAAATGAATGAGAAATGCCACCATGAAAGATTCATTTCCGCTGGCTCATTTTCCCCTTCTTATTTAATTTACAACTTTCTGCTCATTTACCACAAGTTTCCACATATTTCAGGAAACAGCTAATTTTCTCAGAGAACAAATTGTAACATTTATTCATGTCCTTCAAAGAAACTAATAGTTATATTCGGTGAAAAATTGAGAACAATAAGGAAAATTTGGCACTGTCTATTCTTCACACTATTTTAGTAAATTGCAAGTGGTGCCTGCATCAAATATTGCAGTATGTAAAACATATTTTCAGATATTACATTCCATTATAATGAACATATGTGGTTCTTACTGGGGCTCAACTTCTTTCATGTAAATTTTGTGATACATCTATATTATTTATTTATTTTATTTATTTAATAGACTTGTCCCCGCCCATCTCCCTACAATGGGGGACTCTGGGCAGCTTACAACAAATTAAAATCAGAAATACATGATTAAAAGTTATAAAAAACCACACTTACAGAGATAAAAAGTCTAAAAAATCCAAAAGGCCGATAGAGGCCACACCAGGCTGCTAAGGGGCCAGTCAACCCCATTTATCCTCAAGTGATACTGGTTTGTTATGAAATGGTTACACTTTATGTAATGGTGATAACTTATTATATATGGTTTATTATTGTGTTCCATTCCCAACCCAGACTTATTGTTTCCCCCACACACACACACAGTCAGCAATATTTCCATGGCCAATAAGTAGGTTTATATTCTTCTCTGAAATGAGATTTTAAGGGATTATTTTCCCTCAAAATTATTTTTCCCAATCACTTAAGAGCATGGGGTTGGTGCTACATTAAAATGTTAGATTTCTTCACTGATTCACTTAGGCTATTTAAGAATGGCTTCCCAATAACAACTAAGATATTAGGTATGTATGTAGGTAAGTAGATTGGTAGATAGATTATGATAGACAGATAGATAGATAGATAGATAGATAGATAGATAGATAGATAGATAATTGTACTTCCATAGAATCTTAAGGAAGAAAAGAGGAAAAATGTAATTTCTATTGGTTCATTCTAGAAAATATCTTGCTTTTATCAAATGTAATTTTGGGGCATCATGAAGAGCTTCTTCACTTCAAAATTTGTCCAGAGTGGTAGAAAAATATTCAAGCTGTTTTGTTTGTTTTTTTTTAACTTGCATATTTCAAATGGGGAATGAGATAATCAGTAGACAGTGGAGGAACAAGAGAGGAGTATTAAAGACTCCAAAGAAATTAGTCTTTAAGCAAAGATTTGCTAGAGAAACTGCTTAATGAATATCTCAAAGCTCAGCAAGATACAGAAGTAAATTGTCCCAGTACAACAATTCAGCAAACAACTAGTTCATGACCTAGAACTCCTTGAAACATCTGGGTTTCAGTGGCAGACTTTTTGGAGTTCCTCTGCAAGAAAAGTAGTACAGAAACTTACAGAATGTTAGAAGTTAGGAAGAAAAATATTTGTTTGTTTGTTTGTTTTCTTACTGCTAAAGCACTTCTGTATTCTAAAGACACCCAAAGTACTCCACGTCTCCTTTCAGTTTTAGACCTAGGAACCAAAATGTATACTGATCTGAATGGCAGCAAGATGGGGAGTCATTTCATGGAACTTCTTGTGAAGAAAGGAAAGTGGATTCAGACCAACTAAACAAAATTGCTGTTTTTTCTTTCTTCCATTTTGATTTCCTTTGGGATGAAATGCTTTAAGGCAGGCTTGGATATATTGTGTTCAACTAGGAATTGTTCCCCCTGTTTAAAACTGCACCAATTATCACAGCAGGAAAATGAGGCAGGATTTGTTTCAGGTTTGTTACAAATATTCCATGTGCTTTTGTTTTACAAACACATATACCTATATTTTTAGCATCAACTATTTCACCATTTTAACCAGCTGTTCATGCTACTTTCATGGATATCTTCCAGAAGAAACTGAACAGGTTATCCCACCTGGTAATCTTGACCCCTGTTTGAGTATTCCCCTCAATGTGATTGCAAATAAACTAAGAATAGAGTGTGTTCACAATCATGTGCTTATCAGTTCTATCCCTATTGGTTTGGGGAAGAAAGAGTTTGAGAATGAACAATTCTACATTTCAAGTGCAGGATCTAAATAAATGGAACATACTCCTTTCTACAAGTGTTATCTATCCCCCATGTGACTGGTAAATAGCAATAATAAGAACAGAGTAAACAGTCCTTTCTCATTATATGATTGCAATTGCCCCAAAACATTTGAGTATTTTTTATCATCCAGACAATAAAAAAGGATGCCATAATAGTATGGTAGCTGCAGCACAGATAATGTATGTATAATTAATTTCTGCAAGATGTCCTGATGAGCTCTTTAAAAAATATTAAACAAGTTCAGTAAATGGAGATTAGTACTGGTGGCTGTGGAACTACCAAATTTAAAGATAGCATAGCTCCAGATAGTAAATATCCAAGGCAGGCAACAGTAAAAAAGCTTTCCTGTCATTTTTGTGAAGTTCCTAAGGCACTTGGCAAAAAACAAAATGCTGGACTAGAAACAGAAATTGAATGCAGGGCTAAAGAACTTTGTTCTTAGGCTGCAGAATTTTTATTCATGGGAAGAGAAATGGACAAAACACATCTGCCCTGGCTATTTTTGAGACCACCTGTTTCCAATTATCTCTGCTCATCCAGTGAGTTCTAATAGAAATGGCATGTTCCTGGATCCAACCATACATCATCTTCCAGGAAGCCTTGACCAGCCAGGAGGGGCATGAATCTAATATACAGTTGGCATAACTGTGTGGAAAAGCCTGTCCAAGGACCCTGTCCTCTTCCTCAGGGCCAGCAGATTCAAATTATTTCCAGATAACCACTAAGCCAACTTTTCCTATGCAAATTCAATATAAGCAGGAAAAACAAAACAAAACAAAACTGTATCAACTTTTGAATTTAGCCTTTAGCAGAATTTGCTTCATGTTTAGTTGCTCCATAAGAACCTGAAGCCTAGAAACTTTTCCCATTAGGACTGATGCATCAGTCAAAAAGCCACTGGGGTGGTGGGCAATTGCTCTGCTGATACCAATAGGGGCAAGTGATGACTAGAGATCTACATGTCCACACCCAGATGAATTGGTTGTTCCCTGCTCTACACTGCCACCTCCCAACACCTAAAGGCGTGAGTCCCAGGTGCCAGTTTGTTTCCTTCTTTGATTATTATAGCAGTTACTCCTGCATTACAACCTTTTTTTCTCAATTTAATGCACAGGCATCTTTGAAGCTGCCCCTAGCACTCCAAATTTGGCAAAAAACACCACTCTGACTAGAATCATTTTTTATTTGTCTGTCTACCTTTACTGTGCATTTGGTTAGCAACAGATAAATGCTAACATAGTAATTATGTGATCGTTCTTTTCTTTTTTCCTCTTTGAAAAGCACATTGAGATATAATTATATTTTGTAATTATCTGAGTTCCTTTTGTAATAGCTTTTTTTTTTTTTTTGCACCCATAGGATCTGTTGCACTGTTGCTTTTCAGTCCCCAATGACACATTTGGGAGCATATTGTTCCAACCTCATGAATCCCATAAAAAAATTATTAATTCTTTGCCATCAACAATGACAGCAACAGCCTTCCTTTGAAATAATTTACTGATGTTGGTTTTTATAATATCCACAACTGAACTGATTAAATTATATCAGGAGGCTATGTCATCATCACTAAAGAAACTGTTAGTTACTGTAGTGCTTCATTGGGTCTCACTCTGCATACAAAAATATAGTATGTATGTTAGATGGGTAGATAGATAATGATGCTGATTATGATGAGAATGATAGATCTGTGCAGATATCTGTAATCTATATTTTACATAGATTTTAAGGGATCTGCTTTGTTTTAATAGAAATACAGAATGTGCTTACAAATATCCAGCCAGTTTTCCCCAGAAACAAAAGACTCTTTTTCAATCAATTTTCTATCTCCTTGGGCAAAACTGTCAAATCTACTTAATCTTTTATAATCATTTATAGAGAATGTAAGCATGGAAAGATGTCAGCATTTCTGATAACAACCTTTATCGCCCAAAATTTATAATACCCATGAAACAAGTTCCCCAGCATGGTATTTTGGTTTTAAAGCTTTCAACAGAATCCTAGTGGTTTTTCTGTTGATTGAGAAGAGAATAGGTGTTGGATTGTAATCTAGTTCAGTGAAACAGAATGGTGAGTCCATATATTTGAAATTTTTCCCCCTTCATTGCACACAGAACACTTTTATGTTTTATTTTATTTTTTGAGCTGCAGCTTTTTATCACTCTGCTTTCTAGCCTGAGAGCTGGATTAGAAAATCATTTGAAGAGTGAACCTATACTATGCCTTCAGGAAATGAAAAGGGTTACCACCATACCAGCTGACATGTCTGGCTGATTTTCCAGTCATCATATTTTGATGAATGCTTGATGCATCAATTGTGCATCAGGTTCAAAGTTCTGTCATCTATCTGGTTCTGATGAATGAGTCTCCAGTTTCAAAAGAGCAAGAAAACAGATGTTTTTTCCCCCTAGGTTTTATCTGAGATTATCTCTCATAAAACAGTCTGTTCATTTAAACCATTTACAAAGCAGTGAACAATCCTCTATATATTTACTCAGGAGTAATCCCTACATGGTCAATGAATCACTCTGTCATTTATCTCAGAAGGTATCTAATCCAATTCCCTGTTCAGTGAAGGATTTGCTAATGCATTTTGAATGTAAGACGATCTAGTCTTTTTTTGAAGACCAGCCGTGAAGGGGAAGGTATCATATAATGACACAATCTGTTCCATTGGTTGACAGTATTGACAGTATTGACTATTAACTCTTCCTAATATGTAACATGAATTCCCCTCTAGTTTTAATCCATTGATTTGATCCTGCCCTCCAGGGCATCAACAAACAAGCCCACTTCCTCCTCTATGTGACAACCCTTTACGTATTTAAAGACTGCCATCATATCTCCCTTCAATCACTTCCTCCCTCCCTCCATCTGAAGGTTATACATGCCCAATTCCTTTCATTATTCCTCATGGAACTTGGTTTTTAGTCCCCTCATCATCTTGGTAGTAGACCTCTGAACCTACTCCAGTTTGTTAATGTCCTTTTTAAACTACAGTTCTCAGAAGTGCACATAGCGTTCTAAGTGAAACTTAACCAAAGCAGAGTAGAATGCGACAATTACTTCCCATGAACTAGCTTCTATCTTCCCATTAATACATCTACAAGTAGCCTTTGCCTTTTTGGTTCATGTTCAGCTGGTAATCGGTCAGAACACCCAGATCTTTTTCACGGATACTATTGTCAAGCCAAGTCTTTCCCATTCTATCCTTGTACCTTTCCCCCCCCCCCCCCTCCTATGATGCAGGACTTAACATATTAACATTTTTGGCCTACTGTTCAAATCTGTCTAGATCTTTCTGAATCTTCTCTCTCTCTCTCTCTCTCTCTCTCCTTTTTTCTTTTCCACTGAAGTGTTATCCATTCCTCTAGTTTTGTGCAAATTTGATAATCAGTCACCCAATCCCTTCATCCAGGTCATTAATAATAATGTGAAATAACATGGGGCCACCTATGGCAATCCACTTGATATTACTCCTCAAGCTTTTATTATGACTCTAATTCATAAGGATATCATGAGAGACTTTGCCAAGTATTTTGCTACAGTGAAAGTACATTAAGTCTATGCCATTCCCCTGATCTATTTAAAAAGATCACTGTGAAAAAAGGAGATAAAAATAGTCTGGTTGTGACAAACCCATGCTGGCTCTTGTCAGTACTTGCACCCTTATATATGTGTTCACAAAAATCCTGTTTAATAATCTGATAGAAGACTTTGTCCAGTATAAGTGGACAGATCTTCCCTGTGACTTTTGAAGACAGACACAATATGCTGTCTTCCAGTCTCCTGAGACCTCACCAGTTTTCCATGAGTTCTCAAAAATTACACTTAGCAGTTCAGCAAATATCTTTTGTTCCTCCAATATCCTAGAGTATAATTCACTTGGCCTTGAAGACTTGAATTGATTTTTTTAAATCTGTCCTGAGCTGCAGTTTCCTTCTTGCATTAGTGGTACAGTGATGGCCACCCAGGGACTATTTTCCATATTGATATAAGGCAAGCATAAAATATGAATTAAAATAATCTGTCTTACCTCCAATTAAATTTTGGATGAAGTTAGATTTTAGGTCACATTCTACTTGTAAAAGAGCTGTTCTTTGATTTTCTCATGCTTCCAGCTTGAAACAGAAGAAAGAGAGAGTGAGAGAGAGAAAGAGAGAGAGGGAGGGAGGGAGGGAGGGAGGATTTCTGTCTAGTTCACTTGTATTTCTTCCACAGTTTGGAAATTATTGCATTAACCAAATTAGAAAACATACCTACAGTGTATATTCTATACAAATGTAGCACTTGTCACATACCTAGATGATCTTGGTTATCTGTGTATTTGGGCAGAAGAACAGTGGAGAATACTAGATAGATAGATAGATAGATAGATAGATAGATAGATAGATAGATAGAATAGTTTAATAATTCTGTGAGTAAATATTTTTTCAAATTCTTCTTTATGCATTGCAACTGATGTAGCCATGGGGAAAGGAGACATTTTGAGATTGGAATTCTAATTTGTTCACTTCTTTGAACTTCTTTGAACTTGTTTCTATAAAGTGAATATACCATTATCTCTCTAAGTCCCATTTCTGTCACTGAAAGCTTTTCCAGTCATGTAAGAGACATATGTTTTATTAGTTCTAACTCATAAGGTTTCATTTTCCCTTTGAGAAAATACAATATTTCTCAATGTGAACTCTTTGTAATTTCAAGAAGTTTCTCCTTAAAACGAGAAGATAAGAATCAGCTGCATTTCAGGTTCATGATATTCTGTACCCATTCCCATTCCCCAAACTTTGAGTTCTGCTAATATGGACAATAATAACACTGAAAGCAAAGCCCTAAAATAGAATGATGCAAAAATTAAAATTTCATCCCCATCAATACTGTAGAATTTCAAGTAAGCTGTCTAAGGACTTATTCAGATGATCAGTGAAATATCTACAAAAGCAAAGCTTCTGATCTCTATGATCTTCTTGCAAACCAGTTTCAGTGCTACATCTACGCCCATGTCAAATGTTGCCAAGAAGGAAGGAAGGAAGGAAGGAAGGAAGGAAGGAAGGAAGGAAGGAAGGAAGGAAGGAAGGAAGGAAGGAAGGAAGGAAGGAAGGAAGGAAGGAAGGTTTTTGTTTTCTATCCTTCCAAGTCTTGTCCAAAGTTAATCATGGTCAATTTGCCTAGATCTTTCTATGTGAGGAATTTGCAAGCTCTTTTATGAGTAAGCCAGAAAATTGTCAAGTGCAATTTCTATTCCCCAATCAAAAGTTAATGTAACTGGATACAAACTAGGAGCTTAAGTACTTTACTGCTTTGTATTCTCTACCATGAATTGAAGAATAAGAAAGGAAAACTGGCAAAATTAGGAGTGGAAGTTAAACATCTTTTGTCTTCTAAAAGTGCAAACAGAAGATCTTGAAAAAGGCCATTGTTACTTTTGTTTTATCATAAAAACTCTGTATGGGATAGAAATCTTCATTTTAATGAAAATCTATGTAATTCACACTTCCCAAATTGATATACAATTATATGTCACTATTCATACTTTTCTGAATTTTGTGTAGAGAAAAACTGGGAAGGAAAACTGTGCGGTAGAAACAGGGATAAAATTACCTTAAGTTTGGAAAAATGGGTATAAAGGGAACTCAGAATTAAAATATTGATGCATCTTTAAGTCCTTGTAAACATTTGACTTACAAATCAGCATATACTAAGGAAAGATATGTGGATTGGAAACCTACACAAGACTTTTTTAAAAACAATCTCTTTGGTCAAGCTCCTTCATGAACTATTTTTTTATTCCCTCCACCCACCCACAACATCCAACACATACTCAATAAAAGGCTCTTATTTTGAAAAATATTTCCAGTGTGAGGCTGGTTACTCCCTATGGTTTGAATGCAGGAGGGGGCCTGCCATGCCGTTCTTTAAATTAATGCCATCAAGTTAAAGGTTCAGAATTTTATTCTGTAGGAAGCAGCCAACACATAGGGCATTGTCTTCCATGTTGGTACGTCCTGCTGTTTAGTAACTGCTGGCTAATTTTCACTCACTGATTTTGCATCTTTTAACCTGAAATCTTTTTAAACTTGAACTGGAAGGTAGTAATTGCATAGGCAGTTACGTCGTGGGGAGAATGTATCTCTCCATCTCTTTCTGGGACAGAATATATACCACTGGAGGAAGCAACAATTGTTGAAATATAGGCTTTGCAAATCTTTATGTATAAAATATAGGCCTCATCCTTTTATCCACATTCCTATGTATTAGCACTGCAGGAAAAAGGGCAGATAATTTTCTCTATACTTTTTGCTGAGTCCCAGGCTTGCACAGATGTGGCATGAGATGGACCATAGATCCGATTCAGTATATGACAGCTCCTGTTCCTAGAGCAGACCTCTCCAAGTAAAACAACTTTGCCACTGGAAGGGTTCATCTTCTGAAAACACTGAGATTACAACATCAGAATTAGGATGAGGTACATAAACTGTGCCAGCCTTAAGATCTATGCCTGTATAATGGTTTGATATCAGGAAAAGTTCTGCAAAGATATGTAGTCAGAATTAGCTCTCCAGCTTATCTCAATACCCTGATGGACTTAATTTCTATTTACTCTCTAGTAGTCATTTTATTGCAAGGCATCATCTATGAGCCTATCTATAAAAACAGTCTGTACGCTTCACTTAATCCAAATCTATATAGCTTTGAAGCAAACTATAACAGCATGATGCAACTGTGTAATGGTAATATAGCTGCACTTCCTTCCAGTTTACTTCCAAGCATAATTCAAACTGACAATATATCCTTAGTGTTTTCTTAGATCTACCTACACAGAACTGAAGCAGTCAACTGAATGATTTCTCCCTGGGAAGGATAAAAAAAAAAAAAAGCAATATGTGTGGCTATAACAGTCAGAACATTTTTAGTGGTGGTACCCAATGTTATAACTGTAGTCTTTTGGATGCTCAATCCTAGATACTTTAAAGAAGATTTTCTAGGGTCATGTAGCAGTTCCAATTCAATGGGACAAATGTGATGTGGTACATGCATGGGTGTAAATGTGTTACCTGTAATGAACACCTTAAGGGAGCTGATTCTTTTCCTGGGCTCAAGCAGGTGCAAGCACAATCTCACAAAAAGACATGTTTAAGGTGTTTCTGACAGGTGCCACATGCAAGTCCATGCACGCTCCAAATCATTTTTCTCTGTTGGAATCCAAAGCACTGCATAGCCTACTATTTTCAGGTTCTTAGGTCTTTTCTCTGTTTTGTTTTGCTACTGGTTTCATCTTAGTTTATGCATTGTTTTTATTACTGTTCTCTGTTTTTTATGGTATGTTTCTAATTTACTCATAAATTGCTCAGACAGTTTATAACTTCTAAATCAGCATCTAATGTCATTTATAGACTGGATG